>CM041793.1:35084882-35093928 GCA_023376895.1 Aspiorhynchus laticeps
TTTTTAAAATTGAAGTCTTTTGTAACATTATAAATATCTTTACTGTCACTTTTGATCAATTTCATATTTTTTTTTTTTTTTTAAGTATTAATTTATTTTAAAAAAATCTTACCGACCCCAATCTTTTGAACGGTGGTATATGTTGTTGTGCCACATCAAGGGCCAAGACTGCTTCAGTTGTGGTTATGGAGAGAATTGCTGAGTTAATATCATTGTGTTTAGGACTGAAAGTGGAGGTCACACACTGCGGCCAGATGAAGAGGAAGTACCGTGTGTGCAATGTCACACGTCGCCCAGCCAGCCATCAGACGTTAGTGCTTTTTACATTTTTACCAGTGTTTGCTAAAATTTGCTGTAAAATATAGTGATGCATTGTTATACCCCCCAGTGATTTCATCTTATTTTCTGCACATTTCTGCAGATTTCCTTTGCAGCTTGAGAATGGACAAGCTATGGAGTGCACCGTTGCCCAGTATTTCAAACAAAAGTACAGCCTGCAGCTCAAATACCCCCACCTGCCCTGCCTCCAGGTGGGGCAAGAACAGAAGCACACCTATCTGCCCCTTGAGGTAAGAGATATGCACATCATATGAAGTGTTTTCCAGGCTTTCGCATGTACAGAAATAAATTTGATTTGACTTGGCACTCGTTGAATCCTGTCTTGTATCCTCCATAAAGGTTTGTAACATAGTGGCAGGACAGCGCTGTATAAAGAAACTAACAGATAACCAAACCTCGACCATGATTAAAGCTACGGCCCGCTCAGCCCCAGACAGGCAGGAAGAGATCAGCAGACTGGTGAGTGGCACTTGTTGACAAATGAGTAAGATAAATCACAATGCTCACTTTGGCAGCAGTATAAAGAGAAGTCCAGCCTTATAGTTAAAAGAGCCAATCACTTTGTTTAAAAAAAAAAAAATCACCACCAAAGCTCCTGTTAATTCTTTTAGGATTATAAAAGATCCTTTGTACCTGCTGCGATCAGATTTATTTATCAAAAAGTTATGTGATTCAGTATGATGGTTTTTATTAGGGGTCGACCGATATGTGTTTTTCAGGGCTTTAATGTCAAATTAATGTCAAAATTAAGAATAACAAGGGCTCTTACAAAAACTGCCTTCCCTGGTGTTGGTTGCACTTCTTACTCTTGTCTTCCTCCGTGCATCCATCTACAATAAGGGTAATATAAAGAGAGAGTTAAAAGTGGGGCCACTGTAGGGCTGCACGATATATTGCAAGCGATTGTCATGCGCATCTCTTCAGTAAATCCGGTTTACATTTACATTTTACATTTAGTCATTTGGCAGACGCTTTTATCCAAAGCGACTTACAATTGGGGAATACATAAAGCGATTCATCTTGAAGAGGCAATCAGACACAGGAAGTGCTCGTAACACCAAGTCTCAGTCATTGTTCAAATAAGTACAAGCTAGCAAGGGAAGGAGAGAAAGATAAAGGGAAAGGTTTTTTTTTTTTTTTTTTAAGAACAAGTTTAGGATGAAGTCAAGTAGTGCTGAAAAAGATGAGTTTTCAGTTGTTGCTTGAAGATTGACAGGGATCCAGCATTCCGGATAGGGGTGGGAGGATCATTCCACCAGCCAGGAATGGTGAATGAGAATGTTCTGGAGAGTGATTTTGAGCCTCTCTGTGATGGTACCACAAGGCGTCGCTCACTAGCAGATCTCAGACTTCTGGAGGGGATGTAGATTCGTAATAGTGAGTGGAAGTAGGAGGGTGCTGAGCCTGTGGTCGTTCTGTATGCAAGCATCAGTGTCTTGAACTTGATGCGAGCTGCCACTGGTAGCCAGTGCAATGAGATGAAGAGAGGTGTAACATGGGTTATTTTGGGCTCGTTGAAGACCAGTCGTGCCGCTGCATTCTGAATCATTTGTAGAGGCAAGGCAAGGCAAGGCAAGTTTATTTATATAGCACATTTCATACACAGTGGTAATTCAAAGTGCTTTACATAAAAGAAAGTGAAATAGTCATTCACAGCAATAAAAACAAGGAATTAAAAATAATAAAAACAAGGAATTTTAAAAAGTTATAGAAATTGATTTAAAATGAAATTTAAAACAGTTAAATAGAATATGATTATACATAAAAAAAACAGTGCAGTCAGTTCGGACGTAGCACAGTGTTCATTCAACAAATGCACAGCTAAATAGATGAGTTTTGAGACTGGATTTAAATGTGGCTAATGTTTTAGCACATCTGATCTCTTCTGGAAGCTGGTTCCAACTGCGGGCTGCATAATAGCTAAAAGCGGACTCCCCTTGTTTTGTGTGAACCCTTGGTATTTCTAACTGACTCGATCCTAATGATCTGAGTGGTCTGTTAGGTTTATATTCAGTGAGCATATCTAAAATGTATTTAGGTCCTAGGCCATTGAGTGACTTATAAACGAGTAAAAGTACTTTAAAATCAATCCTAAATATAACTGGAAGCCAGTGTAAGGACCTGAGGACTGGTGTGATATGCTCAGATTTTCTGGTTCTAGTCAGAATCCTGGCAGCAGCGTTCTGGATGAGCTGCAGCTGTCTAATTGTCTTTTTTGGAAGGCCGGTGAGGAGACCATTACAATAATCCACCCTGCTGGTGATAAAGGCATGAACAAGTTTCTCCAAGTCATGACTGGAAACAAAACATCTAATTCTTGCAATGTTTTTGAGATGATAGTATGCTGATTTAGTTACTGCTTTGACATGACTACTGAAGCTAAGGTCTGTCTCCAGAATCAGAGGTTTGATTGTGTTTGATGGAAGTCCAGCCAGAAGAGCATTGCAGTAGTCCAGCCTAGAATTGACAAGGGCCTGGACAAGGGTTCTGTGATTAGTATTAAATCTCCATCACCTGCTTTCCAACCCAGTAGATGGAGCGGAAGTTAATACACAGAGCCGTAGTTCACTGACAAGCTATGCAATTCGTGCTCATAATCACAGATGAATCAGCTTCGATAATGAACGTGATATTGCGTAGCTTGTCAGTGAACTACGGCTCTGTATATTAAATGCCGCTCCATCTGAAAGCAGGTGATGGAGATTTACTGCTAATCACAGAACCGGCTTTACTGATGAGATGCACATGACAATCGCATGGAATATATTGTGCAGCCCTAGGCCACTGTATGCTTTATGATTAAGCCTATGAATACTGTACTACAGCTAAACAGCTTGGGGAAATGTAAGTATTTGGCTTCAATAATTTACATGTTAGAAATGTATGTGTAATAGCATAACCTCTCATAATTCTTCATTAATTATTTTCTGATGATTAAATCATAACCTACTAGAGGTGACTATTCAATTCATCATCTAATGCACATCAATTGATTAACTTAAAAAGCACAATGTATATAATAAGTGTAAATAATTTAATTGTCTTCATAGCTCCATTGTAGAAGTTAAGAAGACCGCAACTATTTTAATGAAACTATAACACTAATAGCCTGTTATAGGCACACTTGGTTCAATAGCCTATATCTTAATCTTGGCCTATGTGACAGTATCTTAATCTTGTCCTATGTGACAGTAATTTCGATTGGTTTTAATTTACAGTGCAGTGCAAATGAAGGCATAAAATATTAATTTCATTTATCTTGTCAGTGAACTACGGCTCTGTGTATTAACTTCCGCTCCATCTACTGGGTTGGAAAGCATGTGATGGAGATTTAATACTAATCACAGAACCGGCTTTACTGAAGAGATGCGCATGACAATCGCATGCAATATATCGTGCAGCCCTACAGTGGCCCCACATTTAACTCTCTCTTTATATTACCCTTATTGTAGATGGATACATGGAGCAAGACAAGAGTAAGAAGTGCAACCAACACCAGGGAAGGCAGTTTTTGTCAGAGCCCTTGTTATTCTTAATTTTGACATTTTCATTTTTACACCAGACATATATATCGGTTAAAAATATCGGTTATCGGTCTACTTGGTCTGTAATAATCGGTATCGGCATCGGCCCTGAAAAACACATATATCGGTCGACCCCTACAACTGATGCGTGATCACTGAAACAAGCAGCTCCAGTTAGCAAGCGCTTTCGGTGTGAAAGTGCCTTTAGTCTTCCACGCTGATTGGTCGGACTCGTGACTCCCAAAAAATCAGATGCGCGGAGACTGCTCTAGCCCACAGAGTGGTGAGTTCCGACAGGCTGCATCAGAGCCAAATAGCGCGTTTCAAAATTAAATTATTTTATCGGCACATTGATTTTGAAAATGGCCGATACCGATAATCATAAAAATGCTTAATATCGGCAGCGATAATCGGTCGACCCTTAGTTTTTATGTGTTTTGTAGTATGTGTCTGTATGTGTATTTGGTTTTCGCTGGTGTGGTCAAAGACAAATTTCAACCATGGTTGACAATAAAGATGTATTGTATTGTAGGTCAAAAGCAACAGCATGGTGGGCGGGCCTGACCCTTACCTGAAAGAGTTCGGCATCGTGGTGCACAATGACATGACAGAGGTGACAGGGCGGGTACTCCCAGCGCCCATGCTTCAGTATGGGGGCCGGGTGAGTACAGACACCGGGAGGGACTGTAGCAGGGTGAGTACTGGGGCTCGGGTGCAGGGTGATTACGGGTGGGCTGGGAGCAATGGCATGTGTGTACGTGTGTGTGTGTGTGTGTGTGTGTTGTCGTGGGATGAGTGGACTAACCAAAGGAATGATGATCAGACTCCACTTGGCCAATGCTGTTCAGCATCATCAACAATCTATTTTACCATCTCAGGAACTTGAGGAGCTCAATTCTAATGCAATTAGATCATTATAATTACTCCTGTAAACTTCCACACATCTCATTTATTGCTGTTTGCTATTGTTGAAAACTACAACTGTACATAAACATCTCATTTTAACTTCCACAAATTGATGTGAGATGTTACTCGTGTAGAGAAGCATCATTGGTGTAGAGTCTTATCATCTTTCCTGTGAAATAACCTCTTGAGGTATTGCTCTCTCTTTGCAAATAGTACCAGTTGTTTTGGTTAATTTGGAAAAACTGTTGTATGTAAAGAGATCTGCAACCTCATGTCTTTGTTTATAAATTCTTCTTAATCACTGTCGCTAATTTATACTGTGCACTAAGTATGGGTGCAGTCAATACTATCACTGTAATTAATTTGTTAATGAGCTCAACTGAAAATTGAGTTACTATTATCTCTAACATCTTTTTTGTGCGCTTGTTATGAGTGCTTTTAATCTTAATGTTTTCAGTTGCTCTAGTCTTTAGGGCATTTCATTATATTATATTATATTATATTATTTTATATTGTATTATAAAAATGTAATAAAATAAAGTATATTTTTTTTTCATTGTGTTTAAACATGTTTAATTTAGAATTATTATTGTGGAACTTTAAGAGTATTTCATAAGCCCTGAACACTAGAGCAGTTATTTTTTTGTATTAAATTCAAATACAGGTGCATCTCAATAAATTAGAATGTCGTGGAAAAGTTCATTTATTTCAGTAATTCAACTCAAATTGTGAAACTCGTGTATTAAATAAATTCAATGCACACAGACTGAAGTAGTTTAAGTCTTTGGTTCTATTAATTGTGATGATTTAGGCTCACATTTAACAAAAACCCACCAATTCACTATCTCAACAAATTAGAATACTTCATAAGACCAATAAAAAAAAACATTTTTAGTGAATTGTTGGCCTTCTGGAAAGTATGTTCATTTACTGTATATGTACTCAATACTTGGTAGGGGCTCCTTTTGCTTTAATTACTGCCTCAATTCGGCGTGGCATGGAGGTGATCAGTTTGTGGCACTGCTGAGGTGGGATGGAAGCCCAGGTTTCTTTGACAGTGGCCTTCAGCTCATCTGCATTTTTTGGTCTCTTGTTTCTCATTTTCCTCTTGACAATACTGGTGAGTTTGCTGGCCAGTCAAGCACACCAACACCATGGTCATTTAACCAACTTTTGGTGCTTTTGGCAGTGTGGGCAGGTGCCAAATCCTGCTGGAAAATGAAATCAGCATCTTTAAAAAGCTGGTCAGCAGAAGGAAGCATCATCACAGACTGTGGAAACTTAATACTGGACTTCATGCAACTTGGGCTATGAGCTTCTCCACCCTTCCTCCAGATTCTAGGACCTTAGTTTCCAAATGAAATACAAAACTTGCTCTCGTCTGAAAAGAGGACTTTGGACCACTGGGCAACAGTCCAGTTCTTCTTCTCCTTAGCCCAGGTAAGACGCCTCTGACGTTGTCTGTGGTTCAGGAGTGGCTTAACAAGAGGAATATGACAACTGTAGCCAAATTCCTTGACACGTCTGTGTGTGGTGGCTCTTGATGCCTTGATCCCAGCCTCAGTCCATTCCTTGTGAAGTTCACCCAAATTCTTGAATCGATTTTGCTTGACAATCCTCATAAGGCTGCGGTTCTCTCGGTTGGTTGTACATCTTTTTCTTCCACACTTTTTCCTTCCACTCAACTTTCTGTTAACATGCTTGGATACAGCACTCTGTGAACAGCCAGCTTCTTTGGCAATGAATGTTTGTGGCTTACCCTCCTTGTGAAGGGTGTCAATGATTGTCTTCTGGACAACTGTCAGATCAGCAGTCTTCCCCATGATTGTGTAGTCAAGTCAAGTCACCTTTATTTATATAGCGCTTTTAACAATACAAATTGTGTCAAAGCAACTGCACAATATCAAAATGGGAAAATGGTGTCAATAATGTAAAATGACAAGATTAAACACTCAATTTTCAGTTAAAGGCATTTCATTATTGAATTCAGTGATGGCATCGTCTAGCTCAGTTCAGTTCAAAAAGTTTCTGTTCAATCAAGTCGACGATATTGCTGGAAATGAAGTGTCCCCAACTAAGCAAGCCAGAGGCGACAGCGGCAAGGAACCAAAACTCCATTGGTGACAGAACGGAGAAAAAAACCTTGGGAGAAACCAGGCTCAGTCGGGGGGCCATTTCTCCTCTGGCCAGACGACACAGCAGTTCAATTCCAACTGCTGCAAAGTCAGATTTGTAGCCTAGTGAACCAAACTGAGAGACCATTTTGAAGGCTCAGGAAACCTTTGCAGGTGTTTTGAGTTAATTAGCTGATTGGCATGTCACCATATTGTAATTTGTTGAGAGAGTGAATTGGTGGGTTTTTGTTAAATGTGAGCCTAAATCATCACAATTAAAAGAACCAAAGACTTAAACTACTTCAGTTGCATTGAATTTATTTAATACACGAGTTTCAGAATTTGAGTTGAATTACTGAGATAAATGAACTTTTCCACGACATTCTAATTTGAGATGCACCTGTAACTCCTGTATTGATATTTCAGATGCATTCCTCCTTGAATAAATGATTTGTGTTATTGCATTAATTTACTTGCTTTGTTTAACCTTTACAGCTAATTTGTATTGCAGTTTTAGACTAAATTTTATAATATTAAAACGTTCTGTGATTAACCAATGGGGAGGTTGGTGGTGGGTCTTTTTGTATAATCTGCTTTCTGCTATTAGCCCAGGCCTGTTAGAGTTGGGTGGGGTTGGTGTTGGTGGGTATGTGGTTGGCAGTGTAGGGTATTGGGTAGAATGTGTATCTCGTGATCAGAACGAAGGATTCACTAAGAGTGCAGGGACTTTCTCCCCAGAACAAGACGGTGGCCACACCCAACCAGGGTGTCTGGGACATGAGGGGAAAGCAGTTTTATGCGGGTATAGAGATCAAAGTGTGGGCCGTGGCCTGCTTCGCCCCTCAGAAACAATGCAGAGAGGATTTGCTCAAGTAAGGATTGTGCTCAACAATTTTTTTTTATATATAAATTATAATTTTTCTCTTAGTCTGTTTTAGTAAATTGAAAAGATGCATGATTAAATGATTTTAATAAAAAAAATTAAACTTATTTGTTTTAAGTTTGAAACAGTATGACAAAGTTTTGAGACAGATTTAATTCTGAAAGCTTTTTCAAACATTTTCAAATCCAGAAGTGCATGGTTAAAGATTCTTTATTGTGTGTGTTTATTTGAAGGAGTTTCACTGACCAGCTGCGCAAGATATCCAAGGACGCAGGGATGCCCATCCAAGGCCAGCCCTGCTTCTGCAAGTATGCCCAGGGGGCAGACAGCGTGGAGCCGATGTTCAAGCATCTCAAAATGTCTTATGTGGGACTACAGCTCATTGTGGTCATTCTGCCTGGGAAAACACCAGTCTATGGTAAAGAGAGCTCCTTTAATGATGAAGCACAACAATAGTCAGAGAATTTGACACTGTGATAGTGAAGTGGTTTTGTGCCTCTCCAGCGGAAGTGAAGCGTGTGGGAGATACTCTGTTAGGAATGGCCACTCAGTGCGTTCAGGTGAAGAATGTGGTGAAGACGTCCCCTCAGACGCTGTCCAATCTCTGTCTGAAGATCAACGCCAAACTAGGGGGCATCAACAATGTGCTGGTGCCACATCAAAGGTGGGTTTTGGACTAGGATAGTTTATGATGAGGTGAGAGTATGTATGTGTATATGTTAGGGCTGTCAAAGTTTAATTTTAACGGCACTAACGCACGATTAACGCAGCGCACATTTTCTGTTTGACCCATGGCCTAGCCTGTAGTTGGAGAAATGGAGATGCACAGTGTTGCCAACTTAGCGACATCACAGACCCCTTTACTGACTTTTTTTCCCTTCAAAAAAAGCGGGCAAACCTTATTTAGTTTCTGAGACTCGCCGGTACTGCCACGTGAGCGCGAGGTCTTGCTTTCCCAGCGCGCGCACACCTCTCTCTCTCTGTGCGTCTGCTCTGTTCAGCGAGCGGTGGAGAGGAGCAGCGCTTTCAGTTAAACACGGATATTATGTTGCTTCTCTAATTTTACATGCAAGTAGGGTTGGGTACCGAACTCGGTACTTTTAAGGGTACATACCGAATTGCGTCGGTACTACCGAGTACCGATTCACATGAAATCATTCGGTATCAAATTTCGGTACCTGAGAACGCATTTGGGCGCATACGAGAGAGAGAGAGACAGAGAGAGACCCTGTAACATGATGTCACTCCTGCAACTCTTTAAAACACAACACACAGGGCAG
>CM041793.1:35094028-35612232 GCA_023376895.1 Aspiorhynchus laticeps
GCCATCTATTCCAGACCTGAAGGTCTGGCTACGCGAGACTAGGGATAGGGTGACCAGACGTCCCGTTTTTCCCGGGAGTCACAATTCGTTGTCGACTAACTTACTGTTAGTGAAGGTGCGATAGGCGGAATCGCGCTGATAGAAGTGTTCTCTCTCGCGCACGCTCCACTTCTTCAGTCTCATACAGCGCGCGATCAGTTCTCAGCGCTCAAATACACACACAGCAGTTCAAATGTCTATCGTGTAGAGTATCTCAAGTAAATACAGTCGGTTATGGCTTAAGTGAGCGTAAACAGGTGGGTGAAAACTGAATGCGTGCCAGTATTACATGTATCCGTCTTAAATGGACAGCATTCCTAATTATCTGTGTCATCAATGTTAACCAACAAAAGATGTTAAATAAATGTATACTTGTTAAGTAAACCTACTGTATCTTGTATCTCTACCAAAAAATAAATTTATTCCAGATTTTCCCAAATTCAATCCTTGATTCAAATTTCTCAAAAGCTTAATTGATTTGGTCTAAAGAGAGAAGAATGAATGACTATTTTTGTTTGAAGACTACATATAAAATAGCTACCAAAATAAATGTTGGTAACTGCAGTTTGACTAAAAGTTGACAAAAATCCAATGACTTTTCGTCGACTAAAACTAGACTAAAACTATGAAAGACTCAAATGACTAAAATGTGACTAAGACTATTAAGCAATTTCGTCTCAAGATAAAGACTAAGACTAAATAAAAAATGCCTGCCAAAATTAACACTGGTACAGAGTAAATAATAATTATTTAGCATTTTTTGTGATGCATGTCCCTGTCTTTTACTAATAGTCTTTGAAATACTATATATATAGTACTTAGTATTATACTTTTGCATTTTCATAACAAAACTGACTCTTTTTCGGACTCTGCTTTGACACTGTACTTAACCTTGAAATGCATGCTTTCATCATTTTTTTGTTTCATTCAGTGATACACTATACATTAAAAATTGTCATTGCTGTGTGTTCACTGTTATAAAGCGGAAGTTTCTTTAGTGCCGAAGCCTTCCATTTCATGAACATGGAAGTGTGTACAAGGTATATTGCCTCAAATTTCCCTTCCTGTTCCCTCTTCAAATCTGTGATGGCCTTATCTTGCTCGGCTATCTATGATCAAAGCAATAAACTGGCTTTACCGCGGCTACACCACAGACATCAGTCAGCTTTGCCTGCGAGTCACTTTTATTGCAAACACATATCAGAGCATCCACACTCCTTACATTCTTACCAGACATACTGGAAGATAACACTTCAACACTTACTCGGTTTTACAGTAACCAGGGAAACCAGCAGGCATTAGTGGAGGCTGTTGGACGAAAAATGAATTATTTCAATTAGAGGTAATGATAAGTGAACGATTCTGCAACGAAAAGTTCAACACTGATTTGACAGAATTACGATGCATATTGCCATGTACTGTATTTGTGATTTGAGGGCATTGTTAAAGTCTTACACACCTAGACAAAGCATCAAACAATATATGTGAGCACGCTGAGGGATATTTAAAAAAATGGCCCCATTTAAATCGGTCTTGACAGAACGGCTGCCAGGGTAATGTTGCCATTTTCTGCTGTACTACTGCTGGGGTTTTAAAGATAGGGCTGGTTGGGCCAGGCATCTCAAAATTAAGCAACCTGAAAACGACCTAAGCAGCCTTCTCGTTACGAATATTAAATCGTGTAGTGAGAGATGCACGACACTCGCCGTTCTGACATGAGTATGGAGACTTGGAATTAGAAATCTTGGCAAATTGGGGTGACGTGAGGTGACTTTGTTTATTTTGGCAAGGATGCAGTTCTCAGAAAGATAAATAAATTAGGATGAGGCATGGATCTGGATTGCGGGGACCAGCTTCACGCCTCAGCACGTGTTTTCTGGGATGGTGTGATGGATGGGGTGCTGCATGGCGAGCAGCTCTTTGTGTGCCCGACATGCGGCGAGCAAATTAAGAACGCCGACATATGAGGATGAAGGTCACCGCTATCTTTGAGCGAAGTGCTCAATCTTACGTGTGAAAGTGAAAATTCTTCTGTCAGAGCACATGATGAAGAGAAATTATGCAAACTTAGCCTGTTGTGAGGCTCGCCTGTTGAGTGCAAGATGTTTTGGTCACAGTTTTTGTTTCAGTCTTTGTTTGAAAACATATATAAACATTCATGCTGGATTTGTTTTAAGTATGTATAGGACTTTTTCTTTTTTTTTTTTTACATATGCATTTATTTGTGCATAATTTATTCAATCAGATTCTCCCTATATGTCCCTTCTCCTACCTGCATATGAAGTGTAGCCTACAAGGGGGAACTGTGCTCACTGCTGAACCCCCCCCCCCCCCCCCCAGCTAAAACCAGCCTAAGCTGGTTGGCTGGTTTTAGCTGGTCATCCAGCCTGATCATAGCTGGTCAGCAGGCTGGTTTTAGAGGGCTTTTTACCACTTCTTTAGCTGGTCAGGCTGGGAGACCAGCTGGAACAAACAGCTAAAAGCAGCTTGACCGGCCTAGCCAGGTTGGGAGACCAGGTAAAACCAGGCTGGTTTTAGCTGTTTGTTTTTATTTATTTAAAAAATATGGCCTTCATTTTTAAAGTAGCATTTTTAAAATATGTTCTGTAATATTTAAAAAAAAATGTTTAATGAACTGTTGAATGAATGCTTTTCCATGACTTTCTTCAGTTTATTTTCATAAAACTTTTCCCTATTTTCTAGGGTAAATATTCAACTAAAGTGCAATTTAATTTTTTAAAATATAAACCAATTTACTTTTTTTTTTATTATTAAAATTAATATAATTTTACCACAATTATTACATTATAAAGTCCTTTTATCCTCGAGGCCCAGTAAAATTATTTTGCACTACGGTAAAATCCTATTGATTAAACGTTTTCCCATAAGGGTGATAGTGTATAACAACATAACAATTTAGGAAATATTCTCCCGATATATTTTAACAATCAAGTCTTGTGTCGCGTAGTTTTTCGGCGTTTGAATCAGAATCGGCGATACCCATTTGCTAATGAATCATAAAAAAAAAAAAATTAAGTTAAATATCCATACGTGCCTGCGAAACAATCTGAATCGGTTCGCGATTCAGTCTGAATATAGACAATTAATTTAATCGTTTGGCGCGCGTTCTCTCTCTCAATAAACAGAGTACAGGTGCATCTCAATAAATTAGAATGTCATGGAAAAGTTAATTTATTTCAGTAATTCAACTCAAATTGTGAAACTCGTGTATTAAATAAATTCAATGCACACAGACTGAAGTAGTTTCCCAGCAGGCACAAAACAGGCACACAACGTCATAAGACGTTGATATTTGGTTAAATTTTGGTTGCGACGTCGGGTGACCAAAATCCAATGTAAATCCAACGTCTAATGTCAATGTTAAATTGATGTCCAATACCGACGTCAGCTGACGTTGAGATTTGGTTGTTTTTAGGTTGTGTAACCAAAATCCAACGTTAAGTCAACGTCATATTGACGTCAACCCGATTTTCATTTTCAACCAAAATGCAACGTCTGTCTGACGTCATGTCCAACGTCACCCTGACGTTACATAGACGTCTGGTGCCTGCTGGGTTAAGTCTTTGGTTCTTTTAATTGTGATGATTTAGGCTCACATTTAACAAAAACCCACCAATTCACTATCTCAACAAATTAGAATACTCCATAAGACCAATAAAAAAAACATTTTTAGTGAATTGTTGGCCTTCTGGAAAGTATGTTCATTTACTGTATATGTACTCAATACTTGGTTGGGTTCCTTTTGCTTTAATTACTGCCTCAATTCGGCGTGGCATGGAGGTGATCAGTTTGTGGCACTGCTGAGGTGGTATGGAAGCCCAGGTTTCTTTGACAGTGGCCTTCAGCTCATCTGCATTTTTTGGTCTCTTGTTTCTCATTTTTCTCTTGACAATACCCCATTCAGGTCTGGTGAGTTTGCTGGCCAGTCAAGCACACCAACACCATGGTCATTTAACCAACTTTTGGTGCTTTTGGCAGTGTGGGCAGGTGCCAAATCCTGCTGGAAAATGAAATTAGCATCTTTAAAAAGCTGGTCAGCAGAAGGAAGCATGAAGTGCTCCAAAATTTCTTGGTAAACGGGTGCAGTGACGTTGGTTTTCAAAAAACACAATGGACCAACACCAGCAGATGTCATTGCACCCCAAATCATCACAGACTGTGGAAACTTAACACTGGACTTCATGCAACTTGGGCTATGAGCTTCTCCACCCTTCCTCCAGACTCTAGGACCTTGGTTTCCAAATGAAATACAAAACTTGCTCTCATCTGAAAAGAGGACTTTGGACCACTGGGCAACAGTCCACACTCTAAAAAAATATGGTTCTTTAAAGGTTCTTTACATGCAGTAATGGTTTTATTTAGAACCATCACATTCTGAAGAACCCTTTTATGCCGAAATGGTTCTTTGTTAGAGTTTAGGGTTCTTTGTTCCCGCCCTTTTGTTTTTCAAATCTGTAGCTGTCAAAGCACTTCATTACTGATTTTCTGGAGTTCAGTGATCCAACTACACAGACTTTCAACACACTCTCAACAGGTAAATGATTTCATTCTTAAATTTAAATTTAAATACAAATTTAACTTTAAAATTGTAACCGGTTTCCAAACAAACATGTTTTTGGTCACATATAGCCTAAGTGTGTGCAGCTCTGCTAAGCTTTGGAAACTTCCCTCCTCTTCTCCACTATAAGTAAGTAAAAGAGACAATGAATTTATAATTCATATTGTTAGACTTTTTAAATTATTACTTGGGTTTATGTATAAACATACAAGTCACAAAAAAAATATATTAAAACTATCCCATGACTTTTTATCACTTTTTTCTTTTAAGATTGTGAAGGGCTCACATACTGTCCATTTTTGCTTTTGGCCTTCATAAACATAATTGTTTTTTACATAAACACATGGACACACTGTAACTCTAAACTCAATTGTGTATTTCAGATGTATCACATCCTACAACCTCATCATATGCAGAGAAAAATCACCACTTAATCACACCAAAATAATGGACTTAAAGGCATCATATTGATTGGAATGTGATTGTTTCACTGAAACTTGGCCTTCATCACATCTAATTTTTTTTGTTCTTATTTTGTGTTTTACTTCTTTATGTATTTATTCATGTTCATGCATGTCAATAAAAACACACTTAATTCACACAACATGCTGCTGTTGTGGTTATTGTTGTTGTTGTTTTAATGTAAAACCCTAACCAAGGCTACACTCTAAGATGCATCATTACTGATTTTCTGGAGCTACACAGACTGTCAACACTCTCGACAGGTAAATCATTTCTTTCTTAAAATGTCTATAAATTATAACTTTCAAATGCTAATTGGTTTTTCTATGTATTTTCTCTTTTTAGTTTAAGAGAACATGTACGCGTGACCGGCTCTATTCAGTTAAAGATATTCTCCTCTTCTTCACTAAGTAAGTAACAAAGATATTGAATTTATGATCCATTTTGTTAGATATTTTTATTACTAGGGTTTATGCATAAACATACCCAGCTATCCCATGACTTTACATTACTTTTTCCTTTTAACATTGTGAAGTGCTCACATAACAATTGTTTTTACATGAACAAATGAAAGGAGACACATTGTATATCTAAACTCTATTGTGCATTTCAGATGCTACAACCTCATCATCTGCAGAGAAACTGCCATTCAATCACACCAAAATACAGATAATAGGTGTGGTACGGTACACAGATGTCACGGTTCGGTACATACCTCGGTTCGGGGGTCACGTCAAAATCTACTATGCTCGGTTTCTTTTCATTTATTTTGAACAGACAGTAGTGCAAATAAAAAAAATCCATCTAGATGTGAAAATACTACATATTATTACATGTTATATATATAAAATCTGTTTTGTTTTCACAAATAAAAGCAGACCTTTATACAGTGATTATTAATAAGACAATAAGTGTTTAAAGTTGATTCTGCTGGTATAAGGAAACAGTTGAAGTGATCGCATCGCACGCGCACGCACACACACACACACACACCAGTTCCAGCATTGGTAACTTGACAGCTAGTTAGTACTTTATCAAAATAAAATACAGTGAGCCAAACATCAGCGCGGCCGCCTCTGTGTCACCGTTGGCATTCGCTGTTCTTCTGCTGGCGGTTATCAAACAGCGTTGCATTGCAGCGGGCACCCCCTTCTGGATTGGGGGTGAATTGCCTGTATTCGTCTAAGGCATCATGCACCGAACCGGGTGTGCCTCACATGTCCGGAAAAGTGAAGCTGCGGGCTCTTTGATCATAAACCCCGCCCTCTCCATGTAAACGAATGGGACTTGAGTCAAAAAAAAAAAAAAAATTACACTGCCAATACAATTTTCAAAAATATGGTTTTGGTCATTTAAGGTAGTTGTTATCACTCTGATATATGTTCAATTGTTCATTTTTGTGATAAGTTTAATTTTAGCTAGTAATTTGATGCTATAAAAACGGGGCGTGGTGTTATGGTTGATTGGGTCTGCCGGAGTTTGGGCGGGAGTTTGATTCCGCGGCTCCACCTCACGACTCTACTGCGCAGACTCTGGCTCCAAACGAATCTCTACTGCGCAGACTCGGGCTCCAAATGACGTCATTTTCGCAACATGGCAACGGCCATACTGAGATGATTTAGCTTCACTTTTCTATAGTGGAAGGAAGCGGAGACGCGTCGTCCATCTTTTTTTAGTCTATGCACCGAACCGAGATGCCTGTACCGTGACGGTTCGGGACGAATACATGTACCGTGCCACCCCTAACAGATAATGATTAACTTAAAGGCATCATAGAGGATTGTGAAGATATTTTACTGGAGCTTGGTCTTCAATACACTATTTTATGTTCTATCTTGTTTTACTTTTTTAAGCATTTATTTATGTTCAATGTCCATTGACATTCATTAATGTATTCTACTAATAACTGTTGTTAGAACACTATCATTTTTGCTACAATTTCACGTCATAAAAAAAAAATAAAAAAATTACACATTGTTTTTCTTGTTGTTGTTGATTTTATGTAAAACACTAATAGACTCTTATATTATAAGATATTACAAGTATATTATAAGATATAAGATAGGTAAGATAGATTGTAAGACCAGGCAGATAGAGGGGTAAAAAACAATATTAATAAATAATATTTACAAATAATACTAATATTAATGATATTAACATACTAATATTAATGAAAAACTATCATTAAAAAGGTTATTTATAACACCATTAAGGTCCTATATAGCATTTTCAAAGCATGGTTCTGTATGGAACCCTATAAAAAAGGTATATTTAGCACTAAAAAGGGTTCTGCTATTGTTACAAGCCGAAGAACCCTTTTCTGGTACTATTTAGAACCATTTTTCTTAAGAGTGCAGTTCTTCTTCTCCTTAGCCCAGGTAAGACGCCTCTGACGTTGTCTCTGGTTCAGGAGTGGCTTAACAAGAGGAATATGACAACTGTAGCCAAATTCCTTGACACGTCTGTGTGTGGTGGCTCTTGATGCCTCGATCCCAGCCTCAGTCCATTCCTTGTGAAGTTCACCCAAATTCTTGAATAGATTTTGCTTGACAATCCTCATAAGGCTGCGGTTCTCTCGGTTGGTTGTGCATCTTTTTCTTCCACACTTTTTCCTTCCACTCAACTTTCTGTTAACATGCATGGATACAGCACTCTGTGAACAGCCAGCTTCTTTGGCAATGAATATTTGTGGCTTACCCTCCTTGTGAAGGGTGTCAATGATTGTCTTCTGGACAACTGTCAGATCAGCAGTCTTCCCCATGATTGTGTAGTCTAGTGAACCAAACTGAAAGACCATTTTGAAGGCTCAGGAAACCTTTGCAGGTGTTTTGAGTTGATTAGCTGATTGGCACGTCACCATATTCTAATTTGCTGAGATAGTGAATTGGTGGGTTTTTGTTAAATGTGAGACTAAATCATCACAATTAAAAGAACCAAAGACTTAAACTACTTCAGTCTGTGTGCATTGAATTTATTTAATACACGAGTTTCACAATTTGAGTTGAATTACTGAAATAAATGAACTTTTCCACGACATTCTAATTTATTGAATCACTGAACGAAGTGGATATTTATCTACAATCCATCGAAATCAAACCTAACAATTCATCCTGTTGTTTGTGATGAAGATGGACTTTATTCACCAGCATGTGAAGCTTGTGAACGACTCCGTAGCTACTACAGGTAAATATATTTTCTAAGAGATTCAATACACTATACATGGAAAAAAGTACAATGTTTAGGGTGGCCCGCACTGAAAATATTGCTTTATTTTGTCATACTTGCTACTTCAAGTATTTAAAGTACAGACTGTAAAACGAACCATTGAACTTTATTGTTTTGGAGTTTCTTGGAAGCTTTCTTGGGACATAAACACATTTGCCTACTCAGCAGTTCAGCCTCATTAGAAGACTTCCCAGTGTTCATAAGTGTGTTTATCATTTAACCTAGACTAATATTTGCTTGCATGGCAAACTGAATGCTTACAGTTGTGTGATTGTTTGTTTGTTATTTCACATCGAAACCACATTAAGTCAATGATGGCGCTGGGCCCAACTGGAAACCCATCTGTCATTGCGGTGAAAAATGTGTACCCTGTCAATGTATACATTAACATAAATGTGCTCTGGTTGCTTAAGCAGCTGTCAAATGCACACATCTTGGCACCTGTGGTGTCAGGCCTCTCTCTCAGCGCCCACCCTCAAGACATAATAACACCAACTCAGTGAGATAAAGGAAGCAGATGAAGGAATGGGGGCATGTCATTCCTTTAGAGGAGAAACCTCCAAGGCATCAGCAGAAAAAGGTGCTTGCTTTGTTTCTTTCGGCTATTCAGCACTTTTTGAGCAGATGTTCTATTCTCATATCAGTGTATGTGTATTTCCTTCCCCCGATGAGGCTGAACTGTAGTCACAGGTATGCGGGCAGTCTTTGCTGATGGTGTGTTTACTCTGGATGACTGGTCTCGGTCTTACCGTGTGGAGTGGAGTGGTGTGGGTGGAGTTTGAACTGGGCTTTTATTAGTGCTGAAGAGGTAGTTTAGGGGCTCCAGAGGGTCCAAATTAGATAAACATACAAACACTCAGCAACTGCTGAGAGAGTTATAATGCTCTCTCAGCCTCTCCTTCTGTTTCTCATTCCATCTCTGTTTTTTTGTGTTGCTTCTTTCTTATCATGTTATCTTAGAGGCTAGTGAAGGGCTTGAAACTATATTCATTTTTGTGACCATGAGCAATGACAGGGCTAAAGGGCACCTTTTATGATCGTAGCACACTACATTTTAATTTAATAACCTGTATTCAGAACTGATTTTTTTTATTTTTATTTATTTGTTGTTTTATTATTAAGATCATTATTTTTGCTTCGACTGGTTTCCATGTTTTATGGGGACATTCTATAGACATAATGGTTAAAATACTGTACAAAATGTATTTTCTGTCCCCTATACTACTACACCTACCCCTCACACCAAACTTTCTGCATTTTTTGATTTTCAAAAAAAATATAAAAAATTATTTAGCTTATAATTTTATAATTATAAGCTTAATTTCATTATCATTACTCCAGTCTTCAGTGGCACATGATCCTTCAGAAATCATTCTAATATACTGATTTCCTGCTCAAGAAAAATCAAAATTTCAAACAGTTGTGTTGCAGCATTTATTTGAAATAGAAATATTTTATAACATTATAAATGTCTTTACTGTCACATTTTTATCAATTTAATGTGCCCTTGATAAATAAAAGCATTCATTATATATATATATATATATATATATATATATATATATATAAAAAAACGTATTGATACCAAACTTTTGAACAGCAGTATATAATAATAATAATAATAATAATAATAATAATAATAGCAAAAAATAGGATTTTTCCCTCATGTACTTAGCCAATTTTTTTACCATTGCATAAATTAAATTAAGACTGTTTTGTCTTGCTTTTCAAAGAAAAATCAATTATAAACCTGCAATTTAAAAATATTTATTTACATGTAACGCTGAACATTTTTCAACATTCCAGCAGACATTATACCAACAAAGCACAATTAAATTTAAATTAATAAGTTAGTAAAATATATTTTTTTGGCCATTTTTTAGACCCCTTTCTTGAATCAGGCATGTTATTCTAAAGACAAAAAAGAAGGAAAACTGGACATTTTGAGCAGCAAATCAGCATATTGATTTCTGAAAGGTCCTGTGACACTGAAGACTGGAGTAATGATGCTGAAGATTCAGCGTTGATCGCAGCAATCAATTACATTTTACTATATATTCACATACAAAATAGTTATTTAAAATTGTAATAATATTTCACAATATTACTGTTTTTTGTATTCTTACTATATAAACAAATGCAGCCTTACTGGGCAGAAGATGCTTCTTTTAAAGGGGACCTATTATGCCCCTTTTTACAAGATGTAAAATAAGTCTCTGATATCCCCAGAGCGTATATGTGAAGCTTTAGCTCAACATACCCCACAGATAAATTTGTATAGCTTGTTAAAATTGCCACTTTTAGGGTATGAGCCAAAACACGCTGATTTGAGTATGTTGCTTTAAATGCGAGAGAGCTGTTGCTCCCGGAGAAGAGGGCGGAGCTTCAAGAGCTCAAGCTCCTGCATTAGCAGTGCTAGCCTTTGCAAATAAACATTCCACTATTAGTACAAGCCTGTTATCTTTACAGAAAACTACTCGGTTTCAAAGTCAGTCATCTGATTATACTGTGCATAATAAATTCGCGTTTATATGAATTACACAGACGGGGAGAACGGCGGGATAAAAATAACAACATGCTATCACAAACTTTAAGTCCCACTTCTGATTATGAGCTCGACAACTTCAAGTGATCGACTCATTGCTTTCATATGCAACTTTTAACTACCACATTCCTATTTATGATCATTCTGGTAGCACTTGAAGGCAGCATCAGTGAAAACACAGAGGCAATGGTAGCTTTAGCAATAAGCCTTACAGAGTGCCAAGAAGCTCTTTCAGAAGGGCAGTTTGGAAAACAAACGCATGATACTTACTTTGTCTGGAGCTGACGTTCGTGCACGAAGCGGTGGTATTAATTCCTAAACATATAGGGGACGTTACCAATTACCAATTTCTGGGATATTTCCTTCAAAAATGAAATTTAACCACAGTGTCCTCGGCTCAGATGGAGGGAGATTATGGCGACTCCTATGTTCATTAGTGCATCCCAAAACACAACACTTGTAAAGCCTCTTTTGTGCTGACATTGTATATATCTCCTTCTCACTCAGGGCTGTGTTTATGCTAATAGGGCAGAGAGCATCACAAATGGGTGGGACTTTTTCCCCTCGGTGACGTGAACAGAGGGAGAATCTGAAACAGCTTGTTTGGAGAGACTGCTTATGATTTATTGGTTTTATAAAAAAATGATAGGCTGGTTGTTTTCACACACTGCGGCCACACAACTGTGTTCAAACAGCTTATAAAAGTGATTTTTGCATAATAGGTCCCCTTTAAAACATTAGAAAATGTTACAGATCCCAATTTGAACACTATGTGTAATATCGGTTGCCGAACATTCGGTGCATCCCTAATAATTTAATAAAGTTTTTTGTTTTTTTTTGTGATTTAAATAATGACAAATGTATTTTCATCTTTGTCTTCGGCTGTGTTTAATTGTGAAGCTACATATTTCCTACTTGAGAATGAGTAAAATGTAAAAAAAAAAAATATATATCCAAATGATGCATTAAGAAAAGCTTTATGCCATTTATTGTTAGATGCACTATCAAAGACCCATTTGAAAAGTGACTATCGGCCTAATATCGACTTAACTGCAGCTTTCCCCAGGTTTCAGACCTTTTTCCTTTCGTTTTAACCTTTCTGATTAGATTTTGTATGAGCCGTTTGTCTTTCAGATAGCCGTTTGTCATCCTCTGTCTTTCTCTACCCCACCCTATAGCATTATTTAGAGTTTTCTCAGGGTCCCTTTTGGCCCCAACTCCTCCTCCTATCGGTTTTTCTCTCTTCTTCCCACTCTTCTCAGTCTAATGATGCCGACTAAATGCTTACTCTTCTGTTTCTCTCTCTTCTTCCCTATTCTTCCCCCTCTCACCCTGCCGGACCCCCCCAAGGTTAAACGAGCTCCTTTAATTGCCCGTCATCAATTAAATGTTGACTCATGAGCTCCGGGGGAGTGCAGGATAGATCTAGTTATTCTGTTGAAGACCCCTCCTTGGACCCTGTTATAGCATTTCTCTTTCAGAGTTTTGCTTAAACAGATCCTACCGGTTGTTGGAGGAGGGTTTGTGGTGGGATCTCACCCCAGGGATGGGATCTTAATGTGTTTGTAATGAGAGTAGTCTGCAAAGTGACACTGCGTAAATGGCTGATATGATGTTGTTTACGTGTAGAAGGTTTGCTTTTTCCCAGGTGTTTATCCTCGGCGCCTTCTCCGTTCTGTCCTCCTTTGTGATTCAGTAATGACCACTTCAAACAAAAGCCTCTGTGTTATTTGCCTATTAATGGCTGCTGTATGTTTAATATCTCTCGGCTCAGCTCCGCTTTAGAGGTGCATAATAAGAGAGAGTTATTTTAATAAGATGACAGCGATTAATATTCTCCAATGTGAGGAAGAAAGGGGCGATGCACGGCCTCCGGTGTGGCATATATTACAGTCTGTGCGCTCCATCTAATATTAATATGATTTGGTTGGATATTTTAATATGTCTTGGGCTAAAGCGATGGATGGCACAGAAAAGATAGATGGCTGACAAAAGAAAATTTTGCTGCTTCATTATTGAGGCAGTCAATTGAAAGTAATGGAGTTGGCGGGCATGAAAGAGTGTCTGAAATATGAACTGAGAGACTCTTCAGCCCCTCATCATGGACTGCATGCCTCTCACACACTTCAGCGGATCAGTCAGCCGTGTGCACGGTGCATTTAGATCACCAGTCTGCTGCCACCTCAAATGCTGGGAGTTTTAAAAATTGACACTTAAATTTGGCTATAAACTTGTGCCTGTCTGTGTATATAATTGTTAGCAGATTTCAAAATGAATATGCATCTTTCATAAAGTACATGATAACGCTGTGATGCCTAAATTCACTTGTAGCAATTATGTTTCCTCCCTTTGTGTTTCTGTTTTGTTTGTAATGTATTTTAATGTTTTAGTCTAAATGCAATTAGTATTGAACTTTGCATAGTCCATTTACCAGTTATGTGAAAATAACAGTTTTTTTTCTTTTTAAATATAAAATTATATCTATCGGTACATCAATGACGTACGTAAGACATTTAAATTTATGTCTGTATTTAAAAAAATATTTAATATATATTTATATAAAATTTAAATATTTATATTCACATATATACTGTTGATATTTAAATGTATATTTTATTTAATAATATACATATGTTTATAAATGTATATAAAATATATTTCTGAATAAGTGACATTTCAAAATATATAAAAATAAATCTATTTTTATTTTTTTGTATTTTGTTTTATTATACAGGTGCATCTCAATAAATTAGAATGTCGTGGAAAAGTTCATTTATTTCAATAATTCAACTCAAATTGTGAAACTTGTGTATTAAATAAATTCAATGCACACAGACTGAAGTAATTTAAGTCTTTGGTTCTTTTAATTGTGATGATGTAGGCTCACATTTAACAAAAACCCACCAATTCACTATCTCAATAAATTAGAATATGGTGACATGCCAATCAGCTAATCAACTCAAAACACCTGCAAAGGTTTCCTGAGCCTTCAAAATGGTCTCTCAGTTTGGTTCACTAGACTACACAATCATGGGGAAGACTGCTGATCTGACAGTTGTCCAGAAGACAATCATTGACACCCTTCACAAGGAGGGTAAGCCACAAACATTCATTGCCAAAGAAGCTGGCTGTTCACAGAGTGCTGTATCCATGCATGTTAACAGAAAGTTGAGTGGAAGGAAAAAGTGTGGAAGAAAAAGATGCACAACCAACCGAGAGAACCGCAGCCTTATGAGGATTGTCAAGCAAAATCGATTCAAGAATTTGGGTGAACTTCACAAGGAATGGACTGAGGCTGGGATCGAGGCATCAAGAGCCACCACACACGTGTCAAGGAATTTGGCTACAGTTGTCGTATTCCTCTTGTTAAGCCACTCCTGAACCACAGACAACGTCAGAGGCGTCTTACCTGGGCTAAGGAGAAGAACTGGACTGTTGCCCAGTGGTCCAAAGTCCTCTTTTCAGATGAGAGCAAGTTTTGTATTTCATTTGGAAACCAAGGTCCTAGAGTCTGGAGGAAGGGTGGAGAAGCTCATAGCCCAAGCTGCATGAAGTCCAGTGTTAAGTTTCCACAGTCTGTGATGATTTGGGGTGCAATGTCATCTGCTGGTGTTGGTCCATTGTGTTTTTTGAAAACCAACATCACTGCACCTGTTTACCAAGAAATTTTGGAGCACTTCATGCTTCCTTCTGCTGACCAGCTTTTTGAAGATGCTGATTTCATTTTCGAGCAGGATTTGGCACCTGCCCACACTGCCAAAGCACCAAAAGTTGGTTAAATGACCATGGTGTTGGTGTGCTTGACTGGCCAGCAAACTCACCAGACCTGAACCCCATAGAGAATCTATGGGGTATTGTCAAGAGGAAAATGAGAAACAAGAGACCAAAAAATGCAGATGAGCTGAAAGCCACTGTCAAAGAAACCTGGGCTTCCATACCACCTCAGCAGTGCCACAAACTGATCACCTCCATGCCACGCCGAATTGATGCAGCAATTAAAGCAAAAGGAGCCCCTATCAAGTATTGAGTACATATTGTCACAGTGCACACAGCAGGGAGGAACGAGGAACACGAGATGAGGATATAACTCAAAATAACAGTCTTTAATAAATCCAAACAAAGCAGGGCAGACACACAGGAACACCGGGGAGTAACGAGTAGACCAGACGAAATCAAACTCAAAAGACAGGACTAATATACACAGGGTAATTAACACATAACGAGACAAACACAGCTGGAACATACTTAACTCATAATGACATGAAACAAGGACAGGAAACAAACCAAATATGGACACAAGAGGCAGGAACAGATGACACACATAACAGAACCCTGACACATATACAGTAAATGAACATACTTTCCAGAAGGCCAACAATTCACTAAAAATGTTTTTTTTTTTTTTTATTGGTCTTATGAAGTATTCTAATTTGTTGAGATAGTGAATTGGTGGGTTTTTGTTAAATGTGAGCCTAAATCATCACAATTAATAGAACCAAAGACTTAAACTACTTCAGTCTGTGTGCATTGAATTTATTAATACACGAGTTTCACAATTTGAGTTGAATTACTGAAATACATTTTTTTCCACGACATTCTAATTTATTGAGATGCACCTGTATATCCTGTGTATATATATGTGTATATGTATATCTATATGTGCGTGTGTGTGTGTGTATATATATATAATTTATATATTTAATAAATGTATTCAAATTTTATATTTAATATATTTTAACGTGTTACTTGTTCGTGATAGCAAAGCTGAATTTTTAGTAGGCGTCATATCACATGATTTTTTCATGCATACAGAAATTATTTTAATAAAACCGGTACTAATTACAATTAAATACTAATAAATTGCTATTTAAATACATTATATAAGCATTTAAAATATAAAATAAGAGTGTTAAAATTACAGTTGTCATTTAATGAATCAAAGGAATAAATGCAATATAAATCTTGCTCACTGCTGATATCTTTGGAATAATTCTTAGTTATATAAAAATAATGTCAAGTGTTTTCTTCCTTTGCAAGCCAAGGTCCAGGTAATCAACCACAAGGCTTTTCAAGTATGCCTTCACCTTCCTCCTGTTGAGTAGTTATTGTGTTGCTGGTCCTGCTCATTTATAATAGGACAAATGCGTAGTTTTCCCTTGGGCCTTTATAAGATTATTATTTAATGGTGCTCTGGTGTTGAAAACCAATAGGTGCAATCAGGGCCGTAGCTAGAAGATTGGGGGCCCCCTGAAAAAATATTGATGTGGGCCCCCCACACACACACATAATCATATACTGTACAATATTCAAGCATGGAACCAAATTGCATGTTTTTTTGTGGTTTTCATAATATCTCAGTTATACAACTAATAAAATATTAGAATTATTTACAGAACATGGGCCTATATAGTAAAATTCATGGATTTTGTGGGGCCCCCTGGGCAGTGGGGCCCCCCTAGAATTGTCACCACCTTTCACCCCACTAGCAACGGCCCTGGGTGCAATTGATTTTAGAGGTTGTGGATATGGGACTCCAGGTCATGTTTTCAATGTTACCCCTGCTTCAGAACAGAAAATGATATAGACTTCAGCACAGACTCTGACCTTTAGCCTCAAGAGTAGCGGTTTCAGTGCAAATGTACTTCATTCCCTTGCCCCTTTGCTCTGTTCATCAGAGGGAGAAGATGCAACAACCTTCTCCAGGTCTTCCTATGAGAATCCACAGGCAGTGATGAATGCAGCGGTTTGCGTGTTATCAATCAGCGTCATGCATGTCTGTCTCTTTGGGGCGAGCCTTCTGATTTTCAGTCCCAATCCCTCTCGAGGAGCTGCTGTGTGCCAATGCTAGACCTCTTGCTGGGAACTGTGGGAGTGTGTAATGAAGCGGATTCTTTTCATATTTGGACTTTTGTTTTGGAAGTCCCGAAAAACAGGAATCTATTTCGAACCAGTCAACCGTCCAGGAAAAAATAGAGACCTTAACAGTCAAAGCAAACAGAGAGCGAGTATTCAGAAGATGAATAGAAAGTCAGGTATGAAATAATAACAGAAGAAGGGGGCAGTTGAAGGTGGTAAATGTGTCGCTGCACTGGGTCACATGTGCCTAAACAAGTTCCCCTCTTTCTATTCTACAGCAGTGAGAGAGAGTTCTGCTTCATGGAGTATGAATTGAGGTAATAATGTACCTTGATGGCTCTCTTTCCCTCTCTCTCTGTCTCCCTGCTGTTTTTATGTTCTTCTCAACACCTACATGCTTAACTGCAGCTGTCAAGACGGTTTGTACCCTCCTCTACCCTGTCATCTGTCCTGTTTCTTTCACTCGCTCCCTCTTGATTATTTCTTATGTGGTCCCCCGCCTATACTGACGTGAGAAATTACCAGTTAAAATGAAAGCTTGTGTGTATGTGTGTGTGCTTGTGCATGTTAATGAGGTGCCATAATGTTCTGTCCAGGGAAATAAATCAGCTGCTCTCCTTGACTTTGCTGCAGTGGCAGGACACGTACAAGATAAGAGAGAGACAAAAAGAAAGAAAAAATGAGACTTTGACATTCTAAAGCATTTTAATGAATCATAAGCTAAAAACTACTTGGCGAAATTGTTGAAATGTTATTAGAATCAGACTCAAAGAATTATACGGTTGTTATTAAATATATATGAATATGTTCCAATTTGATTGTAGGCTATAGTTCAAGTAAACAACTGGGTAACACTTTATTTTTAAGGTGTGCATAATACAGAGTAATTACCTAGTTAAGAACGTAGTATTAGCCATTGTACTTGCATGAAACAAAATGTACTTACCATGTAACTAAGTTATGGAACAGCCTCTACTTACAGTTTGTAATTATGTACATTAAATAGGCAGCTACTGTTACACATACAGTATGTAACAGACCGAGTCTGTTACACAGCTACTTATATAACCAAAGGATTGTTACAAATGTGTTGCAGACTTTATACAATGTAATTATAAATTAAAGTACACAGACATAAGCTACTTAAAATAAAGTGTATCAAGATTGTACTAAAGTGTACTTCATTTGTATCTATACTGGACACCTTATTCAGCTGCACCTTAGTTTGATTTAACCTACCAGTACACAGCTTAAATACATGTAATACCTTTCTAATTACATTACAATTACAGAATATTACACAGGCATAAGCTACTTAAAATAAAGTGTATCAAGATTGTACTTAAAGGGGACCTAAAACACACAGTTTCACCCAATCTAATGTTATTGGACTCCCATATAAGGAGTTCCATCTTGAGTACCTATAGAGTAGTACTGCATCCTTCATATCTCCATTTTTTTAAAATCATATTTATAAAAGAAAGATACAGCTTTACGATTTTCTCTGAAAAAGCCGAGCTCCTGGAGGTGCGCCGTGGGCGGAGCTAAAGAGTGACAAGCACTTGAGTGCCGATTGAAAACAAAACAGACATTTGATGCCGTTTCTCTTACCATCTGCAGATCTCAATCATGACCGCGATCTTTTATAGCTGGGACTGCTCCATCCTTCAGTATCAAACGATGTGCAAATCCAGCATCGAACTGGGCCTCGTTTATAAAACGTTCGTCAACAAACACCCTTGCGAAACTTCATTGCTGCCCCGGAAAAACCAACTGCATCCACTGTTCACGTAACGCTGGGTTCTTTTGGGAAGCTGAACAAGGTTATCTTTCCCTCACAACCAAAAACACACTTCTTTAGAGACATTCTTCCCGAGCGAGTCCTGTGCAGCAGTGCAGCCGAATGAAGCGCGTTGATGGGCGCACTCTCGCTCTCGCGCTGGTCGATGTGTGCATGGGCGCGCTCTTCCGGGAGAAATGCCCATATAAGGAGTTCCACCGTCGCTTACGTTACATTGCCCCCCCCCCTTTAAGTGTTCAAGTAGCTGTGCAACAGACTCGGCCTGTTACATATGTGTAACAGTAGCTGCCTATTACATCTACATAATTACAAACTGTAATTACAGGCTGTTCCATGACTTAGTTACATGGTAAGTACATTTTGTTTCATGCAAGTACAATGACTACTACTAAGTACTTAATTAGGTAATTACTCTGTATTATGCACACCTTAAAATAAAGTGTTACCAACAACTGAATCACAGTAGAGTGAGAAACCACAGAATATCTTCATTTTCAGTCATGTCTCATGGATTGAGGTCTGATTTGGAAAGTAAATGTGATGGACTTCTTAACTTCTTATGGTTCAAACAGAAGTCAGTTCAACTCAATTAATAGATAAATTAAATAGATGGTTAAGGGCATTAAATATGGATGTCTCTATTCGTCCTGGGGACTGTCCCGTAGCACGTTAACATTTGAAGTAGTGTGTGCAAAGATTCAGCAAAGGAAAACGATCCGTTTGCTGCAGGGAGAGAGTGCGAGAAAGTCAAAGAGGGAGAAAAGAGAAGAATTTGAGAAGAGAAGAGTTTGAAAATTTGCCTTCTGGGCTTTAGGGTAATGAGTCACACTGTAAAAGTTGCTATTTTCATTTCATAGAAACTTAGAAACAAGCTTCTGCAGAAAATGCATCTATATAGAGAGAGAAGGACTGATACTGTAAATGCAAAAATAAAGAGACACTAATTTAATTTGGCATTAAAAGTTTATTGCAGAAAATATATATATTTTTAATGTTTACTTTTCTATATCTAATTTGCTTATATAAAACTTTAAATTTGAAGGGATAGTTCACCCAAAAATGTCATTAATTACTCACCCTCATGTCGTTCCAAACCCACAAGACCTTCGTTCATCTTCGGAACATAAATTAGGATATTTTTGATGAAATCCGAAAGCTTTCTGACCATGCATAGACAGCAACATAAATACCACTTTAAGGCCCAGAAAGGTAGTAAGGACATCGTTAAAATACACACGTGGTCAGAATTGTTGGTGCCCTTGGTAAATATGATCAAAGAAGGCTGTGGAAATAGGTAATTACTCTGCTTTGCTGCTTTTTTTTACGATTGTATCATAAAAAGCGCTATACAAATAAACTTGAATTGAATTGAATTGACATGCCAGTCCCATTTGAAGTTCCAGTCGTGTCTAACAACTGAATATGCTGGAGATTGTTTTTTGGTGAAAGCATTTTCTTTTCTTGATTTGTTTCTTGAAGCCCTCCCAAACAAAATGTGGTGATGTAGGTGCTGTTTGATCATTTTTTAAAAGGTTTTCTGACCCTGAACCTCAACTTTTTTCTGCAATTCTCCAGCTGTGATCCTTGAAGAGTCTTTGGCCACTCAAGCTCTTCCTCTCACCGGGCATTAGGACGGTGACTGGAACTTCTTAATTATTGCCCTGATGGTGGAAATGGGAATTTTCACTGCTCTAGCTCTTTTCTTAAAGCCACTTTCTAATTTGTGAAGCTCAATTATCTTTTGCTGCATATCAGAAATATATTCTTTGGTTTTTCTCATTGTGATGGATGATTTTGGACTTTGTTTTCCCTCCTATTTATATTTCTGTGAAACAGGAAGCCATGGCTGGATAATTTCATGTTCATAATCACGCTGGTGTGCTCAAAATTGTGAATATGAATGGGAATATATTTCAGATATATTTTACTCATAAGAATTTCTAGGGGTGCCAATAATTGTCCAACGTGTATTTGAGAAAAAACATTTATTTCATAATGATATTTCCCTCCATTTTAAATTCTTATCCGCCAATGAAAGCTTAGATTTGTGTGATTTAAAAAAAATAAAAGATCAAAAGGATTAACAATGCACATTTATTTTCACAGCCTTCTTTGATCATATTTACCAAGGGTACCAACAATTCTGACCACGTGTGTAGTTCATATGACATCAGTGGTTCAACCTTAATTTTATGAAGCTACGAGAATACTTTTTGTGCGTAAAGAAAACAAAAACAACGACTTCATTCAACAATTTCTTCTCTACCGTGTCAGTTTTCGATGTGCGTTCATGAGAGTACTATGACGCATGCTTGTGGAATGTCCATCTCTCTTAGTTCATCATCTGTATATTCAGGTTCAAATAAGTAAGGCTGGGCAAAAAATTGCAAGTCATCCTCGCTGTCGAACTCATTCCTCAGAGACTCAGTTTATCATCCTACACTTTCTGTCATATCATTATTACCTTTCCTCAAGCAGTGTATCGTAAATGTCAATAACATTGTGATGTACCGCTTGATAAAACTTGAACTTGTATCAGTTTTTGTACAGTTGTTTGTATCTGACTCTCTCACATGGATGAATTGGATGAAGTTCAGAGTGCCACTGGCTCTGTGTCACATCTCCGAAAGGGGAGATGCCGAGAAGGATGTTGTGTGTGTGTGTGTGTGTGTGTGTGTGTGTGTGTGCGTCCTTTTGTCATGTTTACAGCGCCTGCAGTACTAGAGACCTCCAGTTGTTGTTAGATCATGCTGTCTTGTTCAGTGTGTAACCCGCTGCCCCTTGAGCACTCTGAAGCATCAACCACAAGAAGTGTGTTTAGATCATCTGTTTTCTTTTGTGTTAAAAGGCCTCCATTGTTTGCCGGTAATCTCTTTGTCTCTTTCTCTCGCTTTCTCTGTCTCATTTTGTAATCGCTCACTAATCATAGACTACAATAAAGCACCTTAGAATTGCAATTTGTGAAGCCACGTGGGAGAGGGAGAGCAGCGTGAGATAGTGGTTGACTTTGTGCAAATTAACTGAAGAGGAAGAGAGAGAATGAGAAAAAAGATGAAGATAAAAACACTCTCGTTCCCATAATGCCACAATTACTAAACTGATTGAGAGATCAAAAAAATAAAAATCATCTCAAGTGCCTGGGTACAACAAAACTATTGCAAAATATTCCTTTCAAATCAAGACGTATCACATTTTCACACTTCATATAGAGGCCATTAGTAATAAAAAAAATTAGCATTAAAAAATGAGACAAAACTGCAGCATGTTTTGTTTCACTCGTGAACAAATGTTTTTTTTAAACACATCTTTTCAGTGAACAAATTTGTATTATTTATTGGTTTGATTTATTGTATGAATGTGGCCCAAACACTGAACAACAGGACATGAGTCATTCAGCTCGTTCATCATGTATAAATATTTTTAATGACTATTCAGATTTATAATGATGAAAAATACCGTTGAAAATCATTGATTAAACTTGTTTAGCATGTTTAGCAGTTGGCACAATGATCTGGGGCCTGTTTCATGAAACAAGTTTACCAAATAAGCTAGGTTTATTTCAGTTAGTCTGACGTATTGTCAGTTGATTTGGTTCAAAATAAGTCAGACTAACTGAAATAAGCCTGGCTTATTTGGTAAACTTGTTTCATGAAACAGACCCCTGCTTTGTTACGTGAAATAAATATGCACTCACATCAAACTAAATTTAAGTGAAATTTTATAAACAAAAGTGGTTCATTGTCAATAGTACAACAGTGTATGAAACACAGCTCACACAGAAGTCACTTCTTATCAAGCTTCATCTCGATTTGCACATTGTTAATATTACAGCTTAGCTTATTTGCTACAGGCTACTGTACTATTGTTTTGTACATAAGTCAATATTGCACACTCGCACACATAGAGATATACTACATATTACTGCTACACGTGGACACGTTAATGTTACATGTTACTATTGTTTTGCACACTCACACATACAGATGTACATAGTCTATATATACATATTTCTACTTCTGCAACAAAGCTGCACTTTTATTATGTTTGTTTTTATGTATGTGTATGTCTGTGTTTATTTTTTACATAGTTTGCACGTGTCTAGGCATTCAATGTGGACAGCAAATAAAGAATTTCATTGTACAGGGAAACTTGTTTTTCCTCACTGTGCACATGGCAATAAACGCTTTGAATCCTTGAATCTTTGAATCTTTGAACTTTCAAACCAAGTAGGCTTTTTGTCCTTCACATGAAACTCCTGATTGTACAATTCCTATATGTTAAACACTCACACTATTTTTAAATAACCGATAATAAGGATTGTTTTGATCATGAATGAACCATTTTTTTAACACGTAAAGACTTAGGAGATGATCACTTGTCATTTACTGACATAATGTGATCTGTAGAAATTAGATGAATCAAAATCCCACACCACTATAATTTATAATCATATCCCACACCACTATAATTTATAATCATATCCCACACCACTATAATTTATAATCATGCTTTTATAGTTTCCAATTAATTTCTTTATTTGTAACATTTATTAAAGAGAAAAAATATTTTATCAAGAACGAGAGGTAACCTGCTCTTTTTGAGAACCTGAATGATTCAGTGAGCAAATAAACAACATCCTTTAGAATTCAAACCAGCTCACTGTCAATCATTGCGAAAGTTATGTTTTTCCTCGGAGGCAGGTTTCACAATGTTGGTTTTTACATCATGATTGATGCGCAAAGAGTCTGTCAGTAACGAGTTCAGCGTGAACCTGTTTACGTCTCATCGGTTGTCATCTGAAGAGTGATGGCCCGTGTCTGCAGGCTCAAGTGAACCATGTCAGCAAATGTATTCCTGATAATTCTTTGTCAAATCCAAAATCAAGCTTGGGATTTGGATTTTTTTTATTGGTGAAAATACATTGTTCAGTCTCAGACCTACATTTGTTTTGTTCATGAGTCTTGAATTACACATGGAAAGACATTGTAGACTCCCAGAACAAACAAACACGTCACTCTTCTGCCTTTGAAATGCTGATTGATTGGATAGGCCTTTTTTTCCTTATGACCAAACTTCTTATTTCGTTGTTGTGAACTGCTTCGTGTGCACCATGTTAATTCTCTGTGTTTTGCTGCAGAAATCAATGAAGACGTTTTCAAACAAATGTTTGAGTGCGTTTGTTTGTCTCGGCTGACAGCGTGGCAGTGCTTTAGTGTCTGCTTTGACATGTTTGTCAGCTTTCCTCTTCCCCTCTGCCTTCATTGACACGACCATGAGGTCTGTGATTTCATTCTCTGCCTGTCTCGCTCGCTCTCTTTCTCGGTTTCTCGCTCTTCCTGTTTCACCGATGTGCCTGAGCAGACGTTTTAAAGCTGCGTGTGTAGTTTTAATGGTTTTTTTTTTTTATTTCTCTCAAAGCACTAATATCCATAACCATTCATATTCATGGCCTGTATTAATAAAGAGGAAAATGAGCAAATCCGGGATCTTTCAATGCCAGTTGGCTATTATCCTTCATTATCTTTTTTAATGGCCTCACTCATGAATGGAATCAGAGACTGCTGCTGTAACTTAATAGAAAACTGGAGAATAGATGTAGAGAACAAGGAAGCACTGACAGATTGGGTGTCAGTTTTCTTGTTACTTCCACAAGAAAGGAATATTAAAAGCCTTAAATATTCTGTGGATGATTATAATATGAGGTCCAGTGTATTATAATATTTCATTGTGTAATACCTCATATTGTAATATTTGTCATCAATATATCGTGATATATTTTGTTTCAGGTATAACCCGTATAATATTTGTATGATGTTCATCACTGGTTTTGCTTCAGGATCCATATTTTACATTGAACATAAAGTTGTGACCCAAAACTTCACTTCAATTGTTCAGTTATTTTGAACTGCATTTTATCATGATGTGGAATAAATAGGAAAATGCATGAAATGTATAAATTATTGCTTGTTTTTTTTTTTTAATATTATTATTATTTTGCCCGAAATTATTAATTTTGCAGCAACTTTTCTTAGCTGTCATGCTATTTGCAGAATGTGGTGTTGTGGAATGAAAATCTTTCAATAAACATGTAGATGATAGTTGGTGTACAATTACCTGAAAATATTGTAATGCAGCTAATTAAGAAAGAAATGTTGCAATAGCCTACAAATTTGTATATTGTTTATGTAAGTAGTATATTGTTTATTCACTTTCAGTCAGGCAATTGGGTTTCTATAAGTTTATTGGGGGATTTTTCACTTTTCATAGGGCCAATCCGAATGGAAATGAGTAAATGGAAACAAGAAGGCACTATTATACACAAACCATTTATTTGCTTTACCAAGCAAATTAAGCTGAACCGCTTGTTTTGTTCTGTTTTTTTGTTCTTTTTGTTTTTTTAGGTAAACAATCCGATATCCTTAACATCATTTAATTTCTTCATATTAGTGATTAACCACATTTTCTTACCAAAAATGTACCAATATTTTCATTATTTTTTCATAGTTTTAATTTAACCAAAAACTTATTCGGTAATTAAATGTGGGAAATGGGTATTTGAACTAATGAAATTTAAAAATTTCTGTCAAACATTTTCATTTGACGAAATTTCCGTGCATCTTCGTATGGGGTGTAATAATTTTTATTATTGTTATTATTATTATTATTATTAAAAAAAAAAAAAAGATAATTGCAAGTCACCATGAATAATGTAGAGGATGGATCTGTCTTTGTAATTTTTTTTTGCCATTGATAATCCTGAAATTGAAATAGTAGTTAGCCACGTATTAGCCTTCTTCCCAGGACCCTATTGAAAGAGATTTTTGGCCCATATTTTGGGTCCTGACCCATCAGTTGAGAACCACCGCTTGTGCAAGTATGCAGCGTGGATGTATATCTGTGAGACTGTGTATGAGCGCATGCATGTCGAGGTCTCACTGTGTGTGAAATACAGGCAACAATATGTGAATGTGTGTTAAATGTGGAACACAGTGTTGGGAAGATGCACATCAGTTGGGCACCCAGGGCTTTTGTTGAGGGGCACTGGAAATCACATAGTCACGTCATGGCTCGAGATAAGAATGGTTTCCTGAAGGGTTAGGTGTAGCTCGAAGGCCCAATGGGAGACTGTGAATTGAAGGAAATGACCGAAGGCAACTGTCCTCTGTGTGTGTGGATGTTTTTTTGTTATAGTTCTGTCTAGGATGCTCTGAATTAAACACATTTGTTAATGGACAAATAAACAAGTCACAGACAGACTTCTCATCTCAGGTGTTTCAATGACAGCCGTGTTGTTTGGAGTGTCTTCACATATCCTGTAATACAAACACACATACTTCTGTGTTGTACTGAATGTAAGATTGATTGAACTGCTTTCACCCCTTTGGGCTCCCGCTTCCATTCACATCCATTTGATCTTCTCGTCTCTCTGTTCTCTCTCGTCAATCCATCAGAATGTTTGTCCTTGTAAATTCCTACATTATGAGTTCATCCGTCACAGCTGGAGGCAAAACGGCTCAAACTGCTTCATGCAGTGAGTGGAGTGCTATTTGATCACAACTGGACAGATTAGTAGGAAAACATTTTAGGTGACAGCTTTAAATTGAAATTTGTACCGTGTTTACCATGAAGGATGTGTTTGAATATGTTAACCTCTTTGGGAAATGGTTATTTTTGTCTCCTGTGTGATTTGTGATTCAGTGATGTGATTCATGCCCACACTTGTGTGTTGGTGTTTCTCGTGCTGTGTTAGCGTCTCTGACAGAGGAATTCTTGACTGAATTAAGTAGTTATGTGGACACTGTGTTTCTTTTGAAGGTGGTAATAAGTGAAAGGATGACTGTTGCCTCGTGACAGACTGGAAATAACTCCACTCACCTATAGAGGGCGCTCTTTAACTGCACATACAGCCTTTAATCATACAGCCTTTAATTCATTCAGACCTCAGTCACTGAGTTCATGCCTTCAGAATAATATACTTATGTACAAACATATAACATAAGAGCAGAGGTCCTTAATAAATACTCTTGAGATATCATTTGAGTTATTTGGATGCAACATTTTGTGTCTGAAACAACATTCCTTTTCAGCTGATGTAGCGCCTCACATTTTGCTCCATTTTGTTAAATAGTGCCTACGTCTATGATCCAATCTCATCTCACTCTACATTTTTATTTTTGAACATCCTGTTTCGCTATATACATTGTAAATGGGTTGTAAATCATAATTCTTATAATTTGTCAAACTTTTTTATTTGTCTAATTGTAGTCTATGGATACAGCATTTATTTTTAGTTTCAGAATGTTGAACCAAATTTTTTAACATTTAAAATGACATGCATAGTTTTTTAGAGGTCTTAAAAATTTTATCCAAAGCTGTATTTATTTGAGTAAAATATTGTGAAATATTATTATTACAAATAACTGTTTTCTAATTAAGTCATTTATTCCTGTGATGGCAAAGCTGAATTTTCAGCTGTCATTACTCCAGTCTTCGGTTTCATGTGATCTTTTAGAAATCAGTCTGCTAATTTACTGCTTAAGAAACATTTCTTTTTATTACTATTATTATGGAAAACAGTAATTCTGCTTAATATTTTTGTGAAAACAGTGATCCATTTTCAGATTCTTTAATGAATTGAACCCCTGAAATTTTTAAACAGTTGTGTGTTAATTTAAACATGTATTATATAAACATATTGATTTGTTAATGTTTAAATGTATATATATTTTAAACATTGACATAAATATATTTAAACTTAATTTAAACGTGATTTAGATGTCGTAGTTTAAGATTTATCATCACATTCTGACTTGAGCACAAAGTTAATTCAACATTTTTCTTTTAAAATCATTGTAACCTTACTGCAGTGTAATTATTTCTCTTATTTTATTTTTTGTCAATTATGTCAGTAATATTGTTGGAGAACTTAACACTGGATGTGCAGCCCTCATTGCTGTGCAACGTGTACAGGCCTGAACTGTCACGTAACACGCTGGGTCACGAGGCCTGTCTCCTGCGGGCCAGCTTAAATCCTTGCATATGAAATCTTCTTTAATATTAATGCCTGCTGATTAAACTGTCCAGAAATTATAATGAACCTGACCGAAAGTATCAAGTTTGTGCTGCTCTTTAAAGTCTAATGTTAACACTCTTAAATGCCATAAAACAGCTAAATATAGAGGTTTCAAGGGACACTCCGCAAATTAGGCCAATTCAGCTGATACGCAGTTTGCTGGTAGAAAACATTTACTGTGATGGGCGTAGTTTGAAGATTAATACAGTGAGTGTAGTAATTCTTGTGTAGTGGGTCAGTGAGCTGTACTTTTATATCTTGTTTTAGGCCTTCTTTATAGCTGCCTGATGGGTCTGTGGATGAGATCTCACTAATAGATACATGGTGTAATTTGTTAGCAGTGTAAATCAATGCGAGTGGGAGCGCCAACAAGAGAATAAATCAGGTGATCATGGACAAGCACTAATAAGCCATTTCGCTCTGAACAAATGACCCTGCGTAGTATCTGTGTGTCTCTTTAAGTGTGCAGAGAGCTTAAATGGAAGTGTGAGAAAGCGAGATAGAAATAAACAGGATGGAATGCAATAGTATCATAATGATATACATTTGTTTTACAGATAACAGGATTGAAGACCTATAATTTCCCTGCTCAAACCAGCTTAGCTGGTCTCCCAACTTGTTTGAGCTGATCTGGTTTGCTGATTTTAGAGGGTTTTGTGCCTTGTCATACAGGGAAAGCAGCTGACCACCGCTTAGGAGACCAGCTTAAGTCAGCTAAGACCAGCAAACCACTTTAAGTTGATTTAGTGCTTGACTTTCGAGTCTTCTGCTTAAACACTAAAAAATATGGGTTTCAGACAGGCGACTGTTTTTGGTTCCCCAAAGAACCTTTCAGTTCTCAGAAAATATTTTTTCTTAGCGTAAATATCTAAAGAACCTTTTTCCTCTATAAAGAACCTTTTTTTTGGAATGGAAAGGTTTAGTGGATGTTAGAGGTTCTTCATGGAACCATTAAAAACTTTATTTTTAAGAGTGTAGATGTTTCTCCTGAGAACAGACCCTTCACACATGGGCTCTGCAGTTAAGAGTCATTTCAGTTATTTTAAAATGAACTCAAACATTTCAGGTCATCTGAGTTGTGCTAGTCCTTGTCTAAAGAAATGCTGTTTATTAGTTAATATGCCATTATTAAACTAAATGAAAGGATTGAATCCATCATAGATTGTTATTATGAATGAAAATGATGAAAGAATCACACACGCACAGAAAAACTGCAGAAACTTCTGTCCACATCATGTGTCTTTTGTTCTTAGAGCAGTAGTTTGATGAGCATGCTCGGCTCAGATCAGACCAGCGGCATGTATTTGGATATTTTATAGAGATCACCCATGTGAGGCCTTAAGCTATCCAAAGCTCTGTCCATTCAAAGCAACATTCAACAACAGCCTATAATCCCATTACTGGAGCTCACCCAGGGGACATATCAGTCTCTCTCTGCATCTCTCTCACCTTCTCTTTTTCTTTCTTTCTTTTAGAGATAAATGAGCCATGCATTTAGGGTTGAAAAAGACAGTGGGCCTCATTTACGAAACGAACGTACGACCGAAAATTGGGCGTATGGTCGTTTCTACGAAAAACTTGGAATTTATCAATATGGACGTGAGCGGTGGCTACGATCAAATCTCACGTCAGGTCTGAGCTCGTGTACGCAAAAAAATAAATAAATAAGCACTTTCGTTTTTGTGACACTCTTAATGTATTGTATTAGTTTTTTATATCTTTATTGTAAAATATTTAACTGCTCGGTGATCACGCAGGTGCCTCACACGCACACACACAACATTTCAGCATTACTAACTTGACATTTCAGCCATTAATCAAACTAAAATGCAGTCAACCAAACATAAATGTTACATTGTACAATTTACAAGGTCCACTGTAAAGCGTGCAGCGCCAAAATAAACATTTTTGCGCATGTGAAGGGTGATATTTTACATGGATATTGGAACATAGGTTAAGTACAAAGCCTTGTTTACATCATAGATAATAGTTTAGCAACCAAATGTTACATGGCAAAAATGGAAACATTTGGATATCGAATGAGAGAGGCTTGTGAGCCCAATGCTGTTTAGTTTCGCTTTAATAAATTCATTTTAGCTTGACGTTGTATTCTGTTTATAATGAATGCCACTATAGCCTAATTTGTGATTTACTTCATAGTTTAATATAAAATTTTATAGCTACTCATTTTTTTCATTCTTGTTCTGTAATACCGTTAAATTTAAAGGGTTTGTTGTGGATTAAGGAGAACTAAATAATCTATATAGTGTTTATAATGTTTATAATTTTTTTGTTATATTTACTGGCAGGGGCGTAACCACCATAGACATTGAGGGGGACAAGTCCCCCCCAATAATTAGAAATGGCCAAATGTCCCCCCCAATATTTGAAATTCTTGCACTGATCTGCTGTCCTCCATTACGCAGCGCTCTTGTTAGGATGACAAAAAAGCTTTAAAAGTAACATTTTCAGTCTGCTCTTCCTCAGTGGGCTAACAGCGCTTGTCAATGTCAAAATAATTGAACTGGCCAATCAAATCAAAGTAGGCGGGGTTTAGCGTTCACAGATGCTGAGCGCGCCGCGAAAGATTGAAAACACTGAAAGAGAGCGAGGTAAGATGGAAGCTGCAAATCAATTAATGTTTAGTCAACTGTTTTAGGAAAGAAATGTTAAATGACCGACAGTTATATTCAGTGAAGTAATTACTTGACTTTTTCAAAAATATGCCCATTTTGAGAGAAAGAGAGAGAGAGAGATGAAATGTGCGTGTGTTAATCATCTGCATCTGTTTGTCTGTCCCTACAAACAATGAAACTGTCAATTTAGTCCGACTTCAAAAACACGTCGTTGCTGAGAAATATAATAGATTCAGTATGGAAACTATTTTATTACAATAAAAGTCGCGGGGTAGTGTTGACAAGTCTCTGTGTGCGAGTAATAATGTGTGTGCGTGCGTCAATTAAAGCATATACATATATATATATATATATATATATATATATATATATATATATATATATACAAAAATTGGTCCCCCCCAATGTTCAAGACATGGTTACGGCCTTGTTTACTGGTATTTAATATACATATAAATTAATGCCATTGTTTGCAATTATAAGGTTAAAGGGTGTTTTTGGAGTAAAATCAATTTCTCTTTCATGAGATTGCTTCCTCTTTTTGGCCGGGTTATGTTACTCCGTGTCTAGGGGCGAGGCTTCTAAACCGGGGTGTTTTTAGGGGCGTAATATTCAAATGACGATTGTTTTCAGCCGCCTCCTTTATCTACGTACGATCTTTCGTACGATGGGATTGGCGGCATACGAATGTTTCATAAATCACACGTGAGCTCTGTAAATTGAATGGTGCGCTTGGATCTGCGCTCGTTTCTACGTTAGACTGATAAATGAGGCCCAGTATGTTTACTATTATGTTCAATGGAAAAGTTCATTCAAGTGCATTTCTGCAGGATTTCTTTTATTGTGTTAGGAATAGATCACCCAAAAATAAAAATGCATTTAATTTATTCATCCTCAAACATTCAGCATTTCTTTGTATTTTCCAAATAATTATGGTTCACCAGATCAGTCACAGGTCCCATGTTTAGTATTATTTATATACTTTTATCATATTTATTAACATTTTGAATGGGCTTTTTTTTTCAGTATTTTCAGTTTTTATGTATACTTTATGTATTATTAGATTACATTTCTTTCTGTTATTTTTCATTTATATTTATTTATTTTTTGTTTATTTTAGTACTTCAACTTATTTCAGTTACTTGACAAAGCATCATTTATTATTTAAGCTTATGTTTTTATTTTAATATTTAATGAAATTTGTTTTTTTATATTTTTAGTTTTATATTTTATATTTATATTTAATTTTTTAGATTTAAATTTAGTTTGATATATTATTTTAGTACAAGTGATTCTTCTAGGAAGAGCAATAAGTAAATTTAGTCCTTTTTCCCCCCTCACAAATCTATGATATGACTAAAGTATTTTAATGTAATGCAAAGGTTGTATGTATATGTGTAAAAATAGGCTATATTTATTATGGATTATTCATTTTTGATAGATTTGCATTTTGAAATTTTTTTCATAACCGTTAATCTATCATACTACGTGACTTTAAAATATAGTGCTAAGGCCTTTTGTATTGCTTTTTTGGCAGTTTTTGGCCATTTTTTTAGCTTGACAGTTAGAAAGTATTTGTGAAAATTCTTCAAAATTCTCCTTTTGTGTTTCCACATGAAAAATAGCATTATTCGACATATTGTTGAGTAAATAATAATGACAGAATTTCCTTTTTTTGGACGAGCTGCTCCTTTAACTGCAGACCTGAGACCAGCGGCAATGACAAGGACATTGGAGTGAAGGTCAGTGTTTATACGGCTGAATACTGACGGTGCATCAGTTTTGAAGGCCACGCTCTGATATCTCAGAGCCGAGCTGAGTTATGTGGGACATGAGCGTGTATGCTTTTCCCTCCTCCCTGTGCCTGCCACATCTCTATTCCCGTTTCATGATTTATTCTGCTGGAAAGGTCATCATAACTGCGCGAGACCAGCCTTCATCTGCTCAACGCATAATCCCATTTATTTGCAACATACATGGTCTTTACCCAGTGTTTGGAGTCGCCTCATTCTAATCAGAGAGATCACTTGTGTGTGCGATCATCCTGAAATATTATTTTTGTTATTTTTTGGCTTTTGCATGAATGTTTGTGCATATACTAGGTTTGCTTGTGATTGTGTGACCCTTAATATGTTTACCTTGACTGCTTACATCTATTAATTGTTTGTCATTAGTCTACTTTCCTATAGACCCATATGAGGTGTCTTGGTGATGTGTGTGCTTATGTATTTACACCTCCTTACTGCATCAATGTGTGTCCATGTGTTATGTGCTTTCTCTCTGAGGGGTGAGAGAGGCTGTAGTAATCAGCTCCGTTTCCCACACGAACATCAATAACGCTGTATGTCTGGTCCCGCGTGAGCCGGCCTGTTGTTTAGGTCTCAGTCCTGATGAAAGACTGATATTAAAACTAGTTCAGGCTGCCCACATGATCTGCATGCCCTTCTCAGGATTTCAAAGCTTATGAATGAAATGTGTGTGTGTGTGTGTATATATATATATATATATACCCTGTGTGTGTGTGTGTGTGTGTGTGTGTGTATATATATAATCATTGTGGAAGAGTATTGTAGGACTCAGTGTAAATTCTCAATGTAAATAAAAGTAATTTAAGTGTCTATATGTGTGTGTGTGTGTGTAGAAGTCTGTTATTGCAGTAAATAATGATTTTATTAACTGAGTTCAAAGTGGCCTGTGCAGCTTCCTGTGTGAGCGTGAGAGCCTCTTCGTGAAGGATGTGATCCCATAATAAGCTTTCTTCCCCCCGCTCATCATCAAGGTGACTAAATATCCCTCGGGACACAAGAGCTCTTTAGAAAATTGTGTTTATGTATTTGAAAAGACTTTGAAAGTCTAGTTTCAAAAGTTTCGCATATTGTGTTTTTTTTTCTCTTCTCAGGGGGCAACAAGAATGAGGTCTTTTACGCTCCCACCATGGCGTCTGTCACTATGATACCCGCTCTCTGTGTGTAAACTCCATTACTGCTGTATGCCCATCTCTGTCACTGTCATCACCGTCACACACACACTCACAATCACTTCGAGTCACTCCGAAAATCTTCTCCTGTGGTGTCCATCACAAAGTCTGTGGGTTCCATCACCACCTCAATCAAGCAGAAGAAAAGCAAACCTCCACAGTACGAGTTAACACTCCCACAAGCTCTCGCACATATGTGCTACACACAGGTCTGCGCTCACGCCATCTCAGTGACTTCATCGGGTCTGATCAACCAGCAGAAAAATCAAAGAACTCCCACACATCTGGTTTCAACAAACAACTCGCCTCCCTTCCTCCACAACACTTTTTAATGGAAAATACCTCCACTGAGTGGTAAAATTGCATTTATGTAGATGCTATCGGCTTGTATGCGGAAACAGTAGTGCTAAGTACAATGCTAATGTCTCTGTGGAGGCAGAAGATAAGAGAGGATTTGATATTCCGGGGCTTCCACGGAATCACATGGAAGGTCTGAATGTTCACTCAGATTGCCGGAAACCTGAGCATTTGGTCCTGGCAAAATAAATGTGGTTATGTATTCTGTTATTAACATTTATATATTAACTTTTTGTCTGTTGTAGACTGGAGACAAGAGATCTTGTAGAAAATGTTGGGGAAACCAGGAAATGACCCAAACATAATTAGAATAAGTGTCACTGCATGACATATCAGAACAGGTGCGATACCCACAAGGCCTACAACATTATTTGCGAATGTTTTCAGCTACAAATAAGAGTCTGTTTACGTAGGACCCATTCTTGTGTTCCAAAGCTGCTAGATAGAGTGCAACATAAGAAATGTTTTGATATGCATTGTTGAGATTTTAATTGGACATATCTTAAAAACTCGGTGCTCATGGGTCACAGATTTCCATCTAGCATGTTTACAAGTAAAACAAAAACATGGAAAAACAGATGCAAGGACACTTTGTGAATGGTCCATAAAAGAGTGGGACTCATTCTCTAGCTGTGCGCACTCTTGAATTTGTTATAGTTTAAGCAAAAAGTGCTTGGAATTTGGACTGAAAGACAAAGTTACTAAAAAGTTACTACAAAATTAATAGCTGTAATGAGGAAAAGAATTACATCTCATGAAGCCTTGCAAATGAGAGTCAAATGAAAAATGACTGTTAAATGTAAAACTACTGATTTAAAGGGATACTTCACCCAAAAATAAAAAATAAAAACTCATTATTTACTCACCCTCAAGCCATTCTAAGTTTCTATGACTTTTTTCTTTCAGACGAATACAATCATTAATTGTAGGAGTTATATTAAATGTTGTACGTCATCCTCTGGAATGTCACTCTCTTGTGAATGCGCGTATGACAGTTAGCGAAAGCTAGAGATTACAGTTTATAAAGTTTTAAATATGGATATTTTTCTTACACAAACGCATTGCTTCATTTCAGAAGGCCTTTATTAACCCCCCTTGGTCCGTTCACAGAGGGTGTGTGTGAGTGTGTGTGTGTGTGTGTGCTGCGTTCCGGGTAGCCAATCCCTGCACGATCGCAAACTTTTGCTTTTGGGGGGGATTGGTCCGTTTGTTGCGGGGCCCGCACCAGTTGCACTGCCCTAAGGATGGCCCTGTATTTAAGTAGTTTGAGAGCAAAGGGAGACTCACTCTTTTACATCATTCGAAGTGCTTCATGGGAGTTCTGTGAGTGTCAATGAGATCTTTTGACATGATTTGCTTGTTTGGTTTCTCTCATTGGAGTTTTTTTGCAGAATCATGGGTGATGTAGATTTTCACCTGGAATTCTGCTCTTAAACGCGATTATTAAAAACCAAAACCAAAAAAAAAACACATTTCTCCTGTAGAGAAAATGATTGGGATTTTCTATTTCTATTTTCTGTTCAGCTAACATGGAGAACTCTTCTGATTGGCTTTTTTTTTGTGATTGGATCAGGCCACACCCCAGTTTTTCTTTCAGGCTGCTGGAATTTTGTCGTCATACCTGGTTGAAAAGCCCTCATTCTTGTAGCCCCCTTGAGAAGAAAAACAGACAAAAATATGTGGATTTTGTCTCATCATACCTCGTTAGGGCACAGCGAAAGAGTTTGGCCCTTCCATCTTTTTTTTTTACTTTAAATTCCACAGATTATTTTCCCTCCCAAACAACATAGAAAATGAGCAGCGGGCAGATTTTTGGGCTTGATGAGTAACGGTTTGATTTTGGATGACGGTGAAGGGAAAAGAAAGGACAAATACTTGCAGCACAATTTTGTTTTTCATTGTGGACTCCTACACTAATGTGAAACAACCCATGTCCTTTATCCTTTTTTCCCTTTCATTATTTCTGAACTCTTATTTTTAAGATACACAATGGAAAACTAACCTAAACCAAGAATAGAAACGTTCCTCTCATGGATAAAGGTTTCCATGACCGTCGCCCTTTCTGGATACAAATTCTCCCAGGGGTTTTGGACTACTACGCTGTTCGGTGCAATCAGACAAAGGGAGGGTGGAAAAATGTTTTAATCATCACCTTCCAGTCATACAGTCTGAACAATAGCACCTGTCCCCACAGCTGTGAAAGGACAGGGAAGACATGTCCACCCTCATGTTGGCGAATTATTCTACAAAGCCCAAATTGTGTCTGCGGCAGATGAGACAAAGAGAATTCCGCATCCCGTCCCCCTGCGAGACACTTGCATTCATCAAGCTGACCTGGTTGCCACAGAGCCGCGGCTCTCAGTATCCCCCTGTTCCTCTCCCGGTCTCATCTGTTCATCACGCATCCTGTTATTTATTTCATCCCCCTCTCGCGCTTCACTCAGCTCGTATTATTACTAATGATAATGGCGTCACGAGGCCAGACACTTCATTGTTCTCCACTCTCTCCTCCTGCACCGGCGTGCGTTTATCTTTTCTCTGTGCTCGTTTGTTCTTGCTTTCTGTCTCGTTGTTTGTCGGCGCTAATGGAGATAAGGAGACTGATTGTCCCGCTTTCGTGTGCAGAGGGGAGAGACGGGCAGATCAACATGGCACTAATTGTTTTCCACCCTCTCCTGTCAACTACGTCAGGTACGCATTCATCATTAAGGTGTATCAGTTGGGGGAAAGATGACTTTGTCAGATGAGCTCCCCCATCACTTCATCCGTCAGACCGCGGGGGCAGAACACGCCCACGTACCTGAGACGCTCATCAAGCGTTCCTGGCCTCCACCCACCAGCACCAATCACGGTCTGGCTGGGTGGGACATCGCCTTGGCAACTGACTGTCTGGCCTGACATCTTATCTCTTTATTTCCTTTTTAACATTAACTCAAAAAAGTTGCGGCATAAAGCAGAGCAGGTTTATATGGGTTAGGTTGAGGTTTGCGCTTATGACCTAGTAGGAAGCAATTCGATTTTGGCCAATTAGAACTGAACATTGTGATTTTCATATTTCACATTTCCATTCAAAGATTTGGTGTCGATAAAATTGAATGTTAATGCTCACACTTACCAAGGCTACATTTATTTGATTACAGTAAAAACAGTAATACTGTGAAGTGTAAAATAGATTTTTTTCTCTTTTAATATCTTTTGAAAAATGTATTCTTTATTAATTAATTAATTAATTTATTCTTGTGATGGCAAAATTGAATTTTCAGTATCATTACTTCAGTTTTCAGTGTCACATGATCCTTCAGAAATCATTATAATATGCTGATGAAACATTTTTTTCTATTATCAATATTGAAAAAAGTTGTAATATTTAATATTTTCTGGATTCTTTGATTAAATAGATTAGTTCAGAAGAGCAGCATTTATTTGAAATGGAAATGTTTTGCATCTTTTAACATCATACATATTTTTTACTGTATTTTCTAATCAATTTTATGCATTTTTGCAATATAAAAGTATTCATTTCTTAAAAAAAAAAAAATACTGACCCTGACCCTAAACTTTTGAACAGCATGTATATACATCTTTTCATTTATCATATTACTCATATATTATTACATTCAGCTTTATTTATTTCATTTCATCATATTCAATAATTTTAGTCAATTTTATTATAATTTACTATAGTTTTTGTCAAATAAAAACATTTTGTGATAAAAGAGTGCAAAATTAACCCAAATATTAACTCATTTTCTGTATTAATATATTTATTAATTTATCACATTTAGAGAAAACACAATTAATCTGTGCAGCCGATCTGATCTTGTGAGTTCAAATCTGTATGTTTTTCTTATTTTAATTTTCCACGCCTCTAAATTAATTATTGCAGCTTTTTATGGAGTGAACATCCGAGAAATTGCATTACATATGATGAAGTATGGTAGTATCCCTTGGGAAGCTTGTCAGTAGATTGTTTAGATTCATTCATTTGCAGGCCTGGTTTTCAGTAGGGCCCTTTGCAATGAGAGGGTAGCATAGGAGATATATGTTCTCGTTTAATTAACCCACTGCTTTATGCAAATTAACTGACCAATCTGGAGCGGTGAGGAAACTGCAGAAACCATTGATGAATGAATTGGAGAAACTGGTCAACATTTTCTCTTGATTAGTTATTGTTGAAATGGCTCTTATATTAGCATGCAAATTAACAAAGAACTACAACAAAACACAATAGTGGTTTATTGCACTAATAGCAGCTCAGATTTGTGAATCCATAATGAGCCTAATTTGCATAGAAAGCACGCTTTTTGTGTTAAAAATGTAATTTACTTAATTTAAATATGGTGGAGCACTATTTCAACTCATTTAGCACCTGGTTAAACTGGATTGTTAGTGATTATAACTGTTTCATCTTTTCATTTATCTGTTTCTCTTCCTGTTTTTCTTCTCTCCACATTAGGCTAGTCCTTGCTATGCCCTTGGTTTAATTGTGATGAGGTAGATTTATGCCCTGCTCTCAGCGACATAGCGATCATGTCGTAAATTACCTCGGTAGCCCCTCAGCATCGATTCAGCTGCAATAACTTGGTGAGCAGACACAGCTTATTCCCTCACAGTCATTTTAATACCTTTATTCGTCTGCTCTCTTATTAGCATTTAAGCCACTCCCCCACCAGCCCAACCACCCCCACCTATGCCACATTGCTCCCTGCTATCACCTGCTTGTCTTTGAAGACTCCTTCCTGTGAGGTCTCTGCAGGGCTGTGTCAGCGTTATGGGGATCCGAGAGTAAGACAGCAGGGATTTTAACCTGTTATTGGTGCTGCGTTGCATCAGAAACAAAAGGCTAAAACTAAGGAGGCCTTAAAGGGATAGTTCACCCATTTCAGTCATTATTTTTTATCATCATGTAATGACATTTTTTCTGCTTGATACAAATGAGAAATTTCATGCTGCTCATTTCTGTGACAGTTTAAAGTGACCACATCTTTTGAGCTACAAAGAGCACCATAACACTGGTCCATATACAATGCTGCAGTATTATTATACTGTATATCTGTCACACAAAGTCTTGAGAAGACTAAAGATGTAGCGAAAGATGTTGAATTGACTTTCCATGATGCTTTTCTTTTTCTTTTTTGTAGCTTGTGGTAGAACTGTTGTTATACTGTATGAAATGAATTGCATTAAAATATTTTAAATTAGCCTTTTGTTCAGTAAATAATAACACTTTACAGGTTTGAAATGACAAAAACTTTGTAAAGTGAAAATATCAGTAAGAATGTGTTAAACTACAAATGTGTAACATTATATGGCATCATTTACCATCAATGTTTTTGAGTTTATATAAGAATTTATTAATTATAATAATTAACATTTTATAATTGACAAATAATAAAAATTAGTACGTGTTTATGAATTTGTGGAGTTTATATAAGAAGTTATTACATACAAATAGATAATAATATTAAATTATGGCTGGCTTCAATGCCCTGGCCCTGACGGTACATGGCCCCGTCCATCTTCCCTTTGATGCAGTGCAGTTGTTCTGTCCCCTTAGCAGAAAAACACCCCCAAAGCATAATGTTTCCACCTCCATGTTTGACGGTGGGGATGGTGTTCTTGGGGTCATAGGCAGCATTCCTCCTCCTCCAAACACGGCGAGTTGAGTTGATGCCAAAGAGCTGGATTTTGGTCTCATCTGACCACAACACTTTCACCCAGTTCTCCTCTGAATCATTGGCAAACTTCAGACGAGCCTGTACATGTGCTTTCTTGAGCAGGGGGACCTTGCGGGCGCTGCAGGATTTCAGTCCTTCACGGCGTAGTGTGTTACCAATTGTTTTCTTGGTGACTATGGTCCCAGCTGCCTTGAGATCATTGACAAGATCCTCCCGTGTAGTTCTGGGCTGATTCCTCACCGTTCTCATGATCATTGAAACTCCACGAGGTGAGATCTTGCATGGAGCCCCAGTCTGAGGGAGATCACAGTTATTTTGTGTTTCTTCCATTTGCGAATAATCGCACCAACTGTTGTCACCTTCTCACCAAGCTGCTTGGCGATGGTCTTGTAGCCCATTCCAGCCTTGTGTATGTCTACAATCTTGTCCCTGACATCCTTGGACAGCTCTTTGGTCTTGGCCATGGTGGAGAGTTTGGAATCTGATTGATTTCTTCTGTGGACAGGTGTCTTTTATACAGGTAACAAGCTGAGATTAGGAGCAGTCCCTTTAAGAGAGTGCTCTTAATCTCAGCTCCTTGCCTGTATAAAAGACACCTGGGAGCCAGAAATCTTGCTGATTGATAGGGGATCAAATACTTATTTGACTCAATAAAATGCAAATCAATTTATAACTTTTTTTAAATGCATTTTTCTGGATTTTTGTTGTTGTTATTCTGTCTCTCACTGTTCAAATAAACCTACCATTAAAATTATAGACTGATCATTTCTTTGTCAGTGGGCAAACATACAAAATCAGCAGAGGATCAATTTTTTTTTCCCTGTATTTAATAAAAATATAAATGAGAAATACAAAATATAAATACATTGCTAAAAATTAAAATGTAGCATTATTTTGTGGTGAGGCCTGTGAAATTTTGAGCTACAGGCCCAATGACCATCAAAAAAATAAATCCTTATTATTGAGCCATGTGAAATATTATTTTTCTTCTAGGCTCTTTGTCTGGGTGAATACTGTTAGGGGATACTAAAACACTTCAGGTTTGCCAGTCTGGTTTGGCACATCAGATGAGTGCGTTCGTGACTGGCTCCCACATTTTCTAATAAGATCAACGTGAAGTAGCTCGGTTAAATGAGTGGCCTAGGCTAGCTCAGTGCTGTGTTTTTATTAACGTGTGCTAATGCCGACACACATGGGCCTGTGGCTCAATTTGCCAGCTGTAACAGATAATTATGTCCAAACAAATGCTCCCCATGGTGTGCAGATACCATCCATTTGCAATGTTCATTAAAATTCCTCCAACTGTGCCTCTATCTACCGGCAGCTCCTGAAAAGCTGGCCCACCTGAAAGCTAGAAAAACAGATAAAGATGCAAGCAATTGGCTGAAAAGAGACTAACTGCCTCTATATATGTTGGAACCGGGATCTTGCTGGGGTGATGAAATTGAGGTAATGTATAGTTACTGTTGAAATAGCTGTGCAAGAGACACCAAGCTGACCTACAGATGACTCTTGGAAACCTCGGGGAACTGTTGTGAAAGGTGTGTGTATGTGACATGAAGTCATGAATTTGGTATGAGCTGGATGGCATTGTTTGGACTGCTTCCTGGAGAGTGAGGTGTAAGGTTTTGGACTACAAATGAGATGTTTAACTCTGGATGAATACAAATCAAATCTGCTTACCAGGACTTTTTGCTTTGTGTAATTGGAACGGTGATAGAAACCAGTGACGTTTCCTTAACCACAAGAGCAAAAAATAAAACGAGGACAGACAGAGAAATAAAAGGCTATCAGAGTGCAAGAAACAGGCAGACGGACAGAGAGAGGGGTTTCCAGAGAGTTAGACTGGCACACATACTAGAAGATAAAGAAAGATATATATATAGATAAGGAAACAGAAAACAAAGGCTGTGTTTTTTTCACAATCAGCCCACCTCGGCACAGCTCAATATCAGAAACAGCCCACATGCATATCTTTATTGAGCTCCTGCCATAGATAGAGATCCATACATTCTTCTCTTTACCATGAACTGAAGCCTCAGAGCCAGGAAAGGCTTTTACAGTGTTGAGAAATGAAAGCTTATCCAGTGTCGTTAAGTTGAACTATACTGTATATAGTGTTTTTTTGTGTGCATTTACTGTGAGCCAAATGGGTAAAGTCAACTCAATACAATATAGACAGTATATTCTTTTGCAGTTGCTCTTAACCAGTTGGTCCTAATTCATTTTAGTTAGTTTGTTCGTTCCTTTGTTTGTTCGCTCGTTACTTTGCTCGTTCGTTCATTCATTATATTTTTAGTTATTTTATCTATTTTTATGCAGTTACTTTTAACCAACAGGTCACATGGTCATTTAGTTGGGTAAATTCATTTCTGTTTTAGTTTAGTTTAGCTTTCAGTTTATTTATTCACCAGTTCAATTTAGCTATTTTCCTGCAGTAACCTTTAATCAAAATATCCCAAGTTTATTGAACTAAGTTTTAGTCTTAATTCAGTTTAGTCTTAGTCTTCGTTTAAAGGTGATATATCATGAAAAATTTTCCGTGTTCAAATGCTAATATATAATTGGGTGGATGTTGGAAACGTTTTATTTATTTATTTATTTATTTGTTTGTTTATTTATTGGAACCTGTGATACTTTTTGGGGGATCATTGATAAATAAAAAGTTAAAAAGAACAGCATTTATTCAAAATAGAGATGCTTTCTAACAATATCAATCTTTACAATCACTGTTTCTATCAATTTAACAAATCCTTGCTGAATAAAAACTAATTTCTTAAAAAAAATAAACATACTGACCGCAAGCTTTTGAACAGTAGTGTATATTGTTACAAAAGTTATATTTTAAATAAATGCTGTTCTTATTTAACTTTTTATTCATCAAAGAATCCTGAAAAAACTATCACAGGTTTTCAACATTGCTAATAAATCAGCATTGCATAAAATGCATTAAATAAAGTAAATTAATAAAGTATATTAAAATTTTGATCAAATAAATGCAGGCTTGATGACTATAAGTGACTTCTTGCTAAAATATAAAATAGTAATGTTTCCAATCTTTTGACCTATACATTTTTCCCCCTCATATTGCCCCTTTTTACATTTGAGCCCCTGCCCCTGAGGAACTCTCTGCACGTCCCTGAGATTAAGACATACAGTGCTCATCAGGGGATTTTGCTATTTCCCGTTGTGTCTTCAGTGAACATGGAAATTTAAACTGTTATTTAACAGTCACATAGCTCAATGGGAGACAGACTTTCTCATTGTTTGTGCCTTGTTCTGAAAGCACCTGGTGGTGGAGGGGACTGGCTGTCACATTTTTGGTCCAGATGGATTCTAAAGCAGCATAGTTGTGTGATTATATATATATATATGTGTGTGTGTGTGTGTGTGTGTGTGTGTGTGTGTGAAGGAGGGAGTGTGAACTGGCAGGTGGCAGTGAATGCTGCCTGCTGTTGAGAGGAGTGTGTGTGTGTGTGTGTGTGTGTGTGTGTGTGTGTGTGAGCAGAGGGGCTTGCAGACACTGGAACTTGGCTGCAGAATTGCAAGAGGTGTCAAGAAGTCTGAAATATATATGTGGAAAGAAAAGCATAAAGATTTACTTCCTTTCCACCTAATTGCAAAGCAAGTTTGCAACCCTTTCACTGCCTTATTTTGGTGTACTTGTGAAAAAGTATTCAACAAAAATTATAAAGGATGTGTCTTTTTCTACATCAGGACAATTGATAGGGATGGGAATTATAGGTAATTCTAAGAACTTTTTTTTTTTTTGCAGTTTGTGCACAATAATGTGTATTAAGAAGGTAAATGGGGTCAATTTTGATTTCATGTTGACTATACATTTCTTGAACTATCATCCATCTCTCTCTCTCACACACACTGCCTACTACTGTATAATGACTCGAGGCTGTTTCTCTGTCCTGCACTGCAGAGACAGCATTAAGACTGACATGTCCAATAATCCTCAGCAGAAATCCTGAACTGTGGATGGTGCATAAACACACACACACACACACACACACACACACACACAGAGTGTAGTGATGTTTGCGCTTTTATGTGTATGTGTCAATGTTGTGCAGTTAGCCCACTTGATCTGACTAAATATGCAATATTTATCATTACAAATGCCTCTGCAGTGATGCCATTTGACCTTTAACTTCATGGAGGGATAGAGAGGAAGACAAAGGGAAAGAGACTGATCTAATAAAGTAATAGAGAAACAGAAAAGAGCAGGGTGCTGCATGCATTTTTTTGATGTTGCTTTTATCTTGCCTAACTTGTGGTGTTCCAATACATTTTTCTGTAGATTTAGTGCTGACATAGAGATTTGACGATACGAGCAGTGGTGTAGTGGAGGGTATACGCAGGTATACGGCGTATACCCACTTCTTTATCAGTCGGCATTCCGTATACCCACTTCTAAATCCCCTCTGATGCGCGTCCTGCACTAGGCAAATCACGACAGTCCAGCATATGAGTAACTAATCCAATCGCATGTGAATAAATGCAAATATTTTCTAAAAACATCCAGTAAAGACAGTAATGCGGTCAGGAACGAGACGTAAACACTCTCATGCAGTGTATGGCGCTCTCGCGCAGAAAGTCCGAATCGGCCTCATAGAAGTACTAACTTACGAGTCACGACGTGCAAGAATCCAGCTATTGCTGTAGCCAAAGCTAGCTAAGCTGAATAAAAAAGAATCATGAAGACAGTAAACACATGATTGTGACAATATATGGTTTATGTGTGTTTTTCAAGTCATCTCCAGGTAATAAAAAAGCATCTGATTCTGAATAATGCAGTATTAATTGATAGCATTTATTACACTTGGCAACTTAGATAGGCTACTAGGCTATAAAATATATATCCTGCCTTATTCGGTGATAAAAATGGGGAAAAAATGTAGTAGCCTATAGGCTAAACAAATCATAAAATTGTCATTAGGAAAATACAGGAAAAATATGATACATTTTTGGTTATTGTCGCAGTGTAGCCTATTTGATTTCTCAGCCAATTAAAAGCAAGAGGTAATAATTAATGAATAGTAATAAAACCTGTCAATTAGACAAAAAAGTTATTATATTTGACATTTCTGTCCCCCTCACTTCTGAACTGATTGAGAATCACGATGTTTTGTTTGTTTCAAATAGAGATCACAATTCTGAACAGACAACTAAACAAAATAGCTTGTAGTTTACTAGAGGTTCTGACAAAATGTCAGTTGCAGCAGTCTATTTATATTTATTTATTTATTTTAATTATTTATTGCAAAATCTGCCCCTCTTCTGTGGATAATATTATTTTCATAATGATCCTTACTCAAGCAGCAGAAGTTAAGTGACAGTGTGCAAATATTACAATAGTGAACTAAATATGCAAGACTAGTTTACATGTCACTGTTTGACACAGGTCGTTCATCCTTTGCCGGGCCTTTTTTAAAAAAAAATTGGGGGCATAAATTAAGAGTATACCCACTTCTCCGGGCACCACTACACCACTGGATACGAGTATCGATACAGCTGGCCCTGTATCGATATTGTGGCACGTGTGCAGCGCTTAATTTGAATACAAGAACACCGTTTAAAATGTTTAACAACAATGTTTAATCTGACCGCAGAGGAACACAACTGGGTTGCCTGATATAAAGAGATGTAATCCCCGAAACAGAGCTTCACACTTGCGCAATACGGATATTAAATATTAAATACTAAGTGTGATAATTATTTTTGTCAACCTGGCAACCATGTGTACGCGCGCTCTCTCCACTGGATAAACGCGCTTGCTTTCTGAAAACACCTGCTAGCTTGCAGTTTAGCGATCTCCACTTCAATATTCTATTATCAGAAAAGTGAAATTCATCAAGTGTTCACTTATGAGAGAGAGAGAGAGATGCTGTGTATGTATGAATGACCACCGCAACAGTAAAGCTGTGGTTTTAATTCCTTCAGAAACAATGATGTTACCAGCTCCTTGTTGAGAAATATAATGTAGCTCTTGAGCGATTAAGCTATTTTATTAATAAAATTGCGGGGCAGCGCTAAAAAAACATTGTTGCTGAATGTCTGCGTGCGGCCGCAACGTGATCTGTGTGTGTGACTGAGCGTGTGCGTGCGTGTGTGTGCGTGAGATACAGTGAGCATTAGTTTAGAACTATTTTAATTTTTAAATGTAGAGAGTGTGTTAATTTGTGCAATGATAACCTACCAGCAATGTTAAGATGATTTTTTTTATATATTAATATGAGTACATTACAATATAAATTTCTTAGAAGAGTACATTATTATTTATGGGCTTAAAAACAAGATGCAAGCAATCAGAATATTTTACCTGGTAGGGAGTGCCCAATGTAAACATGAAATATATGCCATTACCTATATTGTACTGTGGTACAGTTATGGAGGCCCTTCATAATGCAGCCCAGCCGGCATTTCAACCTTGATTCACCGGTGAATCAACATCGGGTCCCATGGTTGAATCAACGTTGGATTATGTTTCGATTTTGCAAATTGGATCAACGTTGATATTGTGACGTTGTTTCACCGTTAAAATCGTGACGTTGTTTCACCGTCTTACCTTCAGCATTGGTGAATTAAGGTCGTTCTGTAGACGTTGAATTATGTGTTGATTTTGCAAATTGAATCAACGTTGATAAAACGACGTTGTTTCACCGTCGTACTTTCAACATGAATTAATACACAACTGTACATTCGATTAGAACCTAGTTTGCATTTAGATCAACACTGTCTGTAATCATACATAAAGTTTAAAAATCAAAGGACTGGCAGCAATGGCTTTACAATCAACTTCAATAAACTACCACACGCTGAAAATGGTAAAACATCAATTTTATTTTGGAAACATACAGTATAAAACAGATGAAAATAATCCCAAACTTTAGCTTGCAGTGTTTGTGCTTGGATGTATTGTTAAAAACCTGTAAAATCCAAATACAACATTTAAATACTCAAAGTGTTTGTACCATAACATGCATATTTTGCGCTGCACTTGCAAGAGAAACCCTTGTACTTCTTTTGACTGAAACCAGTTGATCTTTTATTTTGGTGGAAATCTATAGTTTCCGTGAAAACATGTTTTACTAATGTGTCTCATTACAAGAGATTTGTACATTTGTGCAGTGAGAATGTGTTGAACAGTTTGAGAATGGAACCTGCAACAGAAACCATGTCGGTGGTAAAGGATAGGACTATCTTGAGTTTTGTCGACAGCCAGAGGAAATTCTTTACGCAGGAAAAACGCTGCATTGAATGAAATGCATTTAATATTTTAAGTAGAAATGTTTCTTCAAATTCTGATAAAATGTTAGAACCAACTGCCTTGTGCATATAGCGTGGTTGTGCTTTGGGTGATCCTTGAAAGAGTCCCAGCTCTAGGTCCTTTCTGATGCCGTGTCCTCCTCTCTCACACACTTGTGCACTTTCTGTACTGTCCTGTATGTATAAATAACAAAAACACCAAAAATAAATACTCATAAAATATCAACTTTGATATTGTGAAATATCTTTAACTGAAAACTGAATGCAAAACAAATCACATACAATATTTTCACTTTAAGTTCAATAACAGTGGGGATGGAATTTGAAACAAAGTGCACAACACTATTCATTAAACACCTATTTAATGTATTCAGATGAAAGTTTGCAATATTAAATTATTCACAAGCAGTTTTTTCAGAGGCCCCAGTTACAGTTTTAATCAGAATCCTAACTATACAGTGTATTTAGTAAAACAAGTAAAATCAAATCAAGTAAATTTTTATTAAACTAAGTAAAATCAAAACCTTTCACAAAAGGTCAATGAATCTCTACCAGAAGTGACAGTGCAATGTAGCAGATGAACAATTCCTTACCAAATTGCCAATAAACAGCTGGATCCTTGATGAATCTACAAGGGGAAAGAAGAAATGGTTTACTGAAAAGTTCTTAAAAAGCAGTTTTTTGTTTTATACCATTCCTTTAAAACAGTGGTTCTCAAACTTTTTATATCAAGTACCACCTCAGAGAATATCTGGCTCTCCAAGTACCACCATAATGACCAACATTAAAATACAGTTGCGTAGTAGGCCCAACTATTCAGCTACAGCTCTGCACAATTCAAAACGAGGCAGTTTTATTCCTAATAAGAATATTTATTGTTGTCAGCCACTTTAACATTGTAAATACAGTTTGAACATTAAAGGGGTGGTTGATTGCGATTTCACTTTTTTAACATTAGTTAGTGTGTAATGTTGCTGTTTCAGCATAAACAATATCTGCAGAGTTGCGGCGCTGAAAGTTCAATGCAAACGGAGATATGGTCTTTTAAAATTCTGGCAGTTTAATGCCTACAAAAACGACAGGTAAGGGACTACAACGAGTTACTTCCCGGGTCTGATGTCAGGGACCCAGATAAACCCCGCCCCCGGGAACACGCAGCAAAGGGGGCGAGGCCATGCTGCTCTGCTTTAGAGAAGAGGAAGCGAAAACTAGGGATGTACGTAAAAATCTATTCATATGAATCGCGATTCTGTCTTCTAACGATTCTAATGGATTCACAAGTTTCAAAATCATTAAAGCAGCGGCTCTTAATACTGTTACTCTGTCGCCCTGCTCTGCATCTCTCTCTCTCTCTCATTCAGATCGTCAGATAAGCTCCAACAAACTGTTCCAATTATACACTTATTTTCACACAGCAATGAGAAGCATTATAAATGGACACGCGTGCGGTTGCTGTGCTGTATTAAAGCTTTAATCAGGATAAAACCGTATATTAAAAGCTAACAGAAGCAGTAGCACTTACAAATAGCAGCGTATTTAAAAGTATGAGACAACAACAACCAAACATACCATTAAGAGCCGTGCTTGCACAGGTTCTGCACGATCCTCTTCACTAATATCCTCTGGGTCTCAATCGGGCTCAAATTGATAAGCATTATAGACAACGCCACTGTTTACAATTCAACTGGAGCACATGCCACTGAGGAGAGGGGCGGGACGTTCAGACGTGCAGTAGAGGCGGTTTAGCGAATCACAACACACTGAGCCAGCTAACCAATCTCAGCCCATCGCGTATTTCTGAAGGAGGAGCTTCATAAAACCAGGAAATAAATCGAGGCGTTTGTCAGAGAAGGGACAGAGAGGTGTGGAATAAAGGTAAATTATGTGAAAAATAATGCGTTTTAAAAAAAAACAAGACTGCACTTCATAAACACAATCAAGCCTAGAAAAAAAAACAGTCAACCACCCCATTAACACTGCACAGTGCTTACATACAGGTAAATACAACACTTAAATAATGATTAAATTAAAATGTGTTGTACCAAAAGTTAAATAAAAACTGTACTATACTTAAATGTAAAAAAAAAAACTTTACTCAAAAAAAGATTAAATTAAAATGTATTAACATTAATTTATATTTAATTTAGTGATTCCTCTGCGTAACGTTACCACTAGAGGGAGCCTGAGTAGCACTAGTGGTAACGTTACTCATTCCACACTTTGAGAATCACTGCTTTAAACAATCTTAATTCGTTTAAATTTGCGATTATATGATATTTAGAAAACATGAACAGAGTATGTTATCTTTGAGACTATTATACGATTAAAAATTACACAATGCATGGCATTCACATCAGAAAAATGTGAAAAAAACTGACATTAACGTAACATAACTTACTAGCAACACACAACATTAGCATCTGTGATAAAGCAATACAAAAATACACACACACACACACACACACACACAGACACAGGTATTTATCTTCTGCAGGTTAACGTTACATGTCATTTACCCATTTGTAAACTCTGGTAACATTATACTTTACTATTTTTGAAAGGTAAGATAGCGATTTTCTTACCTGATTTTGTCCGTGTGTTTGCAGGAACTCGCAGATCACACCTGACCCTTCCTGTGTTCACATTCTAGTTTTTGTTCTCCGTTGACATGTCACGACTCAAATTCGCTCAAAATAAAAATTTAACAGGCAAATATAAAATAATTAGGGACCGACCGGGCAATCTCAACGAGCAGCAGCTCACACACAGTCAGTCAGCCGCCTCACTCAGAAAGACGATAATAACGGTCATATTTTCAAACTGAGAAAGGCGCGAACAGTTTCATTGGCCAGTTTCCTGGATGACAGCCAGATTAACCAATCATGATCAAAGAAATAAGGTAAACGCAGTGAAATGTATTTAATTTTATTGTTGTTGATGATAATATTTTAACATACCTTTAGATTTTAGAATAGGTTTAACGATCAAAATATTGTAAAATGCTAATAAAATAATAATAATGATCTTAAATAATTTAGTAATAATAATTTAAAAGGCAGAAATTTCTTTTGTATGCTGTTGAAGACATTAAGTTGATTTAACATACAGTTCTTGTAAAAAACAAATCAACATTGATTTACAAGTGTTTTTGGTAACCTTTTTCAACCATTTAGCATTAAACATTTTTTCAACGTTGTTTCAATGTTGAAACAACAACTGTCATTATTTCAACCATATTTCAACGTTGAAGGTTGGTCATGTGCCGGCTGGTTTTCAACCGTTCAGCATTAAACGTTGTATTAACGTTGTTTCAACGTTAAAACAACAACTAACCTTATTTCAACGTTGAAGGTCGGTCAATGTTTTAAATTTTTTTTCTGAGGTGAAATTCAGTGCAGTCCCGTATCGTATTGTGGCCTCTGTATCGTGATACGTATCGTATCGTGACGTTGCTGGTGATACACAGCACTAAGTAGATTGTGTGCAAAAGTTTTCACACATAAAAATTAAATAAAATTTTGATTTGATAAAAATTATAACAAGCCACACCAGACTCCTGGCCTTAGAAACAATGACTGTGTTGCACCCAAATTATATACAATACATTTATACTATTATTTCTATAAATCCAACAGGTAATTTTGCCTAAAATTTACTCCTATCATTTTTTTCACTAAAGGAAATAAATAATTTTGACTAACATCTGATTTCCCAGCATGCTTTGATACGGACCACCCGCTTCGAATGATATCACTCAATTGAATGGCCGTTATCAGTGGTTATCAGGTCACAGATATGGGCCAGAAGAGGGCTGCTGCGCCTTCTGGTAGGATGAGAAGGCTGAGATCATTGATCCACATGGTTAATCCCCGCACGCATGTATGAAGGTGAAGTTACCACTGGAGTACCAGCAGAGGCGATCGTTTCCCAAACGCCAACAACTGCACACGGACCAAAGACCAGCGAAATAGCGCATTAAAAGATGGATTTAGATGACTTCAGGACACATACAGGTACTGTCTCATAAAATACTCCATTGTTCCGTGTTTATGAATGAAGTTATTAATTTAAAATTTGCTTATGGTGGGAAAGGGATCATGTAAAAAGTCCACACATTTACCGTATGTTTACCATAGTAACTGTCGCTCGACCATGTCATGTGTAGTCAATGCACAGTGACCACAAAATATACCATGCTTCTCCCACCGTAACCTGGGAGAACCAGGTACCCAGTAATACCAATTACTGTGGTATTTGTAGTTAAAGCACAATAATCTCAATATTTACTATGAGTTTACCTCAGTAACCGTAGTTTTACTGTGGTATTTCTAGTAAAAGTCAAATAACTTCAATATTTACTATGAGTTTACCTCAGTAACCGTAGTTTTACTGTGGTATTTCTAGTAAAAGCACAATAACTTAAATATTTACTATGAGTTTACCTCAGTAACCGTATTTTCTGTGGTATTTGTAGTTAAAACACAATAACCTCGATATTTACTATGAGTTTACCTCAGTAACCATAGTTTTACTGTGGTATTTGTAGTTAAAGCACAATAACCTCAATATTTACTATGAGTTTACCTCAGTAACCATAGTTTTACTGTGGTATTTCTAGTAAAAGCACAATAACTTCAATATTTACTATGAGTTTACCTCAGTAACCGTAGTTTTACTGTGGTATTTGTAGTTAAAACACAATAACCTCGATATTTACTATGAGTTTACATCAGTAACCGTAGTTTTACTGTGGCATTTGTAGTTAAAACACAATAACCTCAATATTTACTATGAGTTTACCTCAGTAACAGTATTTTATTGTGGTATTTGTAGTTAAAACACAATAACCTCGATATTTACTATGAGTTTACCTCAGTAACCATATTTCACTGTGGTATTTGTACCTAAAGCACAATAACCTCGATACTTACTATGAGTTTACCTCAGTAACCGTAGTTTTACTGTGGTATTTGTAGTTAAAGCACAATAACCATGATACTTACTATAATTTTACCTCAGTAACCGTAGTTTTACTGTGGTATGTGTGGTTAAAGCACAATAACCTCGATACTTACTATTGTCAGGATTCTGGACTCTTGTTTCCTTGTTTTTCCCCTGTCCTTCCTGAGTTTCCTTATTTGGTATTTCCTGTCCTGGATTCCTATCATTAGTTAATCATTTATTCTAGTCACCTGTGTTCCATTAATCATCTCGTTTACTCCTTTGTTCCTGTTCCTTTATAAGCCTTCAGTTTTGTTCTAGCCTTCGTCGTGTCTTAACGTAATTTTGGTTTATGCTGTGCTCTGTACCAGTGATTTCATTTATATTATTAAAATACCTGTTTTTCCTGAAACCCTCGTCTTCCTGCCTGTTTGGATCAGATAACCATTACAGAAGACACGACCTACAACAATGGAGGAACGAGCACACTTCATTTCCCTGGCTGACAAAAATCCCGACCCGGTGGAGTTCACCAGGGCATTTGTGCCGCTCGCCCTCGCCAGCTCCCTCAACGGGGACGTCCTCAAGACGCTGTTCCAGCTCGGGATTTCATATCACCAGCGGATAGAGCTCCCAGACACCTCCAACCTTGACTGGAGGGAGGTGGTTATCAGGTGACTGGAGAGTCTCCGATCCCGAGCCGGAGCCCCGCCCGCGGCGATGATGGTTCCGCCGCCTGCGGCGATGATGTTTTCACCGCCCGCGGTGATGTCTGAGTACCCACGAGCCCGGAAGTGGGTCTCCAATAGCGCTGACCTGAGGGCAAAAGTATTGGACCCACCTATAACATCTGTCAGGTTAGCGCTGAAGTCTAGCTCCCGTCTCCCAAGCCAGCCGCCACCCGCGGCGAAGTCTGTGTCCCCGCCGCCCACGGCGAAGTCTGTGCCCGTGCCGCCGCCCGCCTGCTCCTCGCAAGTGCCCTCCAGAACCCGCTCCTCGCCAGCGCCCTCCAGAGCCCACTCCTCGAGAGCGCCCTCAAGTGTCCGCGCCTGCCGAGCGCCCCCAAGTGTCCGCGCTTCCAGAGTGCCCCCAAGTGTCCGCGCTTCCAGAGTGCCCCCAAGTGTCCGCGCTTCCAGAGTGCCCCCAAGTGTGGCCACCCAAGCTCCCCGATCTGCCATGGCCTCCCGAGCTCCCCGATCCGCCATGGCCTTCCGAGTCCCCGGATCCGCCATGGCCTTCCGAGTCCCCGGATCCGCCATGGCCGCCCGAGCTCCCCGCTCCGCCATGGCCGCCCGAGCTCCCCACTCCGCCATGGCCGCTCGAGTCCCTGGATCCGCCATGGCCACCCGAGCTCCCCGCTCCGCCATGGGTTCCGGAACGGGCGCCGCCCTGGAGGCCTCCTGTCCTGTCCTGTCTCCGTGTACCTTGAGGCCTCCAGAGCACCCACCCCCCTCCCCGTATGTTATTGCTACGGTGCGGGACGCACCTATTGGGAGGGGGGGGGGGGGTAATGTCAGGATTCTGGACTCTTGTTTCCTTGTTTTTCCCCTGTCCTTCCTGAGTTTCCTTATTTGGTATTTCCTGTCCTTGTTTCCTATCATTAGTTAATCATCATTTATTCTAGTCACCTGTGTTCCATTAATCATCTCTTTTACTCCTTTATTCCTGTTCCTTTATAAGCCTTCAGTTTTGTTCTAGCCTTCGTCGTGTCTCAATGTAATTTTGGTTTATGCTGTGCTCTGTACCAGTGATTTCATTTATATTATTAAAATACCTGTTTTTCCTGAAACCCTCGTCTTCCTGCCTGTTTGGATCAGCTAACCATTACAACTATGAGTTTACCTCAGTAACCGTAGTTTTACTGTGGTATTTGTTGTTAAAGCACAGTAACAACAATACTTACCATGTTTTTACCACAGTAACTGTTTTTACTGTATACTATTTTTAAAGCACAGTAACCACAATGCTTTCCACACCTTTAATATGTTTTTGTGAAGTAATTGTAATTCAATATTTTTTTTCTGTCTTGCAGTTACGTCAGATCACATATTCCAGCAGCATTGCGCCCCTTGATGAAACCGGTTTGGTCCTCTTTGATCAAACTATGAATTACCTTCTCCATACGAGAAGCAAAAACTTTAGCATAGATTTTTACATCACATGGGATAAGCGAAATCGGTCTGTAGCTGGAACAATCTAATGGATCTTTCCCATTTTTAAGAAGTAATGATATCAATGATGTTTTTTTATCTCTATGAAATACCCCATGTTCAATTGCAAAATTAAATGAATTAAGCATAAGTGTCCCTACCAAATCCCAAATTTCTAAATCTAATTCAGGGGGGAGATCATCTAAACCCGGCGATTTGCCCTTTTGAAGGCTTTTTAGAGAGACGTGGAGCTCCTCCATACTTAATGGGGCCTCCAAAGATTCTTTATCCATCTGTGAGATCCGAGGCTTCCGCTTCCGGCGCTGCTTTGTTCAGTCGACGTTAAGGATGGCTCCGCTCAATCTGTGCTTTTATATACTTTTTTACGTATTTTTACTTTCTCTTTTTACACGCATAACGTCTGCACTATTTATATGCGACAAAAGAACACTTTTGGACATTGGACACCGCTGCACTAACCTGCTTCAGGACACTTTATCCACGGATCCAGCGTAGCCAGTGGAGAATCTTCGGAACGCCGAGGTTAACAAAGGCCGCCTGAATAATCCCAGGAGGCGCAAGAAACACCGCGGGCGACGCGCGGGAATTCGTGACAGACTGAGGAAAAGGGCTCACAGCCCTCCTCTTCCGAGTAATCTGCTCGCAAATGTCCAATCCTTGGAAAATAAAATGGACGATCTTAGAGCCAGGACAAGTTTCCAACGGGACATTAGGGACTGTAACATGCTTTGTTTGTCTGAAACATGGCTCACTCCCTCGGTCCCGGATACCGCTGTAACACCGTCTGATAACTTTTCTGTTTTACGGATGGACAGAACAGCCGAGGCCGGAAAAATCAAGGGTGGTGGAGTGTGTTTCATGATTAACAAGAAATGGTGCGACCCCAGGAATATCTCCATTCTGTCGCGTTCCTGCTCGCCTCATCTGGAACATCTCTCCATTATCTGCCGCCCATTCTATTTACACCGCGAGTTCTCCGCGGTCATCGCTACTGCCGTTTACATTCCACCTCAGGCAGACACGAGCTTGGCTTTGTCCAAACTCCACGAGGAGCTCAGCGGCTACATCATCAAACACCCTGACGCTGCCTCTATCATCGCAGGGGACTTTAACCCTTTAAGACCTAAGGGTAAAATAGGTCATTTTCACATATTTTGTTTATTTGACTGTAAAATTATAACAGAATGTGCTATTTTCAAGTGCAAGATGTCATTTTTTTCAGAAAACAAATGGCTTTCAAAAAACAACAGTTTTTGACCATTAATCTTTGTGGTGAGTTTGTAAACATAATTTAAATAGACAAAAAAAAAAAAAACTGGAATAATTTTTAAGTTTTTTATTTAGAAAAAAGGAGAAAAATCATGATCGAAATAATCCAACACTTCTTACTTCAAAATTAAACTATATTACATATACACAAGTATTTTTGGGACACTGGGTTGCACAGTTTTCATTCATGAGACATTTTTGTTCATAAACGCACATTTACACATGCATGCACATGCATACACCCATTCATTTACACGCACGGACTCATTATAGTGATGCACACACTACATGGGAAAAAGTCTCACTCAGACTGCTCCCAAAGTCTCATCAAAAATCATCCCAATCGAGTCTTGTGCTGTTTACTCCTCCTTCACCATGTTTTTGTTCGTTTCATTTATTATTTTATGCAATCCAAAACTCAGCGCTCCCTATTTTTCCATTCAAATTCTCCCTTCCCGCTCTCCCGGAAATCTGCCGTCATTTGTTGACGGAGCGCAAGAAATTACTGTAATAAGCCATATATTGCCAAAAAGCGCATGTTGTCTGCTATCAGGAGCAATTTGAATTATTTTGATGGTGCAAACTGTTGAAGAGTTATGGTAACATGAATACAGCTTAGTTTGATGTGTCGGCGCCGACACAGCCGGTTTAAAAGGGTTAACAAAGCCAACCTCAGGAAGGTCATGCCGACCTTCCATCAGCATGTATCCTGTCCAACTAGAGGACCAAATACACTGGATCATTGCTACACTCAGTTTAAGAATGCCTATAAAGCTCGTTCCCTGCCGGCTCTTGGCAAATCGGACCATGCCGCCATTTTCCTCACACCGGAATATAAACAAAGGATTGTTCAGGAATCCCCGGGGGTGAGGGAAGTGACGCGCTGGTCCTCCCACTCTGAAGCTATGCTACAGGCGTCTCTTGATGACGTCGACTGGGACATGTTCCGGGCGAGTTCAGCTGACGTCAGCGAGTTCACGGATGTAGCATTAAGCTTTGTTTACATGCTAACCGACCAAGCCACTGAAACGGTAACAATAAGGACATTCTCTAATCAGAAACCGTGGGTGGACAGAACAATCCGTGCTGCGGTTAACCAACGCACTGCCGCATACAACGCCGGTCTTTTGTCAGGAAACATGAGCGAGTACAAAGCATCATGTTATGCTCTCCGACGGGCAGTTAGAGCTGCTAAACTCCGATACAGAGAGAGAATTGAGTCACATTTTCAGCTCAATGACTCTCGACGCATGTGGCAGGGACTGAAGACCATCTGTTCCTCTGGAAATAACCCCTCCGCCGAGGTGAGAGCAGATCCATTGCTGGCCGAAGAGCTAAACACCTTCTACGGCCGCTTCGAATGCAATGGCGGCGCGACTCTGCCGATCAGCGCGTCAGGAAGCAGCAGACAAAGCAGCGATGATGATCATGTTATCACCGTGTCGGAGGACGAGGTTCGGAGGGAACTAAGGAGAGTGAACGTCAGGAAAGCCGCCGGACCTGATGGGATTACTGGCCGCGTTCTAAGGTCCTGCGCCGATCAGCTTGCTGGTTTGTTTACTTCCATCTTTAATGAGTCCCTTGCTACCTCTGTGATTCCCACCTCATTTAAGAAATCTTTCATCATCCCTGTGCCTAAGAACAGTAAACCCTCTTGCCTGAATGGCTATCGTCCAGTTGCCCTCACATCAACAGTCATGAAGGTTTTTGAGAGACTTTTAAAGAAACACATATGCTCCTCCATCCCTGCTACCTTGGACCCTCTTCAGTTTGCCTATCGCCCAAATAGGTCTACTGATGATGCCATCTCTCAGGTACTGCACTCCTCCCTCACACATATTGACAGCAAAAATGGCAACTATGTCAGACTGCTATTCATTGACTATAGCTCAGCTTTCAATACTATAGTCCCCACCAAGCTAGCTGTCAAACTCTCAGACCTCGGCCTAAACACTTCACTCTGTGACTGGATTCAAGACTTCCTCACCGGCAGACCACAAGTGGTGAAAATGGGCCAGTTCACCTCCAACTCCATCACCCTGAACGTAGGAGCCCCGCAGGGCTGTGTCCTGAGTCCCCTGCTCTACTCTCTCTACACACACGACTGTGTGTCCTCTCACAGCTCCACTTCTATTGTTAAATTTGCTGATGATACTGTGGTTCTGGGCCTCATTTCCAACAATGATGAGACCGCATACTTGGGTGAGGTAGAGAGACTTACATCATGGTGCCAAGACAACTGTCTCTCTCTGAACGTGAGCAAAACTAAAGAGCTGATTGTAGACTTCAGGAAGAGACAGCAGCGGCCCTACACTCCTCTTATGATCAGCGGGACCCCTGTGGAGAGGGTGAGCAGCTTCAAGTACCTCGGTGTAAACATCTCCGAGGACCTGACTTGGACTACACACATTCAAACACAGGTCAAGAAAGCCAGGCAAAGACTGTACCATCTGCGACAGCTGAGGAAATTCAGGGTCTCACCAGCAATCCTGAAAACTTTCTATTCAGGGGCCATAGAAAGTGTATTGACTCAGTGCATCTCAGTGTGGTATAGTAATGCCACAAATCAGGACTGCAAAGCTCTGCAGAGAGTCGTGCGCTTAGCTGAGCGCATCTCAGGGTCTGCCCTCCCCTCTCTGCAGGACATCTACCTCAAACGCTGCAAAAGCAGAGCTGCAAAAATAATCAAGGACTCAAATCACCCTGGAAACCATCTTTTCATCACACTGCCATCTGGCAAGCGCTTCAGGAGCATGATGGCAAAAACTGAGAGACTGAGGAGGAGCTTCTACCCTCAGGCCATCAGGCTCCTAAACTCAGTCTCATAACATCTACAGGACTCAATTTAATAAACTGTAAAAAACACCCATTATTCTCCATCATCCGCATTGCTGCTATGTGTACATACCCGGTACAACCTGTTTGCACATTCCTCTTGCACATCCCTGTTTATATTAATATTTATTAAATCCACAGTAGACTGTATTGCACATTTTATTTCATTGCACATTTTACTCCTTATTTTATTTTATTTTATTTTTTACTTATTTTTTTATCTTATTCTTACCTATATTTATATATACTCTCCTGTGTTATGTTTCATCTTTTATTTAATTTTTTTGCACTGTCCATTGAGCGGACCTGTCCTGACCTACATTTCACTACTGATTATACCCTGTATGATTGTGTATGTGACAAATAATAAAGAACCTTGAACCTTGAAGTTATCTAAATACTGCTTACAAATTGGTTCATCAAAATCTGTTTCGGCTTTATACAGATTTGTGTAAAACCTTTAAATATGTAATTAATTGCCACAGGGTTCGTGGTGACCTGATCATCCGATGATTTTATTGCGCTAATATATGCCTTAGACTCGCATTCTTTCAGCCTAAGGGCCAATAGGTGACTAGGTCTCTCTGATTCTAAATTATATTTTTGCCTAGTCCTATGTAAGATAAATTCCACCCTTTGAGTGTGAAAGTAAATCATATTCTTCTTTTAAAGAGGACAGCTGGGTAGCCTGTTGCTCAGTAAAATGTTGTTTTTGTAGGTTTTGTAATGATTGGATTTTATTTTCTAATTGTGTAAACTGGTGAATTTTTGCTTTGGCAAGAGTAGAAGAGAAAGATATACAGAAACCTCTTATAACACACTTAGTCGTTTCCCACAATATGTGAGGATCCACATCAGAGGGCATATTAATTTCAAGAAATTCCTTAATATGTTCTTTTAGAGAAGTAATGAAAGTCTGATCACTTAATAATGATATGTTAAAGCGCCATCTAGGGTACTTGGCTTTAATATCGGAAAGAGGAACACTGCACAACACAGCAGAATGATCAGATAATAAAATTGGTAATATAGAGATTGAGGAATTAGACGAAATTAAAGATGGGCTGAGAAATATGTAGTCTATCCTAGAGAAAGTCTTATGCCTATTAGAAAAAAGTGAAGTCCTTAGATTTAGTATTCTGAATTCTCCAAAAATCGATTAAGTTGAGCTCAGTGATAAATTCATTCAGTAATTTAGAGGACGGATTGGCTGTTGTATCAGATTGAGATTTATCTAAAGCAGGATTTACGACAGTATTAAAATCACCACCCACCACTAGAGGGCAATCAATCTCCTCAAGTAGAGTTTTGGAAATTTGTGTAAGGAATGCACTGTCTGTCTCATTCGGACCATAAATAGAGACCAATGCTAACCTATTATTATATATTTTGCATCGGATAAAAACAAATCTACCCTCCTCATCACTTCTAAGGTGTTCAATTGTTAAATTTAACTTCCGGTTAACAAGGATAAGCACCCCCTTAGTTTTATTGAGAGCGCAGGAAAAGGCTGCCAGTTTGTAATACTTATTGTGGAAACGTGCCACGTCAGATTGTTTTAGATGTGTCTCTTGTATTAGGGCACAGGAAATAGATTTACAGTGTAAATATTCTAACACACGGGTTCGTTTAACAGCAGAATTTAAGCCATTCACATTCAGTGATTAAATATTTAGAGTATGCATTGAATATTCATAATCCCAAGATTGTATTCAGTAAATGAAGAAAAGCAAAAGCACTTCCATTCTGTAAGTAACATGTAAACGCTGATGTGCATGTTAGATACCAAACCACCTAGGTGAAAAATCATTTTAGAAATAGGGTAAAATAAATAAAAGTATGAATGTCTGTTGTAAAAAATAAGAACAACACAGAAACATGAACAACCGACAACCATAAACAAACACAAGACATGTTCCCCGAAAGGCTCACACAGCCAAAACATTATTGTAATTAAACCTACTCTCCATTAGTCCCCTCCAAAAAAGAAAAAAGGGGTGTTAGTCTTACCAGCAAATAGACCGTTGTACCGGATAAATAGAAACGATATCCCAGGAGGAGAGAGGAGAGAAGAAAAAGCAAAAAACGGGTTCAGCAAGCATCCATGTCCACCTTGCCATCATCCCCTCCTGGGCAGCTAGAACCGCCTCCACCCCGAGATAGTGGCCGCCGTTTCACCGTTGCCTTGTAGAGCAGCAGCATATGTCTTCCTCTGCGACAGGGAGCTGATAAAATCCTCCGCCTTTTGAGGAGAGTCGAATATCCTCTGCTCCCCTTTGTGCCATAGTTTAATCACCGCCGGATAGGCGAGGAAGGGCTGGAGACCAAGCGCTGTCATCTTCTTCAAAACTGGGTTAAAGGTCTTTCTCCTGGTGGTTGTGGCTGGACTAAAGTCGGGAAAAAATAGTAGTGTGACATTGTCCTGTGCGCATTTCACCGGATAAGCCTGCCGAGCACCTTTCAGGATCTCCGCTCTGTCATGCCATCTTAGTGCACGGAAGATGAGAGTACGCGGCCGATCAGAGTTTTTACTTCCGTCATACACGCGATGCGCCCGGTCAATCTCGATGTCACGGCCCCCCAGGGAAGGGATCCACCTGGAAAGATTAACTCTGAGGAAACCAGCCACGTCGGAGCCCTCCGCCCCCTCTAGCAATCCCACCAGCCGCACGTTATTTCTTCTGCTCCTATCCTCCATATCCGTCACCTTCTTGGTGAGTTGCTCCAACTGATTTCTTAAGTCCGTGACTGTCCTCCTATCCTCACGTGCAGCTGCTTGAACGGAATCGACCCGGTCACGTGTCTGCTTCGCCGCGCTAGCCAGTGCACCAAGCTCCTCTCTTAACTCTTTAACAGAATTGTCGGTTGCTTGTATTTCCGCACGCAGGTCGCGCAACACTGGGATCAGCACAGTGTCTACCGCATCTCTTACTGCCGAGGCCACAACCAAATCCATAGTGCTTTGCTGCTCTTTAAGTGCTAGCTTAATGCCGTTAGCAATAGCATCGTCGAGGTCCTCTCTGGAGATGGTGGGATCTTTTAATTTTTTCTTCATTGGCGATTGCTCAATCTCTCTTTTCCGATCGCCTTTGCCTGCCGAAGCACTCATGATGGGTCCAATGCAGAGTGGTTCAAGATTTACTGACAGGATAATACAATACTTGACAAAGTGAGCAGAGCAAAAGACTACGCGTGCATCGCTGTTGAAGGGTCACGTGATCCCCCAGCATTTGATGTTTCTTTAACTTTGGTTTACGTACCCCACAGCCCCGCCAGGAAGAACCCTCAACAAAGTGTCATGTTGAAGTAGTAATAATTCATACAATTTACCAAATCAGCAAATTCATATGATATTGTACAAGCGTACTCATACAAAATTCTACGACTTTTACTTTTTAATTTTATTGAACACATCTGTCTAAGAAGCAAGAGTCTGGAAATGCTAGTTTAACTTCTCATGTGACAAATCAGATCTTCTGTTAATTTGGCCAAATCAGATCACTTAAAGGTGTTCATAGCAAGAACAAGAAATGTAATGGTAAATATTTTAGCATCCACACCAACAGACGATAATGGTCTGTTTACTGTTATACACGCTGAATTTACAGTACATTGTTGTCTGCTATTTGTTGTTGTCAATGTTTTTATTGTTCATCATGTGATAAGTTATTTTCTTCCTGTCTTGCAGGATTTATCACAGACTACTTAGTCCTTCAGCATCAGCTCTCCACAATATCAGCCCTTCCAAAAGCTTCCACATCTCTCTCTCTCGTGTGGCACATCTGCTCTCAGCCCTTTACTGCCAACTTTACTGCATGTCTACTTGTTTTAATTTCTACATTACAGTCAACACCCCCATCTCCCACTCCTGTCACTGTATACAGGGGCGGACTGGGGCTAAAAAGTGGCCCTGGACTTTTTGGCACAGAGCGGCCCACCACACCATAAACCCACCAGCTTATTTGAGCTATTTTAACACCACTTACTAACATACAAATATTACACAATACCGAAATAAAAATGCTTTAAAAAATATTATCATTAACATTAATGAATGACTGTCATACTTCTTTGCATTATAATTTGTCTTCCTGGTGTAGCCTATATGGCAATTTGTAAATCATATTTTTACACATCTCTTTTACATAGAGGGACAGTTTAATGTCATTAAAGTTAAACTCCTACCATAATATCAATCCATATAACAATGCTGTGCTCTATGACAGAATGTGGACTGTTTTTATTGTGCCTTTCAATTTCTTGACAAGAGATGTTTTTTTTAATATGATGAAGAATTTTATGATGATGAAAAACACAGTAATATGTGAAATATATAAAGTTACAGTTTAGAATAGCTGTTTTCTATGCAAATATATAGTAAAAAAAATCTGTGATGTGCAGCTGAATTTTCAGCATCATTACTCCAGTCTTCAGTGTCACATGATCCTATAGAAATCATTCTAATATACTGATTTGCTGCTCAAGAAACATTTTTGATTATTATCAGTGTTGAAAACAATTGTGCTGCTTCATATTTTTGTGGAAAAAGTGATAAATCACCATTCAGTCTGGAGTAAGATAAAAAAAAAAAACTTTTATTCAACAAGGTTGCATTAAATTTATGTAATTGACAGTAAAGATATACTTATTACAAATTATTTATATATATATAAAAATGTTGTTCTTTAACTGTATTCAACAAATAATCCTGAAAAAGTTACTGTCACAGTTTCCACAAAAATATTAAGAGACAAAAACAGTTTTCAGTATTGTTAATAATAAGAACCATTATTAATAACAGCACAAATAATTAAGCAGCAAATCAGCATATTAGAATGATTTCTGAAGAATCACGTGACACTGAAGACTGGAGTAAGCCTAATGATACTGAAAATTCAGCTTTGATCACAGAAAAAAAATTATATTTACACATTAAATCATTAAAACATGTACATTAAAATATCTTAAGAACTTTCCTAATCACGGCACTTAAAAGCGAAAGTCTTCAGATTTCCAATGTTCTACACTATCTACAGTAAGTTTGAGAATTACAATTTCACATAAAAAAAAAAAGAATTTAGACACGTGAAATTACGGAAGAAATATAACGATATACAAACATTCAGTTATCTTTTGTCTGCTGAAAACGGCTACGTTAATGTTTCCATGTAGGCTACACTGTGACCAATAAAGTAAATGGCATTAAAATCTGAGAAATTCGAAAAGGCTATAGTAGTTTGCATCCCTGAAAATTAATGTCTGTCGTTTAATTTTTTTGAAAACAGCTGGCAAATATTGCTAAATTGTCTCATCATGTTTTGCGGTTTAGCCTACATCTTACCTCAGATCGCATTCAAATGCCGCAGCCGCGCAGCTCTTTGGCAGCTCAGCTTTGTGAACAGTAAATCCCGCCTTCTTCGATTTGATTGGCTAAAACATTTTGACATTGAGGAGCGCTTTTGAGCCGCTGCGGCTGACTCAAGTGGGCGGCGCGGGACATTCGTCTGGGCCCAGTAAATTTACTATAATCCATTCTTTATATTTACGCAACAGGCCGGCCCACATTGTACAGCGGCCCACCGGAAAACTCCCGGTGCTCCAGATGGCCAGTCCGCCACTGACTGTATATATATATATATAAAAAATTGTTAACCATTTTAATAATTGGTCCTGCATTTAGTCACAATAGAAGCAAACAATTACAGGAGAATAATAATTGTAAAATATTAAAATATAGTTCTTAATAATTTTTGCCTATTTGTTCATTAAAGGTAAGAAAATAATATATTTTCAACCGGAGCCTCAAAGCTCCCGGTTTTGTAAAATATTATTTTTCATCTTATGACATTTTCTGTAAACAAATTGTCTTTTTATTTTTGAATATTAGACAATGTTTTTTAAATGGGTTTTATATTGCATATTTCTTAGTTACATTTGCTTCCATGTACCCATTAATTACTTGTTGTTTTTTCTTTCTTTTTTTAATATTCATGTAGTTCAACTGGCAGAGCTAAGAATGGCAAGTCTGTAGGGTCCATTTCCAGTAAACATAAAAGTGATTAATTGTATACCTTTAATACACTATAAATACACTGTAAATGTTACAGAAGCAAAATTTAATAGTAGAAAAATACTGCATGTTTGAATAAATATCAGGTATTTTTTTCTTTTTGTAAGCAAATGAAACATTTTGACATTTATTGTTTATTTTTTCACACAGTATATGCACACTTTTGAGTTTAAATATTGTACATTAATTAATATTAGTGTAAACAGTGTATGCAATGGGAACCATTACACCCTTGTTTGAAAAGAAAAAAAAACACTGTAATCAATAAATGTATTGCTGCATCAGGTTAACCACACGATGCAATCTGTTGTTACAGTTTTATATTGAGTGGAGACAAATAAATCATATCTGTCCATTCACCACAAGAACCCGGAAGATCCTGTTATAAAAGACCATATATGGACAAGTAAGTGTGACGCTTCTGCTCAACTGGGTTGCAATTGGCTTTAAAGTTCTCTAGGCACTCGCAGAGGTCCCTGTGATTGGACTATCTTTTAACCCAAATTAAAAAATGCTTAATGTTGCAAAGTACGTTTTGCTGTTATTATTATGTCAGTAATACCTTCAGTTAACAATGCAGTGTTATGTCGTGAGATATTACCACTTAACAGAGATAACTTTGTTAAAACTACAAATACCAGCACCAGGTTTTTCGCGTTTGAATGGCAGAGGCTTATGGGTAATGTAGTTTAATAATAAAATGGGGGAAAATACCATCTTTTTTGAACAAAGGTATATTTAAGAGGCGGGCTGAAATTCGGTATTTTACTAAGAGCACTTTTTTAAACACCTTTATACCACCTTTCCATATATGTTTGAAAACTCTGTCCAACATTATTTAATTAACATAGCATAAGTAGTTTTATTTCTCAGTAAAACTACGTTTACTGAGGTAAACTAGTAAGTATCAAGGTTATTGTGCTTTAACTACAAATACCACAGTAAAACTACGGTTACTGAGGTAAACTCATAGTAAATATTGAAGTTATTGTGCTTTTACTAGAAATACCACAGTAAAACTACGGTTACTGAGGTAAACTCATAGTAAATATTGAAGTTATTGTGCTTTTACTAGAAATACCACAGTAAAACTACAGTTACCGAGGTACACTCATAGTAAATATTGAAGTTATTGTGCTTTAACTACAAATACCACAGTAAAACTACGGTTACAGAGGTAAACTCATAGTAAATATTGAAGTTATTGTGCTTTTACTTGAAATACCACAGTAAAACTACGGTTACGGTGGGAGAAGCATGGTATATTTTGTGGTCACTGTGCATTGATACACATGACATGGTCGAGCGACAGTTACTAAACATGGTAGCCTAAATGTGTGGACTTTTTACACGATCCCTTTCCCACCATAAGCAAATTTTAAATTAATAACTTCATTCATAAACACGGAACAATGGAGTATTTTACGAGACAGTACCTGTATGTGTCCTGAAGTCATCTAAATCCATCTTTTAATGCGCTATTTCGCTGGTCTTTGGTCCGTGTGCAGTTGTTGGCATTTGGGAAACGATCGCCTCTGCTGGTACTCCAGTGTTAACTTCACCTTCATACATGCGTGCGGGGATTAACCATGTGGATCGATGATCTCAGCCTTCTCATCCTACCAGAAGGCGCAGCAGCCCTCTTCTGGCCCACATCTGTAACCTGATAACCACTGATAAGGGCCATTCAATCGAGTGATATCATTCGAAGCGGGTGCACGGACTGTAAATGGAAAGTAAATGTTGAAATAAAGTGTTATTTTTGTTATAAATAATACATCTTAAAATAACTCCATGTTGAAATTTCACTTCTCTTATTCTTTTTGCATTAACCTTCATATCAAACAAAATTTTCCCTTACCTGTCTGCATCTTCAATGAAACCATGTTAATGGCCTCCATTTCCACATCCATATATGGAGATGGAGGGTGTGTATTATACTAATTACTAACTGCTGGCACAAGCTCCTAATGAGAATAATACAAATTCATCAGAATTACATTGTGTCCAATAACACAATCAATTGATTACGCACCGATTGTGAATTCAATTGTTTCTATACATATACAGTAAGACATTTAGCCAGTAATGAGTGAATTAGACCCAGTGTCAGCAGAGTAGAAATGTGCCATATACAGTACAGCAGGTTTGTTCTGCTGCCGTTCTCTCATTTGAAGGGGTCTTATCGTATTCTCTTTATTGTTTGAGGTGGTCTTGCAGCATTAGATGCCTACTGTGCCTTTTACATGTTCCTTCCCAGGCTCCAGAGAGGATGTGTCAACCCTGAGATATATAGAGCAATGTCATGAGACCTGGCATCAGTCCCACGGAATGATCTGGCTAATGTTGCGTGATGGGATTGTTCCATATTCATTGTAACAATGCAGAATTGTTGTAAGGCGAGCGCCTGCTTCCCTTCCCAAAGTCAAGCAGAGCGTGTCGTCAGCTGCATGTCGCTGGCATGTCTTCATTCTCTTCTCCACCTCCCTTGCTTTCTTTTTTATTGTAGTTATTCTCTGTCAGGTTCAGTACCTCCCCCGTGGGTACGTGGATGATGTCACTCAAAGTCTGTTCAGATTCTTTTCTTCGCTGCAGTTTCAGGTGGAGGCGTACATGTGTTCTAAGGACACGGTATCTGTTTTTCGTGTACAAGCTTTTTAGGTATTGCATAAAAAAGTTACATGAAGTTGTAATAGTATTTCTAAGGAGAAGCTGGTGATATAAAAAGTATGTGGGAGTGATGTGAAAGACAGTTTGAAATTAATCCTGGATTAGGGATTCATTTTTTTTTTTTTTTTTTTTTTTTTGAAATTAATCAGATCTGACAATACTGTTATCTTGCAGATGACACCACCTGGCTCAAACCTCCATGAGGGAGAGAGAGAGAGGAAGATTGAATGGCTGCAGACTATGCTTGAAGAAAGTGGTTGATTTATTTGACTTATACTGGTCTGTAGTATTTTTTTCTAATGCACACTTCTTCTCTAGGCCCTTTATGGACTGTCCTCTGCACTTTGGATGAGCAGTCCAATGCAAAATGTCTCAAAGCATACTGGGACGATTTTTCTTAAAGGGGATGTGGTGCTTTTGGATGGCGTATTTTACTGCTAAAACCTGCATTTTATTTGCTTACCATCCATAATCCAGTTTAACCTGCGCTAAATATTCTGAAATAGATCTGTGAGTGTTTAATGTAGGTTGTGTTCAACAAACCTCTGTATTCTGTAAAACAGGCTGCATCATTGCACCATATATATCGCCGTCAGTTTACACTGCTGTTAACACTTCTTCAGACAAGCAGATGCACTTAAACCAGTTTTCCCTCTTTGTTTAAAGCCTATTAATGTCATTGTCATTTTATCAGCACAAAGATTGCTTTATATGCAAATTAGGCTTAGGATTTACCTTATTCAGTACTATGCCTGCTTATCAATACAAATGTTCCGATTCACAACCTCTTAATTTTATTTGACTTCATTCAGGTTTATTTCATTTGTAATATCAACTTACATATGAATAAAATTGTGGCTATGCTTATACTGTAAATTGTACTGATTCAGACTGATATAAACCAAAAACTAGATTTTTTTCTTTCTTTTTAACTATTCATTAAAAGAACTGGCTCTGAGTGATTTCTTCAGGGAATCGGGCTTCTCTTGTGGAGTTGTAGGTTTTTGATTCACTAAAAAGAACCAGTTCTTAAGAGTCATTTGTTTTGGGAATCAGGCTGGACTGGTTTGCTTTTGCATTCAAAACTCAGACAAATGTTGCCATTTTTTATTCAATTTGATTGTTCAAATGAAGATCACGGTTGATTGGAAAAATCAATATTTTTACCCGGCCGGTGAAATTAACATTGCACTGTTTCCAAATAGCTTGTGCTGTCCTTCTGCTGAGAGCATGCCAGTCTTCACATTTTCCAACTGTGTGATATATATTCATCTTGACACCATGTCCCCCAGAAGTTTCTGATTTAAGTTTCCATCTTTTTTTCTGGGTAGCTTTTTTTGAGGCTGAAGAGAGAGTACAAACCCTTGTCCTTAAATAACTTTTAAATTATTTCGGATTTTGTTTTCCTCTCGATAATATGCCTGTCCTCAAAATGTCCCGAAGATGAGAGGTGGGAACAGTACATATTGAACTGTGCCCATGACACCCATGAGACGGCAGAGGACATCGACTTCAAAATTGATTATCGCTTTCTCGTAGAAGAAAAAAAGAGACTTGCTAATGCTCCCCATCGTGTCCCTCTTAAGCAATCAATGAATTTATTAATTAATCTTGCCAGCACCTTCTTGCATTTGTACATTGATCCTATGCGCTTAGAATGGAGGCGTCATTCAATTTCAATTTCAGCTCTGAACTCTTTTGGTGATCGATCACCCACACAGCCCCGGCCTGGGGAAAGTCATATTGAGACAGGATGATACGGAGATGGAAATTGATTGAACAAATGGAAGGGTGGATGGGAAGAGCTCTGGAGCTCTCATGGCATGTGGCCGTGGGAGTTTAATGCCACAGGGGATTCAGAAAGGCCACTGCCTCATCGCTCACAACCTCTCATCCTCCTGTTTTTGGAATTTCTTAGCCACCTTAAAGGAGAAGTTCACTCGAAATGAGGTCATTATTTACTCATGCTAATGTCATTGCAAACTTTTATGATCCACAAAATAAAAACTTGGAAGAAATCACTATAAAATCACCATAAATGATACAACTGTTGTATGTGTCAGAACTTAAATGGAACAGATACTAATAATTTTATTTTTAATTTAATAATAATAATTATTGTTTTAATTATTAAATTCATTATTATTATTATTATCATTATTATTATAAGATAAAAAGCATGTCATGCTGTCCAAAAATTATACTTTTATTATAGTATATGACTTGTATAAACTACTTTTTATAGTACATTTTTTTGTTTTTTTTTAGCAATGATTGCTTTTTATGACAAAATAACAGCAGACATGATTTTCGCTTTTAGCTGGTCTGTTCCTTTAACGTTTTTGATACTTTTCAGATACCTTTATGGTTTGTCATGCTAAAATAGTTTTTTTGAGATCTGCTCTTGTTCTGTCCTCTACATTTTTTCTTTGAAACTTTTCCTCTCAATCTTCTGCCCTCTTCTTTGCTCTTTCATTTTCTCTAGGCCTATATCTATTTTTTTCCCTGTCTTTTTTTTTGGCCCTTCATCCCCGGCAGGTCGGGGGGTTCAGGGCACTCGAGGCAAAGAGATGGATAGACCTGAAATGCATTGAAGGAGGGGGGGATGCAAAGAGAGAAAAGCCATTACATGATGTGCGTAGTGGGGGATGAAGGGTCACGATGTTTGTGGCCCTGTTCTTTTTCCACCAGCCCAACGCTGTAATGGAGCTTTGACCATTTCAAGGTTGTGTATCCCATTTACACAATCTACTGGTGCTATTTTAGCATAGTAATTAACGGATTATGAGTTTCCTCCTCATGTTCTGCTTTTTATAAGGTTACTGGAGCAGTAATCAACACTGCAGTCCTGACCTTTGAATAGATTGTGCATGTGTAAACAACTGATATATTGGTTGTGTTCTGAATACAGTAACCTACTAGCATTCTGCTCTTACATTGCTGCATTGTATAGTATGCATACTGTCATAAGTATGTGATCTATTTGTGTCACGAATCCGGTCTGTGGCCTTCCGCCCGATCGCCACCAGAGGTCACTCACTCACCACATGGACTCTTGCACTACACTACTGTTGAATGTCACCTAAGACTACATTTCCCATAATACACTGCACTGACGTCACACAGACAGCTGTTCGCACTGATCACGCTCACACCTGAGAATCATCTCACAATTACACAGCTTACTTAAACCTGGGACTTCCTCTTGCTCTCTGCAGAGTATTGTTTAGCTACCGCTACTCTACAGAGCGTTCCTAGTTGTCAGTTTGCCTTGTTAGTTTTCCCGTGTTTGAGTCCTGCCCGTGTTTTCTGGATTTATCCTTATAGCCTTGCCCTTTGGACTCTGTTTGCATCTCGTTTGGATTATTGCTTGTATACCTGGATTATCTCTCTGCCTAGCCCTTGTTGGATATTGTTTGCTGATCGTCGACCCACACTTGCCCTAGGACCACTCTTCTGTCTTGCCCTCTATATACCTGTTTGCCAATGTTTGACCCATGCTTGTTTCCGACCACTCATGTTAATAAAGCCTTGCAAATGGATCCCCATGACTCGCGTGTTGTAACAATTTGGTCTCCCATTTCTTGTGTGAAAGATGAATCAGAAATAATGCACCAGTTTCACACACATTGTTTTGCATTTAATTTTTACACAAATTGGATTAAAATTCACAAAACTTTATTTTATGCTGCAGGTAGAAAGATTTGTTTAAGACGATGATGATGATTATTATTATTATTATTATATAAGAAATAAGATTGAGAAAATATTAAGAGATAATAAAAGATAAATATTTTACTTTTATATTGCTCTTGTATTGTAAAAATCTAGTATTAAATAACAGGACAACAATAAACACAACATATTATAATATTAATAAATACAACAACATATTATTATTATTATGAAATATGATTTAAAAATATTTGGAAATTAAGACAAATAATTTACTATTGTTATATTGCTATTGTGTAAATAATCTAATATTAATATAACAACAATGAAAAAAACATAAAAGAAAAATACTTTTACACAATAAATACTGGATTAAAATGCACAAAACATTTTATTTCCTGTTGCAAATAGAAAGATTTGTTGAAAGAAATGCTTAAGAAAATATCTGGTGATATAAAAAGTATCTTTTATTAAGAAAAAATATAATATTGAATTTTTATAATTATTACTAATAAATATTTTTTTCATTCTACAGTAGAATATTACAGAAGTAGTTTTTTTTTCTGTCTTCACTTTTATGCATTACATTGTCAAGCTTTTATTTTGTTTTATTCAGAATGTAAAAAACAAAGTGAACCTAGAGGGTTTGTGTTGTCAAGTTAATCGAATTACATTTTGGACTTTAATGGACTCTGAAGTGTCAGTCAAAGTTATGAAAGGACTGACATGTTACAGTGTCTTGAATGAGTCGGACATGCTGGTGTTCTTAAGGCGAGTCCTCTGGTCTAACCTCATTAGCACAATGGAAAAGAGACATAATGGAGCCTTTTTCTGCACACAAGGAGGGTGAAAGAGAACCAGACAGTCCGACGAAGCCATTACGATCCTAATGGGGGCAATAAAAAATAAACCAGGAGCAGCGTTTTGCCTGCCGGCTGTGTGGTTTCATCCACCGTACATCTGAGTGGTCTTGAAAGCAGTCTGCTTATCTACTCTGTTATTGTTCAGACATGAAGTTTCTATCAAATATTTGTGAATTTGCCTTAATTTTGAGTGATTACCCAAGGCCCCCTCCTCCTCAATTGCTCAGCTTTATAAAGTTAAGCCAGGCTCAATTAAGGCCTGTTTGATCTTCGCCGGCGCATTCTGCCCCGCTAGCAATATTAATGAGGCTGTTTAGTGTCAGCACCTGTGGAGGGTGGGGCTCTGCCTGGCCAGAATTAGAGAATAATTAGAGATAATCTAGGCTTCCTAACGAGCCAGGTATGCCAGAGAGCACTGAGAGAGTGTTTAGGTACTTCGCTCTCCCCTACAGATAATGACTGCAGAGACAGAGAGGAAAGACATAGGAAAACACAGACTTTGGCAGCGCTTTAGTGTTCGTTGGGCGAACTGGAGTAAGAAAGGTTGGTGTGTAGCCGAAGTTGCATCTGTTTGTAATTACTTCAACAAGCATGTGCGAATGCAAATGTTTTTGTGCGAGCTTGTGTGTTCGCATTTAGCAAGAGAATAAATCTGTGGAAGTTCAGGAGTCAAGGGGCCGGGAAGAAGCAAGTGTGTGTGTGGGAAGGCTTGCGTACCTCATTATCACTACCTGTAGGCTCAGCGCTGGGAAAGTGTCGGCTGTAGATAGACCGGGAAGATTAGCAGTAAGAGGTGAGCAGATGCAGGGATTACAGGAATCCCTCGGCCCTCCCAGCAGCAATTAAAGCGAAACTAATTATTGAACGCCGGCCCCGAGGAACTGCAACTGCGACTTCTGTCAAGGACCTAGCTAGAGAGAATAAAAAAAGAGGGTATTTGTGTAAAAGACTGGTAGTAGTTTGCAGATTTGTTATCAATAATGCAAAAAAAAAGGATGCATTACGGTCGTAAACACAAAGCAGAGGAGGCAACCTAGACTCAGCCCCAGATGGCTTGTCCGTGGACCGTATGATGCATATTGTATACTAAAATAGCAAGAGAAAAAATACTGCAGATGTAGTCTAATTGGCTTGCTAAACAACCTCTGGGAGTTGGACACAAAGGTTTTTATAATTTCATTGGAAACTGCAACAGTCACTGTACCTCCACTGTATTTTCTGAAGTTTGTGTTGTTTGTGGCATCAAGGATGGAAAGAAATAGTTTGAGACCATTAGTGGCACTGAAAACTACAACTGTTCCTGTTGGAAAATCTAGCTTAAGATGGTACTGTAGCTGTGTTTAAGAACATGGGCTGTTGGGTTTTAGCTGGTCCAAGCTGGACTATAGCGCATTATACAACATATTGTCTCAAATCAGTTTCACAGTGATAAACAGGAAAATAACAGAACCAATAATGGAAATTCAACTATGAAGACAATTCAGATTCTTCTGTAAAGCAGCTTTAAAAGACAATAGTCATTATTCAAATTAGTTCAGTGTTGGTTCTGTCCATTGGGTTGCACGATTAATCGTGACCACGATTTCTGCTTCTCTCAATTTATTAAGCATAACTGTCTGAAATATTTGCGTCCTGGTTATTTATCCTGAAAACATTGCATTTTAATTTGCCATTTGTGTTATTGGTAACTAGCCTCTATCCACAAGCTTTCATGCTTTCGTTTCAAGCATCTCATTTTGTTGGTATTCCATTTAAAAAGACTGATGCAATGAATGACGCACAACTCTGCTGTGATGCACTTATTTCAAAATACTGATACAATCTGATAATTATTTTGATGTTGTAGTCATTGACTCATTATTAAAATTCTGTAAGTTTAAAAAAAAAAAAATAGTAAAAACTGAAATCATTTTAATAGCTACAAGTGAACCACAAGATCAAAAAATGGCTATTCATTTTAAGATTTGCTAATGTTGTTATTAAATTGTTAGTGTTTTTAAAGATTAACTTGTGTCCATCTTTTATGAATAGTGCATATTTTGAAAGAAGTCTCTTATGCTCACCAAGGCTGAATTTTTGTGATAAAGTAATATCATGAAATATTATTACAATTTAAAACCACTGTTTTCTGATTTAATATATTATGTAATTTTCCTGTGATGGCAAAGCTGAATTTTCAGCAGCCATTACTCCAGTCTTTAGAGTCTTACAATCCTTCAGAAATCATTCTAGTAAGCTGATTTGGTGCTCAAGAAATATTACTATTATTATCAATGCTGAAAACTGTTGGAACTGTGGAAATCATGAAATAGTTACTTTAAATAAAGCCTCTTTTGTTGGAGCAGGATATTGCTGTTTTGTTCATCTCTAGAGTATTCTATTCCTGTGGCTAGATCAAATTTAGAAAACAGCACACTGAATACACATTAAGGATGGTGTGAAATGTCCAGCAATGTCATTTTCACCAGGTGTTTGTGGATCTTCACTTAAGCATATTAGAGATCAGTTTAAATGGGTAAGACCTGATCCAAAATCAGCAGTATGTTTCAGAGTGCATTTTAAAACCGAGTTCTGGAGCTCTTCACTCAGCTGTGCACTGTTGCAAACTCCCTGTACTGCTCAGACAGAGATCAATACTTCATGAGGAAGGTGGGTGTCAGAACTCTCTCCAGTGATCTCTGATCTCCCGGATTGTTCTGGGGCCTTGTTCTCTGAGGAGCCTCTCCTTGACCCGGAGTCTGAAAGCCACCGTTCCTCTGATCGCATTGCTTCTGGTGGTTTCTCACTTCCACTGCAGATGTTACGAGTGATATCACTGTATTAAAGTAGGCGGTTACGAGGTCTCAAAGAGATAAGAAGTTTTTTTGTGTTTTGCTTTCCTGTATGCTTCTCTCAATCTGTTTGGATGCTATTTTTTTCTCAGTCAGAGTAGATAAACTTTTATGTAAGTTAGGTCACAGTAAGGACACAGTATTTTGTGTTATGCAATACTGTTATGTAATCTAAAAACAGCAGCAGCAACAATGAGTTACTGAGAGATTAATTTATAGGACATTGTCATTAAAATTTGACTGTATTCCTGGAATCGTATTGTACTGAGCAACCTGATCTCAAGAAGAAAACGTACCTGTGGGAACTTTTTCGCAAGACGCGAAATACGTACCGCCATGTATGTTTCATGACACATTCGATGTGAAATGTCCACTGAGTGGCTCTAAAAGTGTTAGTTTTTTTTGTTTGTTTTTTCCAGAAAAGATGAACGTACATATGGTACGTTTTATGTAACGCTGGTTTTGTACGTGTCACCGCAGTTGTGACTTGAAATGTCCGTTGAGTGGCGCTACAACTCTAATGCTCAGTGACGTGTTAAAATAACGTACCATCTGCGCTACACCTAAACCTACCCGATAGTATGAACAAAAGCAAATATGATGTATAAATGCAATCGCAAGTATGCCTTTTTAGCTTTTTCATCAGGAGTCATGTTATTCACGGGATTCGTACCCAAGGATTCCGTATCCTAAAGCCCAATTTATACTTTGAGCACTGTAATATAGTTTAATTTAAATAATGATTTAATTATATTTATTTGCCGCCATCGCAGCTTCATCCGACGAGCCGCCTCTTCTTCGGCTTTTGTCGTGGTACTGCGGGTTACACCAGCAACATGCCCGTGGACACTGCATACTAGCGGTCCACATGTGTACTGCATGTCGACGCGGAAGACGACGCAGAAGTATAAATTGGGCTTTAGTCCAATTCAGTGCCAGCTGAGCTACCGAGCAAGCTTGTTGTTTGGCAGAAAGTGAAACATATGGAGCTGTAATCATAATGATTACAAGTGCTCGCTGTTTTACTGCCTCGTTTTAATTTCTGTTGGAAACTGCAGTGATATGTACTTATTGGCACGTATATCGCATCTTGCGAAAACAGTTCTCACAGGTACGTTTTCATCATGAGATCAGGAAGGTTATTGAGGCCTAAATTTTAACTAATAATCTGTTTTATCTATATCTTTTTTCCCAGTCATTGAAACAGCATAATCCAAAATTATGGAAATGTTATATGCAATTCAAGAACATAATTACATTTAGGTCTCAATATGTTGTATATAAAATAGTCTGTTTTAATTCAAGTCACTTAAAAACTTGGGTTGGTTGTTTTACATGTCATTCAAACTCTTATTTCCTGTCGGTTTTGGCCAGATTAACCAAGAATCAGTTCCATGAAGCATTTGAGGACTGAAGATGAAAGCAAAGGACTGAAGATCCACAGGTGCAAGGTTGCACACACACAAAACCATAGCATAATTTACTTTTCTTTGTCGCCATCATCAACTGGGATATGAAATATCCTGCTGACTAGTCCTGTGTACTGTAGCCAGACTTTTGACTTGCAACATAAACTCTGGTTCTCAGAAGGCCAGCATGATTCACTGACACCCTTAAAAGATGACACCTTCATGCACGGCGCTGTTTCTGTGAGTGATGTGACACATCTCTGAAAAGTAAGAATAGTTATCTGAAAAAATTGACAAGTTCTTGGAACCTGTTCTGACATCTACTGAGAAAATATGTATCTAAAAGCTCAGTTTCTTTTTTTAAATTGTGGCTCTTTGTATCAGTTGCGGTTTAAATTTTCCTTTTTGAATTCTGAACGTGAGCCTTCATTGATTTTTTTTTTTTCATTTATTATTTGCATGTAATTGATGCAACATTAAATTTCCCTTTTTTCCTTAATTAATTGACTTTACTGGATTGAATTTCTCACTCTGCGGGATTCAAGGTAATTATGTGAGATGACAACCAACCTTAACAAGCTGTCCATGATGCGGTCGTTGAAAAAAATTAACCACAAGACTACCTTCACTCTTTGAATGAAAACTTGTTAGCTGTAATTTGTGAACTCCTTGGAAGCAGCTGGAAACATCAAGCAGTAGATTTACTATACTTTTTTTAAGATTGCAAGACGATGTATGCATTTTGCAGTCTCAAAGAGATTTTAGGGAATAGAATAAAACCTTCCTTTCAGTTTCTTTCAGCTGTGGAATAAACATTAATGCACTTGTTTTGATTCGCTGAAAAAAACACCAATGATAATTAGCCGGGGTATGCAAGCGAACATGATGTATCTAATTAAAAACTGATGAAGTAAAACAGATCTTAATTTATTCCAGCTTGCTTTTTTATTCCAATTTTAAACCACCGCTATCAAACAATTAAATGTGTGCACGCACACCATGGGGTCAATTCCTTCTTCCATTAGACAGAAATGCATGAAGATGAACATGAATTACAGGATGCCGTCATGGCCGAGGAAAGGAATGATTTGTTTACTGAAACCCTCCTATAAATAAAGTCTTCACAATTAACTGTCTTATGAGAAATGTTGTGCTGTTAATTGCCTCTTGACTGGTTAGAATGGGATTTGAATGAATAAGAGATCTCTTTTTTTAAATTCCAATTATGTTAAGAATTGTGAAATTGTTTAATGTAAAGGAGAAGGGTTTTTAATTCTGAAATGATCTTTCACGTGGAAGTATAGGGATGCACTATATGACAAATTAAAATTATATAATATTTTATTTCTTTATTGTATTAATAAAGTGAATAAATGAAAAACAAAACAAAAATAATAAAACAAATATTAAACCTAAAAATAAAACATGAAGTCAGTCTTTTTAAATGCCACAAGTGAATTTAGACATCAAAACATTATGATGTACAGTATGAGCAATGCATATTTATTTCAAGATTTGCTAAATATTTCATTTAACAGTGTTATTAAATTATTAGCGTTCTTAAAGATTAACTTTAAGTGAGCATTAAATGGCAAATGTAATTTAAATATAAAAAGGGAAATGAGGATGAATAATATTATATAACATTAACTGAAATGATAAATCTATAAAAAAAAATGTAATCTAATGTTGGATGATAATCGCTAAGTACCGATATATTTTGCATCCTTTTAAGAGCAATAATCTTGTTCTATAGACAGACGTTTACATAATTTGTGCAAAAAATGTATGATATATTTGGCAGTGAGATTTATGCAAGTATACTTACATTTCATGTGTTACATAGAAAGAAGGCCAGTGGTCATTTTAAAGCACTGTGATCCCTTTAACAAATGAGTGTGTGGTTACTGTGTATCAGTTAGATCCTGGGATTTTCAGGTTAAAGTCATATACTGAAGGTTGCGGTCCCAAGCAAGTGTCCTGGGATAGACCGACAGGGTTCTCATTACCTCTGGAGCTTGTGCTCCATTTTCTCATTCTCTGCTCCCCTGATAGAGGGAAAATTAATTAAAACTTGTCTTATTAACTCTGAGCTCCCAGGAGGACTCAGCTCGGCTTGAAGCACCGGGTCGACCTGAATTCACCCCCTCTAGCTCTTTTGTCCGCAGGGACACACACGCGCACACTTATAGATCTCTCCGACCACTGATTTGATGAGCAGATAAAGAGAGGAGGAACGAGGGAAGGAGAGATGAATCAGGACAACACCGCAGAGGAATGAGATTGAGAGATATGAAAGAGGAATAAAGCAGTTGGGATCCTCCCCCAGAAAACTGCAAGATCCAGACCAAGACATGGACCCCCTGAAGCCCCAGACTACAAACCAGGCTATCTATTTGAATGAAATTAAATAGAGAAAATGGTGCAGTTGTTATAGCATTTATTTCAAACACTCAAGTTTAATCTTATTCTTTTACATTTTTAGGATCACCACATCAACCAGTGACCAGGCAGTTATCAGTTTTAGAACGATTCTTTCTCTCACATTTAAATCACAATTACATCAAAATCCAGCAAATCCAAAGTTTCCTTGAGTCGCTATAATGAACAAAAGTGAAGTGAACTTTGCCAAAAAGACTGAAACTGATTCATACCCTCTTGAGGACCTGTTAAGTTGAGCATTGGCAACTTGTTTTGAGATCCAATTGTGATATTATGATCAACATTAGGCAAAATTCATAAGGAAGAGTATGCTAAATCATTAAATGTAGATGAATCTGATGAATGAATCAGGCTTTCCTGTAGCTCAAATGGTAGAGCATGGCGCTAGCAACTCCAAGATCATGGGTTCGATTCCCAGGGAAAGCACGAACTGATAAAATGTAAAACTGTAACTTAAAATGCAATGTAAGTTGCTTTGGATAAAAGCGTCTGCTAAATGCATAAATGTAAATCTGTTGAAATTAATGAAAGTGAAATTTACTAAATTACAATTTAGAGAAATTCAATTGGTACAGTAATAGCATTCTATGAAAAGAGATGTTCTTCCACCATAGTTCATAATTTGTTAAATAATAATAATTAAATATAAAATTCACACAAATTTAACTTATTGTAGTCATATTACTTTGTTATATATGCACACACACACACACACACACACACACACACACACACACACATATATATATATATATATATACATATACCTGTATATATATATATATATATATATATATATATATATACACACACACACACACACACACACATATATATATATATATATATATATATATATAATAATATATATGTTATCTTAAATGTGAAAATCATAGCCTTTTAATGTGCTGGATGAAAAGTGGATATTTATTTTGGGATTTGCTAAATGTTACATTTACATTACATTATTAGTGTTTTTGAAAGGTTGATGGCAAAGGCAAATAAATAAATATATTGGATATTTTGAATATGAAAGAACAAAAAGTCTTATAATAGCCAATACCCTAAATAGCCACATATGACCTCTATATATGATTTTTTTTCTATTTATTTATTGCATTAATATTCTTAAATTTTAAAATAAATTTCAGTTCATGTTAATCAAATTTGAATTTCAATTCTGAGTGAAGCACAACCATGATCATGATGATGAATGTAATGTATTAATTTGTGGAATAAGTGTATATTGTGAGGTAGTTGGCAATACCCCACTGAAAAGATCCTGTCTGAGACCGTAAGCTATCTGACACCCAAGAAACTCAGGTATGTGGATATGTTTTTTGGGGGGGTTTCTATGAGTCTTGCAACATTCATCGTGTCCCAGGAGTTTACCTTTATCCCAAACCATGTCAAACACACTCCTCCTGCCCTGTCACTGCAGGTCTCGCTTCCTTTCTTTATCTGTCTCCCCTCCATCCCATCATCCCTCTGGTGTCGTCTCTCATGATGTAACCCCAGCATCAGACTCCACCGGCGTGTCATGAACTCAACTGACTCCATAAAGAGCAAGCGATCCTCTTCAGCCTCTAAGAGCCTCCAGTGCCAGGCCTGATGGGACTTTGAAGTACAACCCCATCTTTGCTCGAACCTCTTGAGTGTGTGAACGTGTCACGAGGACACGAAAAACCCAGCGCGTCAGAGACCGCGTGTTTGTGTAGGAGCGTAACGCACAGCTGATTCCAAATTCCATATGACTCCTCGAATGCTTTGAAGATTATTAGTCCCACAGGAGTCAAAACGGTGTGTGTCAGGTTCAGGTACTTCTTTAATCCGTGTCTTCTAACATATGTCGACAAAATTCAGTAGCGGCCAGATTGATATATCACACAGCTGATCTCTGACACGCTGGCAGCTGCTACTGTATCTGTTCTGCTCGTCTCCCTGCGAGCGCTAAGTGGATCCGACGCAATTAGGCTTCCCTCATCGTTCACATTCTTCTTTGTTCTTTATGGTCCTTGTTAACAAGCTTGAGAAATTGGCACATAATCTGTTGTTATTTTGATTTCCTTTTTAATTTGTCAGAGATTAAATACTTGGCGTAAAGCAGCAATCGAGCAAACAACCGCTTCTGTTCGCTACGAATGGGCGCAACGCTGAATAATTAGCGCTTTCTTTTCATATTCCATTTCATTCCATCTGTCAAGTGTGTGTGCTGCTAGTTACTGTTTTGCATCCTGGGACTGTGGAGGTGAACTCAGACACAGCGTTCACAGTCCAACGACTCCAAACTGCCTCCAGAGGCCCGGACAAGGACAAGGACAAGGCATGCCGGAACAACCTGGATGCAGGAGAAGAAAAGGAACAGAGAGGAGAAAAGAAAAAGAAAGGTGACAGCGTCTGATAGAGTTGTTCTACTAATAGGAAAATATGATTGACATCACCCTGAATAAGCTGACAGCCCATAAAGGTCATATTAATAATGACAGCTGGGGAGAGAAAAAGAAAATGAGACATGTGATGCGGGAAAAGTGTGCAGTCAACAAATCTACAATGTGTGGAGGGTGATAATGCACATTTTTAAGATTTATTTTATGAGTGGAGTTTTAATAGACAGTGTATTTGGATATACAGTATCTAGAATGACACTAACTGTCCTATCAATTAGTGTGTGTTTTAACACCCCTGCAGTTTATCATCACTCTTTTTTTGGACCCCACCCTCTCACTTCCTCTCCGCCTCTACTTTCTTTCTAAATGATCTCAATCTCAGTGGGCTTTAAATGTGCTTGGGGAGTTTTGACAGTGCTTATTAGCATAAAGCAAATAAAGCTTCAGTCCTCCCACTCTCTCATACTTCACAACTCCTCCTACATTTCTCATAACATCTTTTCTTCTTTCTCTCGCTCCTTATTTCTTGCAGTTACCCCTCAAAATTCACTTATTAGTGTTGGGGGAGAGCGCAGTTGGGCATTCTGATATTTTATCTTCATAACTCAGACAATTTTAGATCTACCTTCTTTCTGAATGAGAATAATAGTAATACTAGTAATGCAGTTAAAATATTTTAAAATACAAGCAATTTTGTTATGTATGTCATACACGTGTGTGTGTGTATATATATATAGTGTGTGTATATGTATACACAAACACACACACACATATTTATACATACTGTATATACTACACATTTCTGTATGTGTGTGTGTGTGTATTTGCGCAAAAAATAAATATAAATTATCAACGTTTATATATATTTTTTAGTTTTATAACTTAAATAAATATAAAATAAAATAATTTTAGCACACATTAATATAAAGTATAAATATAAGTGTGTGTAAAATATATTCCATGTTGTTGTATATTAAATTGATATATAAAATTCACTGAAACAATATGAAACATGAACCTCAATAACAAAACTGAAAAAAAGACATGGGAAGTTCTTTTAAATAATTTAACTAATTTAACTAGTCAATTCTTTATTTACATCACTGATCAAAATGTCTGTGTCATTTTAACTTCTTTCGTTGTCACGTTTTGCTGGGAGCAAGGAGAACGCAGGAGACGTAGAGAACAATTAACATTACTTTTAATGAAGATACCAGGAAACATGGAGCACAGGGATCAGACAAACACCGAATGACGTTTAAGGCAGGGAAGCACAGGACTTATAAACACTGGGGAAAACTAGATAATTAATGAAACACGGCTGGGGACAAATAAACTAATAATGAACAGGAACAGGAAAAACCAAATAAGGACATATGAGGGAGGGAAACAAGACACGGGAGCAAAAGTCTGACATGGAGGCCTCCAGGGCGGCGCCCGTTCCGGGACCCACGGCGGAGCAGGGAGCTTGGGAGGCCAAGGCGGATCTGGGGACTCGGGGGGCCATGGCGGATCAGGGAGCTCGGGAGGTCAAGGCGGATCCGGGGACTCGGGGGGCCATGGCGGATCCGGGGACTCGGGAAGCCATGGCAGGACCGCCCCCGCCCCAGCCTCTACGGCTGGAGCCATACTACCCCCAAAAAAAAATCCTTGGGGAAAGTAGAGGCTGGATCTGGCTGGCGCTCTGGAGGAGCGGGCACTTGAGGGCGCTCTGGAGGAGCGGGCACTTGAGGGCGCTCTGGAGGAGTGGGCTCTGGAGGGCGCTTTCGAGGAGCGGGCTCTGGGGAATGCTTTCGAGGGGCTGGCACTGGAGGGCGCTCTGGAGGCGCAGGCACAGCTAAGCGCTTTCGAGGGGCTGGCACTGGAGGGCGCTCTGGAGGCGCAGGCACAGCATAGCACTTTCGAGGGGCTGGCACTGGAGCGTGCTCTGGGCTGGAGTCAGTGGCGGGCGGTGGCCTTGAGGGAGCCATGGACGGCGGCGGCGATTTCCCCGTGGACGGCGGGCTTGAGTCAGCCACGGACGGCTGCGGGCTGATTCTGGCTCGGGGCAGGACACTCTCCAGACACCGGAGGATCCCTTCCCTCCAGCTTAGTCCTGTGGTGTCTGGGAGTTCCACGGGATGATGGAAGTTGGCCCCGTGCCAGAACAGCGAGTTGATGGTGACATCGTCAAACGCCGTCGCCGCGGCGAGCCTGCAGAACTCCCAGGAATACTCGACAAAGGGGAGATCTCGGCGGGCAAGGGCGACGAATCGAGCGGCGACCTCCATCGCCGTGGGGGAGAAACAAGGAAACCAAAAAACGTTTAAAAAAAGGGCAAATAAAACGGGGGAAAAAGGCGCCGCTCACTTTCGGTTGGGTCCGGTCTTCTGTCACGTTTTGCTGGGAGCAAGGAGAACACAGGAGACGTGGAGAACAATTAACATTACTTTTAATGAAGATACCAGGAAACATGGAGCACAGGGATCAGACAAACACCGAATGACGATTAAGACCGGACACAAAGGCAGGGAAGCACAGGACGTATAAACACTGGGGAAAACTAGATAATTAATGAAACACGGCTGGGGACAAATAAACTAATAATGAACAGGAACAGGAAAAACCAAATAAGGACATATGAGGGAGGGAAACAAGACACGGGAACACAAGTCTGACATTTGTAATGTTTTTGTTACAAATTTCTGGAGGTTAATAGATACAAAATAAATTTATTGGTACATTAATGAAGTGTATTAGTGTAGACTTCCTGAACATGAAAAATGTCACATTTAAAGATGTCAAATACTGTACATACACATATATGTAGGTGAATGTGAATTGCTATGACGTAATTCAGAGCAGTGTTGAAATTTAAATGAAGTCCGCAGCTCTCAATAGTTTGAGAATTGTTTCAGTCCTCTGCATGTACGTGAGTATAGACACGATCACACATGCTGCATGTACCCTTATGCTGCTGTGTAGGTCTTGTAAATGTATCATTGTTTGAGAAAATCCTGTTTCAACCAATCCCCTTCTGTGTGTCACCACCCCTGGATGAAAGCAGCTCTCCACGTAATGCTTTAGTGATGGTTAGGGCTGAAGCAGAATGAGCACATATCATTAAGCCACTGGTGCTGTCAGGAGCTGCTGTGTAATGCACAATCCCGTTAGGCGCTGAATCAATGGCTATAGTGGTAGAACAGGCCAGATGGCCCTCAAATCTGCTTCATATTCTCAGAAAAGATGACTATGAGATCTGCTTGGATCACCTTCCTGGAATCCGTGTAAACACTTTTGGTTGTATGTGCGTGTGTGTGTGTGTGAGAGAGGAAAAAGATTGTATGTTTGCATGAGGCACACTGTGTCAGTTGCGTTTTTGCAGCATATCATATAAAACCTATTTGAAAAAACTTTTTGTATTTTATACATTGAGGGTCTTTTCAGTGAATCAGTTTGCTAAATCAGTTGCTAAATGATTGTGATGTAGTGATGTCTTTCATGAATGAATCTTTTTTTTAATTTACATTATTTTAGTGAATCTGTTTGTAGAATGATCTGTTCACAAACAAGCGATTTCTGATTTATGAACAAATCGTTCTTTTGAGTTAGAACTTTTCGGTGAATCAGTTGAATAAGTTCAAAATTATTCAATAAATGATTTGAACGCTAAGTAGCGATTTTTGATTTCTGATTGAATCCTCCTTTTGAGTATAATCTTTTTAATGAATCGGTTGATTAAGTTCATATAGCAATGTCTCGTTTGTAAACAAATTGTTCTTTTGAGTCAGATCATTTAAGTACAAAATCATAAATTCATAAATTAATCATTCTTTTGAGTAGGATATTGAAGTAGTGAAGTACTTCAGTGAAGTATTTGATTACGTTTAGAATGAATCAATGAGTGATTCGTTCATGAAGTAGAAATGTCCGTTTCAAGAATGACTCATTTCATTTGAGTAGGATCTTTTTAATGAATTCATTTGATTAAGTTCACAGTGATTTCTTGAATGATTTTAGCAACGTAGATTTAATTAAGTAGCAATGTCCAATTCATGAACAAATCTTTTTTTTTTAATGAATCAGTTGGTTAAGGTCGCAAAGATTAGTTGAATGATTTGCCCATTTAACAAATAATTTAACAATGTCGCATTGGTACATTAACATTGTAACATTGTAACATTACTTTGTACTCAAGTAACATTGGCTGATTTATGATCAAATTAATCAAATATTTTCAGTGAATCAGTTCACAGTGATTCTTTAGTGAATCAGGTGCTATAAAAATTTGAATAGCACATGCAAATGAACATCACTACCAGTGGATTAAATTAATTCTTAGTGAACTCCTTGTTTTGTTGGAATATACCATTTTTCTTAAAAGCATTTTCAATTTTCTCTGTTGACATTTCACATTATCACCTACTTGTGAAAAGAGGCTTGTAAAATCAGCTTCTGACTGACGCTTGCAGAGATCTGACATTTGTGTTCCTAGCTTTAAGACAAAAGCTGTTATAAACTCTTTTAGACGCAGTCAGACACCTGAAGAGTTTCTCACATTGTAGCTACTTTCACTATCAGTAACTGCAAATCAGTTGGCTCCTTGCTAACTTCCCTACATCAGAGAAGCTGTCTCTCCAAATGAGCTGGATCCCTTTAGCATGCAATTAGCGCTCAATCACACAACCAGTGATTAAGGCTTTTGCTGATGTATAATTTCGTAAAAGAATCAGACGTATGACTGAACAACAGGACGTGTCAGAAGGCTAATAGCAGCTCATTTCGCATCTTATATCTTACACAGATCTGTGTGTGGTGCGGTAAAAGTGTTTCAATTTTAGTGCAACTGAATGCCGTTATGAGTATGTTCACATTGTTATTAAGCGATTTAAGTAAAATGATCTCTTTTAATAGGAATAATCTTTAGCATGTGCCAAAAATATTCAAAATGAGTTTTGAAGGTGTTTATATGTTGTGATTAAATACTGGAAACTGTTTATTAGACTATAGTACACACACACACACACACGTTTGTTTTTGTGAATTGTGGAGACATTCCATAGTCGTAATGGTTTTTATACTGTACAAACCGTATTTTCTATCGCCCTACACCTAAACCTACTCCTTACAGGAAACTTTGTGCATTTTTACTTTCTCAAAAAAACTCATTCTGTATGATTTATAAGCCTTTTGAAATATGGGGACATGGGGAAATGTCCTCATAAGTCACCTTTTCCTTGTAATACCTATGTCATACCCATGTCATATTTGTTTATTCAAATTTGTGTCCTCATGTCACAAAAACGCGCGCACACACACACACACACACATACTGTATATATATATATATATATATATATATATATATACACATATACATATACATACATAGATTCTAGAGCTTTATCTTCATATGTACTAGTACAATGACATTCATTGTTTACTCCCATGACAGGGTAGAAGGGGAACAAACATAACTTACTAGGACAATACAAATAACAAATTCTCTGACACTGTATTAAAAAAAATATTCCTGCAATCTTTATTAGTGCCTTCCGGAACTATTTGTTTATGTCTTCGCTAAACAATTAATTAAAAAAATAATATGTTTAAATATATTGAAGCAAAACTTTAGCCTACATATTGGTAATACAACCCAGGCTCATTGGTAAAAACATGCCTCTTATGTTACGTTATTATTTAGACATCAATTTAGACATTAAAATGGATCAGTTCACAAATCATGCACTAAAAGTATTTGAGGTCATAGCATAGTACTACTGTGCAAGGAACAATGTGAAAATCTTAGTATTTATTGATCGATAATCTGCTCCTGTAATCATAATTTGTGTGAAAAGGAATAAAGTTTGTTGGTATTTTACTACCAGTAGTGTACATTTACATTTACATTTATGCATTTAGCAGACGCTTTTATCCAAAGCGACTTACTTTTTAAGTAAGTTACTTTTTATCCAAAGTTGGTGACATTCAAGTTACAGTTTTTACATTTTATCAGCTCTTGCCTTCCCTGGGAATCGAACCCATGATCTTGGCGTTGCTAGCGCCATGCTCTACCATTTGAGCTACAGGAAATGTACAGTAGTGTACATTTGAGCTAGAAACGTCAGTGAATTGTATGTGTAGGCGTGTTTTTGTAAGTTTGCAGATATGTAGGTAGAGACGTTTTGCGAAAGAGTCTGTGTTCTGGCAATGAGTATTTTTTTCTTTTTTGCACTGTAACCGATTTTTTTAATTTGAACAGTATGTTACTGTAATATGTACAGTAAGTTACTGTAAAAATTTTTACAGTGTGCCTTTAACTCTTAACTTCCGGTTGCTGGTGAAGAACTAAACGACCCACAATCCTGAAGAGAAAGAGCCAAAGAGCCACAAATCAGAGAAGTCACTTTAAGCATTACAAATCATATAAACTTTAAACATATTCTGACTTATATTCAGTAGTTGCATAATATATGTATTGTTTTGGACTTCATGGGATATGCAGTTCATTTTCAAAAAATACAAAATACACAATTATGAACCTTGGTATTTTTTTTTGTGTGTGTTTTTAGGTTTTCTAAATGTTCTTTGCTCTGAATCTAAGTTTGTAGTGCTGTGATTTGTCTTAGAGATGGTTAGTTTGATTCGTGGCTTAAAACTCTTTGCTAAAGAATGTGAAGCTCTAATGAAAAGACTTGTTTTTGTTAACGATAATACTCTTGAATGTTGTCTGGTCTTGAGTGTGTGATCTTCGTTCCCTGAGGTGACCTCATTCCACTATAACACTTGTCAAACATTACATACAATTATGTTGTAATGCCTCCTTTCCCTTCCCTTCCTTTTCCCTTCCCCTCTCTCTTGCACTTTTTTTCTGTTTCTGTGGTGTTTGCCTGTAAGACAGGCGGGCAAATGGCAAGACTAATTGAGAAGGTGGAAATTAAACAGTCTACAGAGAGCTATCAAAGAGCCTTTCAATTAGGCCTGTATTTATCACCCCCGGCAACAAGAAGACACCTTCTCTTGTTGTGTCGGTCATACACGTACACACACACACACACACACACACACACACACACACACACACACACACACACACAGCATCTGAGGCAAAAGAAAGAGCAGACAGCTGGGAAAAAGAAGTCTAATTTCAGGCTGCAGTCACACTACAGTGTGTGTTTGTGTGGATTGTGTAAGTAGTGTGTGGTGTGTGTAATTCTTTTCATACCGATGTGGGAGTTTTTATTACAGTATGTAAATCTACATGGTAATATAATTGTCTGTCTTATACTTTTATACTCTTGCTTAATCTCTCTAGTCTAGCTCAGATTAATTGGGTATAATTTGTACAATTATACAAACTGGAATCTTAAAATTTATTGAAGTGGTTATTTCAAATTATTAGTTGGATAATAATGTGTTGTTATCTAGGTGTATGAAGCTGTTGATGATACAAAAGCTGTACCTTTTACTGTTTATATAAAATATAAATATATATTTCAAAATGTATAAATAAAATAAATGTTATAATATAAATGTACATATGTTTTATAAGCATAGTAAGATTGTGGTTTATAGTTTATATATATTTTTCTTTTGTGCAGCACGGATGCATTAAATTGTTTAAAAGTGAAAGTAAAGATATTTGTATCAAAATATAATTTACTCATCCTCAGGCCATTCAACATATAGATGACTTTGTTTCTTAGTCAGAAAAGATTAGCAGACACTTAGCATTACATCACTTGCTCAGCAATGGATCCTTTGCAGTGAATGGGTGGTGTCTGAATGAGAGTCCAAACAGCTGATTAAAGTTGAGTTTTTAGCTAATTTTTGGGTAAACTATTACTTTAAGCAGCACAACAGTTGTCAGCTACGGTGGCCCAGTAGTGCACAACACAGCACAATCTCAACAACACAATGGAAACAAGCCACAGCACAATGAAATTAGCACTGTACAACGGAAACAAGCCACAACAATGTAATCAAGCCACAACACAATGAAATTAGCACTGTACAACGGAAACAAGCCACAACAATGTAATCAAGCCACAACACAATGAAATTAGCACTGTACAACGGAAACAAGCCACAACAATGTAATCAAGCCACAAAACAATGAAATTAGCACAACACAATGGAAACAAGCTGTAACACAGAACAATTATGACAACAGAACGGAAACAAGCTGCAACACAATGTAATTAGCACAACACAATGGAAACAAGACACAGCACAATGAAATTAGCACAGTACAATGGGAACAAGCCACAACTCAATGGAAACAAGCCACAACTCAATGGAAACAAGCCACACCACAATGGGAACAAGCCACAACACAATGAAATTAGCACAGTACAACGGAAACAAGCCACAAGCTGCAACACAATGAAATTAGCACAACACAATGGAAACAAGCCACAGCACAATGAAATTAGCACAGTACAATGGGAACAAGCCACAACTCAATGGAAACAAGCCACAACACAATGAAATTAGCACAACCCAATGGGAACAAGCCACAACACAATGAAATTAGCACAGTACAACGGAAACAAGCCACAACATAACGGAAACAAGCCACAACACAACGAAATTAGCACAGTACAACGGAAACAAGTCACAACACACACAATAGAAACAAGCAAAAACACAACGAAAACAAGTCGCAACACAACGGAAACAAGTCATAACACAACAAAATTAGCACAACACAATGGAAACAAGCCACAGCACAATGGAAAGAAGTCGCAACACAACGGAAACAAGTCACAAAAAACAATGGAAAGAGGACACAACACAACGAAATTAGCACAACACAACGAAATTAGCACAACCCAATGGGAACAAGCCACAACACAATGAAATTAGCACAGTACAACGGAAACAAGTCACAACACACACAATAGAAACAAGCAAAAACACAACGAAAACAAGTCGCAACACAACGGAAACAAGTCATAACACAACAAAATTAGCACAACACAATGGAAACAAGCCACAGCACAATGGAAAGAAGTCGCAACACAACGGAAACAAGTCACAAAAAACAATGGAAAGAGGACACAACACAACGAAATTAGCACAACACAATGGAAACACGCTGCAAAACAACGGAATTAGCACAACACAATGGAAACAAGCCACAACACAACAAAATTAGTCCTATGCGTTGTGTTGTGGCGATTTTGTTGTGTTGTGCACTCCTGGGCCACCGTAGTCAACTGATAATAATAATATATTCAACAGATATTGATAATAATATATATGCATATGTGTGTCGATATATGTCCATTTATTGCAAGTTTATGTACTCTGTAAGTATAGGCCTGTCGATGTCGTAGTGTGTGAGTGTGACTGATATAATCTCACAGTGTGATATGCTGGACAGAAGGAGTAGATGGGAAATGTAGATATTTGGCTGTGCGAATGTCCTCTCTCAATCTTTTTTCCTGTCAAAAGTGGCTGCTATTGCCACTCTCCTTTTTGCTCTCTCATTTTTTCCCCATTTTAAAAACTCTGGGGGTTTTTATATTGACTAGAAAAGGAAAGAATGGAAAAGGAAATACAAATTTTGACATTGACTTCAAACAACTTTACCTGAAAGTTGAAGATATAGACAGACAGACAGACAGGCAGATACAATGGTTTGAATTTGATCCTGTTCCCTCTTCTTTTTACTTTCGCTGCATGTGAAAAAAATTGCTGAAAAATTCCCAATAAGAAAGAAGCCTTTCAAAATGTATACATCAAAAACCCATCTTACACTTTCTAGGTTCTAATGCACTCTTTCTTACTCACAAACACACACGCATACACACACCTCTCTCTGACAAGGTCCATTAGGATATCTCTCACGGTACCTGCACTCCCCTTTTATAGATGACCTCACACGAATATTAATTTACTATAACATTAACAGCATCTCAGCTCCATTCTACTCAGTCCAACCTCCAAATACCCTTCATCTCTCTCTCCTTCCTGTAGACATAACTGTGCACAGATAGGAAAGTTTGACGGAGTCACATACAGTACAGACACCCAGAATCTTGTTAACATCATCATTACGTGTATCTGATCTTTTTTTTATGTGGGAAGTTTGTTTCGTATTTGAATATATAGAACACGAATGTGAGATTTGAGAGCTATAACACAACCTTGATGGCTTATGGATTGACACATGCAAAGTAGGCTATGAACCTACAACATTATGCTTACCATTTTATCCGCTCCACCGCACCACCTCTGGGAGTGGGTGAAGGTTGCCAAGACGGGCCTTTTTTCTTTGATTTACAGTATGTTGAAAGATGTTTCATAATTCATAAGAATGCACATATACAATCATATATTATGCATTATAGAAGCTGTCATGCGCTCACATATAATTACTGTTTATCATTTGCCACCCTCATTTATCCTCGGTCAACACACTCTCTGTGATTGTCTGACATATGCTTCATCAGCTCAACCTGGCCAAATGAGACAGGAGTGATGAAAGAAATAAGCCACCAATCACTTCTCGTACTGTATAAGTTGGCCACAAAAAGAATCTGGGTTTTTGAGAAAACAAAATCTCAATTTTGTTGCATTAGATAATGAAAAATTAAAAGTTTGAGGTTAGTTTTTCAAGAAATTAATACTTTTATTCAGCAAAGATGCATTAAATTGATCATAAGTGAAGTAAAGACATTTATAATGTTACACTTGTTTTCTATCAAGGTCTTCATATATCTTCATAGATATAATTAGTGATGGTTTTCAACATATTAATTATTAAATATTAAGAAATATTTCTTGATCAGCAAATCAGCATATTAGAATGATTTCTGAAGGATCATGTGACAATGGAGACGGGAGTAATGGCTGCTGAAAATTCAGCTTTGCTTACATATGAAAATATTTTAAAAGTTATTTTGAATTGTAATAATATTTCACAATATTACTGTTTTTACTATATTGTCAATCAAATACATGCAATAAATATTACAAAATCCAATAAGCCATTTTTTGTGATATTTTTGTTATTACTTTATTTGTGTATGTTTAGATGGTTTTATATTTTAATTTCTAGTGCAATGATATTCATAATTTTATTTTTTTAAGTTTAAAGTAAAACATCAACAGCATCAAACACCATTGGTTCTCAAGCACCATGATGCCATACTTTATCATAGGTGATTTGTTTGATTTAAGAGCTACACTAATGTGGCTTCAAAATATGTAAAAAATATTGTTCGTTTATAGCCTATAGACTGATCATTTAATGGAAAAAGGTGTCAAGATTATAATAATTAATGATAATTGTAATGATTTATCCAATGATAATTCATTTTTATTTGTGTCACAGAAAACTGTAATGTCCTATGTGTTTTAAACAACACGAGGGTGAGTAAATAATGACAGAACGTTACATTTTTGGGTGAACTATCCCTTTAAGTGTCCAAATGTATTTGGTGGGCCACTGCACCTCATATCACTGCAAGCAAATTTGCTGATATTTTTATTACCCCCGCTAATCGCATATTTATATATTATATTTAGCAAAAGTTCAAAACATCCAGCAGAGAGTCGATGACAGAGAAACAAAAAAAGCTCAAGGAAGAAAAATGAACTGAGACACCGCGACAGGCAGAGACGGAATGGAGTCATTCTTTGCGCTTCATTCACCTGTTTCCACAGTGTGAGGCTGAATTAATGAGTGAACAATCACTCCATAAGTGAAATGAGGTGTAGTGAGGGACGAGATGATGGGAAGTGGGGGGGAACGTGGGCTTGCTTATCAAATATGCACAGGATTATTACAGTATCACAGCCTGGCACAGAGGAGAAATCATTGTAATACAGTGTGGGTGAAGGGAGGGGGATATCAGACCTATTCATTTCCTGCCTTGCATTAGTGCCAGGCTGCAAACTGCACGTTTTCTGCACAATTGCTCCTCATCATTCCCCCAGTCAATCGCAGGAGGCCGACGATGTTGTTTTTTCCTGAGCAAACTTTAAGAGAGAAACGATGCTTGAAGCTACTAGCTTCATTTGCGTTTGTTGAAAACCGTGTGGTGTATTTGAGTGCTGTGAAGGAGAGAAACCGATGGAAAGAGCGAGGAAGAAAGAGGGATGTTGATTTTCCTGTGGGACGCAGCTGGTGTGCTGTTAAAGGAATAACACAAAAATGAAAATTCTGTCATCATTTACTCACCTTATGTTGTTCCAAGCCTGTAGGGGTTTCTTTTTTCTGCAAACCACGAAAGCATATATTTTGAAGAATGTTCCTGCTGTTCATACAATAAAAGTCAATGGGGTCCAAAACAAGACCTTACTGAGTTATTTTATGCACAGAAAAACACAAAAGCAAGTTCTACAGAAGAAAGGAAGTCAAACAGGTCTGAAACGGGCCACGGCATGAGGGTGACTAATTGTCTTCCTCCTCTCTCTGTGTCTCTTACTTTCTCTCTCCCTTTACACTTTGATATACGCTCTCAGATTGAGCTTAAACCCAAAGGAATGCTCAAATTCCCTCATGCACACATGCATAGTGGGATGTCAAAAGCAGCCACAACCTTGAAACAGTTGGATTTAACAAATTGTGTGTGTGTGTTTGTGTGTGTGTGTGTGTGTGTGTGTGTGTGTGTGTGTGCGTATGTGTGTGTGTGTTAGAGAAAGAGAGCAAACGAGAGCATGGGGATCTTCAAATGTAGGTTTTACTGAAGGTTTAGGTGCAGGTTAACAGAGCAAAGACAGGAAGTAATATAGGGCACTTTCCATGAATATGACACACTTTTGTGTTCAGTTATGTTTTTAAAGCATTAGAAGCACAATCTCATGTATTTTTGTGAGAACTGCTAGAGACTATATTAACTATTATCTAAAATATTAAACAATTAACCTAGCAAGGTCTTGACCTTCTCGACTGTATTCAACTATTAAAATTATGCAATGTTATCATTTTGACCACATCTGTTGAATTTACATTTAATGAATTGCTGTAAAAATATTTTAATTACCAAGATTTTTTTGTGTCCAACAAGAAATGTGGGCAAAACTAAATCTAATTTCCCAGTGTAATTTTAGTGTTATTTAAGTACTATTATAGTATTTATTAATATTTTGAATTAGCTTTTATTTTTACATTTTCCATTTATTTTACCTTAATATTTAGTAATTTTATTTTCATTAGGCAATTTTTTATATTTCTATTTAGAATGAATTTATTTTTACTTCAGTTTAGTAATTCTAGTATTTTAACTTAAAACTTTCTTTGGCAACTAACTAAAATAGATAAATTTGTTTTTCATCTAATTTTTGTGTTTTGTTTTGTTTTATCACAATTACTGAAAACAACTGTAGTTTTACTTACAATTATTAGTTACAACAATGAATTTCTTCAAATTTTGATACCCGAGATCACTAAAAAAGAAAAATAGTGAAGAAATAATTTTCATTCAGAAATTCTTCAGGATTGAAAAATGTTGTGCTAATTTTGTTGTTGCAGCTTGTTTCCATTTTGTTGTGCTGATTCAATTTTGTTGCGGCTTGTTTCTGTTGTGTTGTGGATAATTTATTGTGTTGTGCATTACTGGGCCCCTATAGTTTTTATTGCAGATGCTAGTTTGTACCTTGTTAGTGGAAAGTACCAAAACAGCTAAGTTGCCGTGGCAGAACAAAGACAGGAAATAATATAGATATATCTTGTCTAAATCGATTAGTGCTCAAGTAAATGTCCAATTAATCTGCTTTGTGATAACAGCGTGTGTTTTACAGCATGAAATATGCATGAGTGATACATCACACTAGTGTTTAAAAATTCTTTTCATCTTCCACCCTGAGGAGAAGTGTCAGGCTGGAGCTGTGTAAGAGTATGGGAGTGTGCGGGTGCTGATGAGCCCCTTCTGTCTGAAAGCCCTTCCTGTGCTACTCTCTCTGGGATATAACATAGGAATTAGCTGTTGGGATAGAAAAACACATGCAATCATTTTCTTTCATTTCTTCTCAGCCCTTCATCTTGCAAACATTTTTCTTGGCGCGCAGCCCACATGCAGTCCTTCAGCAGGTTTCAATGGATGGTCCTCTCATTCAGACCGCATGAGGAACGACACGCAAGAGAGTCTGTCCGTGGGTAGCATAACCACTGTGTTTAGTTCAATGCAACTTCCTGTCCTGTAAATAGATTAAGGCCAAAAACACATTCTATGCAAGTACGCAAATGCAGAATAGAGCATGTATTGCGTTAGAAATTGAAAAACTGGTTCCTTTTCAATTCTTTGGTGGAATCCATCCATTGTTCTGCCCATCTATCTATCCATCCATCCATCGTTCTGTCCATCCATCCATCGTTCTGCCCATTCATCCATCCATCCATCCACCCATCGTTCTGTCCATCCATCCATCCACGCATCGTTCTGTCCATCCATCCATCCATCCATCCATCCGTCAATCCATCCATCATTCTGTCCATCCATCCATCCATCCACCCATCTTTCTGTCCAACCATCCATCCATCCGTCTGTCTGTCTGTCCATCCATCCATCCATCATTCTGTCCGTCCGTCCGTCCGTCCACCCGCCTATCTTCTATCTATCTATCTATCTATCTATATTGTTTGTCCGCCTATTTTTCAAAACCTACATTTTTACTTTTTAATGCTTCTTCTATGCATCTTAATACATTTTAAATAACTGCTGTTTTAATACGAAGAAATTATTTTTTAACTTTTCAATTTATTTAATACCTCATATTCAGATTTGACTTGCGATCTTGCAATTCAGATTAGGATTGAAAATCAGTTGCACAAATTTTCACAAATTAAATTGGAATTTAAAAGGCATTCTCAATTAAATTATGAATTTTGGAAATTCTGGTGTCCAGCCAAAGAAGTTCACAATACTCATAGATAGCAATTTGTTAGCATTCCCATTCATCTCAATCACAGTTTTGTTTTTGTGTTTTTTTTTTAGCTGGCACAGTATTTTTTTACCAAACACCTGAACACTGAATAGGGTACTATTTTTTTTATGCATTTCGATAATATATATTTTACAGTTTTTCTCTATTGCTTTGGCACATTTTTCGAAACAGTCTTAACATTCTTTAAACTCTGAGTGCAAATGTCACAACTGTTTGCTGGAACTTCAGAACTTTATTGCATGTCTTCAAAATGTAGTTACTCACCCAAAACATTTCATTCATGTTTCAAAACCTAGTTATCGTGTCAGTAATTTGGCCAAGGCCACCAAAATATAAAGTATTTTTGTCATCGTGTGAGCCACACTGGTCAAAATGTTTAGTTGTTTTTTCACCATGACAGTCAACCATGGAAATTAAGGTTTTATAAAAAAAATCAGATATTTGTTGAGAAGAGACAATAGTACATAGAAAAAAAAGTATATGAACATTTGTATTTATACAGTACATTTATTTTTGTACGAATGTATTACTTGTAAAGTGAAATCTTGCTTGTCCAATTACTGTACATTTCATATTTCTTATGTTACCACAAATACACAAAAATACAAAATAACTACAAAATAACATCCATGAAAAAAAATTATTCTTGGTGGACATCCTGTCGCTCTTGTTGGTCAGGCCAAAGATTTTTATCAACATCACATCTGATGTTTTCCATTGCCATGCACCGGTGAAAAAAATCTTCTTGAATGCCGCACCCATCCCCTGCAATGATCAGCTGTGATTTCCTCATGTCGTATTACCTGATGTAAACTATGGCAACAGTTTGGATGACAGTTACTGCACTGAAATGTAGAAGGCTGCACTTCTTATGCATGATATATGGCATACATAAGAAGCGCAACCTTCTGCATTTCATAAAGTAATGTGTGTGGGATATTGATTGAAAGAGACTGTTTCGAAATGTTTGGATTACTGAGGATATGGCCGATCTCCCAATATTTAGCTGCACCCTTCAACCATTGTAAGGCCATGATTGACAACCTGGTCCACAATAGTGGCCCTTATTTCTTCTGATATGTACCTCTGTCCTTGGCCTCTTTTTCCTCTTTCTCTGTTTTGCCTCTGTACCCTTCCACCATGCATCCTTACTCCTCTTCTTCCTCTCGGCTGTTGGCCCTGATCGTTTTTTGGATGTACATCCATCGTCAGAATTTGTAGCTCTTGTGTTGTCCTCTGTCTATATGCTATCTGAACTGGTTTGTCATTGGTTGATCTATATTCTCTTCATTAGTGAGAGTCAAGATTCACCTGCACAATTCATGGCAAATTTACAAAAAGTCTAATAGAGATGTGTAGAAAATTTGCTTGACAGTTTATGACAACTAGATCAACCCTTTTGCATCTAATGGCTTATACGATGAACTAATGACTAGATGTTTTGAGGGGTAAGACAATAGCACAGATAACTATATAATACATTTTGAGCAACATGGCAATAGCAACTGATAATGTAGGAAACAGCAGACAAATGTACATAATCAGTTGCATGAATGTACCAATGCAATCGCAACTTGTTCAAAAGAATGAGAAACTGCTTTTATGATGTGCACAAGTGACTAGATGATGTGGAGGTTGAACAAGTAGTTTTGAGAATGTAATTTCTGTTCTGAGAAATGCACCAAAGCAACTGAGAAAAACTGTAAATAAAAACTTGTAGAAAAGGATGTGAAATATAGGTAGTCTAGACTTTTGTTGCCCACTGTATTTTAGCAAAAAATTATAGTCCTATCTTCAGTGAATATCTCTCAGATAATGTTGGTTGTTAAAGAGCTTACAGCACCTCTATCTTTCCTGGAGTGCAGCAACCGCCACCTGAGTTTTAAATAAACTCTGCGTGGGGGGAAAGAGAGAAAACTGGCTGGGGAGGGCAGCTGCTGATTTTTCATTCTCGGGCCATAAAGTTCCCTCAGGAAAAGTTTCCCAGCAGAAAGTTAGACAAATTGCATATGATCGCAATGACTCAGCTAGACTATAAGGAAAGAAAAGTGTACAGCATCTGACCGATTGTCCGAATTTCCATAGATTTTCGTTTTCCTTTGTAATTTTTCTGTTATCTCAGCAGTTGCTGTTTACCGGGAGTGAAAAAAAGATCTGCTTTAGTTGCACTTTCAGTGACTGGACAATAAAGTGTTTGTCATGAGGGAAAACGCTTTTGACTTTAATGTGGACATACAGTACAGTATCAACCGTGTCCAGATTCTGGAATGAGCTGTGGTGGAATGAGGTGGGAATTGATACTTTTCATTTTTTTCTACATTCCATTATGAACCAATATGATGAGAGATGCCTGAAACCTCCAAATCAATTATGTCATTCTGTAAGTTCTATACAAAATGTGCTCTCTTTTTTTGCAAACAGCTAGTTTACTCAAATCTCAAGGTGAAACATGAACTACAGAGTGAATCTTTGAAAACCTGAAAAGAAGGCACATATATCATGTCTTAAACTACCACAAAGTACCCCAACAGAAGAAGGTTTTCTTAAGCCTTGCATTTATATTATATATATATATATATATATATATATATATATATATATATATATATATATATATATATATATATATTTATATATATATATATATATTTATATTTATATATATATATATATATATATATTTATATATATATATATATATATATATATATATATATACTGTATATGTGTGACCCTGGACCACAAAACCAGTCATAAGGGTCAATTTTCCGAAATTGAGATCTGAAAGCTCAATAAATAAGCTTTCCATTGATGTATGGTTTGTTATGATAGGACAATATTTGGCCGAGATACAACTATTTGAAAATCTGGAATCTGAAGGTGCAAAAAAAATCAAAATACTGAGAAAATCGCCTTTAAACTTGTCCAAATTAAGTTCTTAGCAATGCATATTACTAATCAAAAATTAAGTTTTTATATATTTACAGTAGGAAATTTACAAAATATTTTCATGGAATATGATCTTTACATAATGTCCTAATGCTTTTTGGCATAAAAGAAAAATCTGTATTTTTGGCTATTGCTACAAATATACCCCAGCGACTTAAGACTAGTTTTGTGGTCCAGGTTCACACACATATACATATATATATATATATATATACACACACAGAGTATCTCACAGAAGTGAGTACACACCTCACATTTTTGTAAATATTTTATTATATCTTTTCATGTGACAACACTGAAGAAATGACACTTTGCTACAATGTAAAGTAGTGAGTGTACAGCTTGTATAACAGTGTAAATTTGCTGTCCCCTCAAAATAACTCAACACATAGCCATTAATGTCTAAACCGCTGGCCACAAAAGTGAGTACACCCCTAAGTGAAAATGTCCAAATTGGGCCCAAAGTGTCAATATTTTGTGTGGCCACCATTATTTTCCTGCACTGCCTTAACCCTCTTGGGCATGGAGTTCACCAGAGCTTCACAGGTTGCCACTGGAGTCCTCTTTCACTCCTCCATGATGACATCACGGAGCTGGTGGATGTTAGAGACCTTGCGCTCCTCCACCTTCCTTTTGAGGATGCCCCACAGATGCTCAATAGGGTTTAGGTCTGGAGACATGCTTGGCCAGTCCATCACCTTTACCCTCAGCTTCTTTAGCAAGGCAGTGGTCGTCTTGGAGGTGTGTTTGGGGTCGTTATCATGTTGGAATACTGCCCTGCTGCCCAGTCTCTGCTTCAGTATGTCACAGTACATGTTGGCATTCATGGTTCCTTCAATGAACTGTAGCTCCCCAGTGCCGGCAGCACTCATGCAGCCCCAGACCATGACACTCCCACCACCATGCTTGACTGTAGGCAAGACACACTTGTCTTTGTACTCCTCACCTGGTTGCCACCACACACGCTTGACACCATAAGTTTATCTTGGTCTCATCAGACCACAGGACATGGTTCCAGTAATCCATGTCCTCAGTCTGCTTGTCTTCAGTAAACTGTTTGCGGACTTTCTTGTGCCTCATCTTTAGAAGAGGCTTCCTTCTGAGACGACAGCCATGCAGACCAATTTGATGCATTGTGCGGCGTATGGTCTGAGCACTGACAGGCTGACCCCCCACCCCTTCAACCTCTGCAGCAATGCTGGCAGCACTCATACGTCTATTTCCCAAACACAAACTCTGGATATGACGCTGAGCACGTGCACTCAACTTCTTTGGTCGACCACGGCGAGGCCTGTTCTGAGTGGAACCCAGTGGCGTGCACAGGCCTCAGGAGGGGCAGGGGCGAAATGGCATTACGAGGGCACAATCGTGGACGGGGGGAGGGGGGTGCTGTTTGCTCCCCTTCGGCTGGGGGTATCACGATTTTATCACGATTCTTTGTCATGTTGTTTTTTTTCTATTTCGCAAGCTGTTTCAAAATCCAAACTAATTTCCCTATTATAAAGACAAAGCCTTTCAAGGTAATAAAATATTAAAAAGTATGATATTTTGGCCAAAGTGGGTGAAGATAAAAATATTTGTCATTATTTTATATTTGTTATAAAAAAATGAAAACAAAGATGCACATTACAAATACACACAATATACAAATACAATAAACAATGTTTTATTTTCAGGTAGCTACAGTAGGTGTATTTAGCAGGAGCATTCAAGAAACTGAATGAACAAATATAAAAATAAAACACTATATAGATTGATTCCTATTAAAGAAACTAGGGCTGGACAATAATTCAATATCAATATGTATCGCGATATTTTTTTTTTCAATAACGGTGATATGATTTTTAAACACATTTCCGATATTTCGATATACATTACCAGTGTTTCCCATACATTGATTTATTTGTGGCGTTTGACTTCGTTGAATAAACATGAGCACTGCATGTTTCAAAATCAAAACTTGGCATGGGTGTTTTATATGAATGTATCTGTGAAGGAAACCGACTGTCTTTAGAAAAGTTTCGATGGCATTTTCATTTTATCTGATAAAGTAGAGTTCATGAGTGGAGCAGCTTAGATTACAGCCGTTACTGTGGAAACCGCTAGCTCTGCTGCTCTCACAGCGCCTCCTACAGGCAGAGAATCAGATTGCGAGACACGACATTTTGTTCCACTATATGTCCACACATGTAGCAGAATGACAATAAAGCTCGACTTGACTTGACTTATACACTATTCCGTTTAAAAGCTTGGAGTTAGTTTAATGTTTTATTTATTTATTTTTTTAATTGGGAAAGAAATTATCGAAATTAATACTTTTATTTAGCAAGGATGCTTTAAATTGATCAAAAGTGATGATAAAGACATTTATAATGTTACAAATTATTTCTATTTCAGATAAATGCTGTTCTTCTGAACTTTCTATTCATCAAAGAAACCTGAAAAAATTCTACTCAACATAATACTAAATGTTTTTTTGAGCAGAAAATCAGAATATTAGAATGATTTCTGAAGGATCATGTGACTGGAGTAATGATACTAAAATTTCAGCTTTGAAATCACAGGAATAACTTACATTTTAAAATATTTTCACATAGAAAGCAGTTATTTTAAAATAAATTTAAAATAAAATTTATAGTAAAAATATTTCAAAATGTTACTGTTTTTGCTGTATTTTGGATCAAATAAATGCAGGCTTGGTGAGCAGAAGAGAATTCTTTAAAAAACATAAAAATCTTACTGTTCAAAAACTTTTGACTGGTAGTGTATGTTAGCCCATAGTTTGAAGTTAAATATATTAATAAGGTGAGTCTGAGATGTTTATTTGACAGTGATTTCACATTTCTTGTTTGTATGAAGGCTAAAACAAATAAAAGGTGAACATTCATTTATTTGTGCTGTTTTTTTTTTAAACTAAAATATTATACAGTTTTATAGGAGAAAGTTTCATAGACTTGGAAAATTCATTTTTCATAAGTTTGTATATTGATACGGCTGCGTCAGAACTGCAGCTGATAGAATATGTGCTGTAGCACGAATATTGTTGTTGTGCCCCTCCCTCAAATATTATGGAAGTTTTAAAAACCACCTACCATAGGGGTAAAAATAGAACTTTAATAAAATATAAAAGTAAATAAATTGTAATTACACTCAAAAAAATGATTCTTGGCACAGTTTTTTATTAAGTATTTGCATCTATTTGATTTTATTTAAATAATCGTTTTTTAAAAATGTATGTACTCCGATTACTTAGAATCATTATAAATCTGTTAACTGTCAAAACTATTAGATTTAATCGGTTAAAAATTATGTATAGGGTTTACATAAAGCTTGCTCTGAAACAATTCAGATACAATTAGTTAAATTGCATGAGATTGATTTACATAAATGGAATTGTTTACCATCCTCCAGTCGGTAGGTGGCGGTACTGCACAATGACGTGTCTAAAGCGGCTTTGGTAATGCATAAATCGGTGCAAATTCAAAAAATTCTCCTCACCATTTTGCATTGGAGCAGCCTGGATCATAATCTATTTGCAAGGTAAGATATATCTTATCTGTACTCAGTGTATATTATTTGACAGATTTCATTGTATATACAGATAAATGTATTATTAGTGCGGTTGATATCGTATTACACTTATATCGAATGCATGGCCTATAGTTTATTTCACTAGCTAGCTAATGGTACTAATTAGGGCTGGGTTGAAATCTGTTTTTCGATTTTAATCGTTTCTCATTGTGACAGTGATCTCATTGTAAATCCTAAGAATCGATAGATGCTGTTTTCACTTGATGCGTGAACAAAGCTTAATGAAACACAATAAATCACAGTAAGTTTTATTACTTGTGATATGAAAAAAGTGTCAGATTTCAGATTCTGTTAATTGTATCACTAAAGTTAAACAGTAAATACAGTTTTGGTGTTAAATGTAACGTGAAAGGTCATTTTAGCGCCTCAGTACAAGCAGCAGTGCAGAACTCACATGAACCGACCATCTCTTCCTCTTTACTTCTAGTTACTACAGCAAATAAACATCAACGATCATCAGAAGGTGTTGAAAGGAACAGAACATCCTACTGGAATGAATCACAGCTCAAGTAATCACTCAGTCAGAGTTTCAAGACGTCAAAGAAAAGCCACTGAGTGAGTATAAACTCCTAAACTTGTTACTTAACTAGAAATAAATAAATAAATAAAAAGGATAATTTTGCTAAATATATGCACTAGATGACATTCATTATATTTTTTACTTAACCTGTTCTTCAATATGTAATGCAATTTTGAATAAATTAGTCTTAAAAAAATAAGTAATGATATCCACTGTTTAAATGTTTGTATTTCAGCAAACTGGTGAAGAAAAATAATATCATTAGAAATATTATTTAAAAAACAATAGTAATATAAAACTAGCCTTACATGCAATTTAAAAGTTTCTTTACAAATTACTGTAATATACTAATGTACCAATTGACAGGGTTTATTGTATAGTTGCTGCATTAGTTGAGCGAGATTTTTAACTCAACTTTAGTTTTATATCTGAGTAAATCAATGACTAATGTTGTGTTTTTGGGATCTTGTTGTTCTGCATGTTTGAGAATGAAGACTAAAATCAACTGCAATTACATCCCGAGGAGCCCAAGTATCTACCTCAATGAAGACACTCATTAAAGAATATGTGGTAAGTGCATGTCAACCTGCTCTTTTTACATTATAAATGTCTTAGGGATATATTTACATTGATAGTTATGTTAATTTTCTTATTAGCATCACAGTCTCACTTGCCCGTGTGTGTAGTATGCAGCAAATTAGCTCATTTTTGATTTGATAAAACTCACTATCTCTTAGTAGAGGTAACAATAAGTTAGTATGAAAACTTGAGTATTGGTAACTGTTTTACAAGTTAAATATTTAAGTACATTAAATTCAAAATTTTCTTAAGCTTGTTCTCTACAGTTCATTTGAGAAATTTGCACATTAGCACATTTGCAGCTGTTACAATTTATGGCAATGCAGAGTAAAGTTTAAGTACAAATAATTACAAAGAAAGATCGATTCATAAATTAAAAAAAATTACATTTTGAAGTAAAATACTGAAATGGCGTTTTCTTGTAAAATGTACTCAATGTTTAATGGGTTTTTTTTTAAATGCAGTGCAAGTGATATCCAGCCTCTTGACCGTCCTGGAACAACACGTGTGCTCATGTTTTTAAGCTTGGCTGTGTCCAGTTCCTTCAGAATTCTCTTCTCCATAAGGTACTATAGTTCAAAATAACTGGCTATACATTTAATTCTTATTTTATACTGCCAGGCCAAAAAAAGTCGCTGTCTGGATTTAAATGAGTAAATACTTGATATTTAAGGATTGACTCTTTACTTGAAGTGATTATGTTTCTGACATGTTGTGTGTTTGGTAACAATTCTTTTAGCCCTAACTGATGCAGTGTGTAGCCTTTTAATTTCTCAAACAACCAGGTCGGAAGTCGTACTCATGTCTATATTCCAGGATAACAATGTCAAGATTCATCAGGCTCAAACTGTGAGACTGTCCACCACAGAGTCCTGACCTAATCCCTATTGAAAGTCTTTAGGATGTGCTGGAGTCGACTTTACATAGCCTGTCCAAAAAGAAGTTGCACACTCTAATATTTAATTGGACCACCTATAGCTTTCATAACATTTTGCTGTGTTGTGGCATTGTTTAAACAACATTATGCAAAATCACAACATTTATTTCCATCAAGAGTTGCATTTATTTTTGGCCTGGATCTTGTATTATCAATGGGAGAGTCTAACCACTCTGTAAAGTCGACTCCAGCACATCCTCAAGACATTCAGTAGAATTAAACTCAGGACTGGTGATCAATTCATATATGAAAATGATTCCTCGTGCTCACTGAACCACTATTACACAAATTGAGCCTGATTAATTTTGTTATTGTCATGCTGGAATGTGTACACTGGTACGTCCTCCGACATGGTTGTTTAAGAAATGAAAAGCTACACACTGCATCAGTTTGTGTTAAAAGAATTATTGCCAAAATACAACAAGCCGGAAACTTAAAAATGACTGGAATAATCATCCAATTCTAGACTCTTCAGTATTTGCTTATTTAAATCCAAATTATGACTTTTTTTTGGACCAGGCAGTGTACATTTGAATGAGTCTACATATCCAAAATGTCAGAGTTTGTAAACAATGTGCCCTTAAAATTTCTGAATATGACACTGTGACTGGCATTGGAACACTACTCATTCTCTTTGTTATCCTCCAGGACTGTTGAAAGTGCAGAGGCTGAGTCTGGAATTGCACAGACAACAGTGGGTATGTACATCTTTCATTCAGAGGATGCTGGTGTTGGTCCTGTTGACCAACCTACGGATGTTGGTGTGGAAGTTCTTCAATGTCACTCTTGGGTGTGTGATGCTTTTTGGACTGATTTATGTGCTTAACTGAAGCTACGCAACAGAGCTCAAGTGCACGTTTGAAGAAAATCCTGGATACAACCAAGCTCTCACCAAACTACTCTTAAGTAATGATAATGTCATTTGAGACGTCAAATTTTTGTACTTGAATCCATTTAAGTGTTAAAAGTTTAAAATGTAGATGCAGAATGTTTCTTTCGTACTCCTGTACTCCTAACATGTAATTAAGCATGCATGGAAAGTGTTGTGGTGCAGAGCCACTCAACCCCTGAGCCTTATGGCATTTTTTTCTGACCATTATCTTATTTTTCTAAATTATTGCATGTCACAATTTTTTTTTTAAATGTTAGTGCAACGTAAGCAGTACTGTTATCTTTGATTTACCTCATGTATCTGTCTACCTCAAATTTGCACAGTTCTTGAGGAAACTGATCTTATTTCTGCACTCTGTTAAAAATGGTTAATTTTATTTTTTTCTGTTAAAGTTGTATTTTTTGTTGTTGCTGTTTTTTTTTTTTTTTGCATTTATTACTGCAGTATGGTTGATTGTGTCAAAAATGTTTGAAAATAGCATTTAACCTTAATGTGCATGTAAATATGAAGGCACTTTTTGTTTCTTGTTGTTGCACACAAGTGTATGAACACTGGAAGTATGTCTTGCTAGCTCATATAGCCAAATGCTTTGAAGCATTAATAAATTGATCTAATGTAACAGGGTGGTCTTGTTGTTCTTTTTTGTGTGTTGTAGTTAGATTTTGTTGTAGCACAGTGTGATTGGGTGGGGTAGGATTAAATATATGAAATATGTTGGGTTTATGATTAAAAAAAATTATGTAAATCTGATGCATTTTAAGTACATTGGGTTTATTACCTAATAATACATATACATGTTTATTATGCATTTAAAACAAATTGGATTTATTGTTACTATTACATAAGTTATAAGTTACTTATTACTTACTTGTTTCATTTACATAAGGTTGGCAAATTTGCATCACATAAAGTTTATTAGTTTGTTTAAGTTAAGAAATATGTAATCAAAATGGATGGAAATTTTACATGCAACTGAAATACATAAATCTTAAGAATTGGGCCTAAATATTTTTTTGAGTGTAAATTGTATTATTTACAAATTACAATTGTAGCTCTAGACATTTACCTATGGCTATCTTCTTAATACACTTGTCTGATTGATTTTATGCTCTCAAGCATTCAGAAATCACGCAAAAGAAAATGAAGCAGTTTTACCACGAAAACCATGGTTAATTTTTGTAAGGATTGTGATGTCCACATGTTTTTTTTGTTGAAGAAATTATAGAGGCAGTGTCATTTATAGAAAAAGTTGGCCAAAAAATAAAGATTAAGTGGATATTTGAATTAAATGTTTGGTCAATAGCCTATTAAACAAGGATATGATTGTCCTGTAAGTGTAACAGCAGCAATGACCAGGCCTTTGGCGCCCTTTACAGGCATTTATAACATTTAATGTTGAAAAAAAACAATAGACGCCATCACAAAATTTGTAATGGATTCACTGGTTATAATGGGACGTGTATTGGTTTTAATGGAAACATAATGGACCCTGTGGGTCTCTACCGGTAATTGGTCTCCTTCTATTGGTGGCTTGTTAAAACCAATAAATCCTAATGGAATATGTCCCAAAACATTCTACAGAAAACTATTTTTTTAATGGTTTTAATGGTTAAAAGTTGATGTTTTTTAATGGCATTTGTGATTTATTTGTGATTCATTTGTGATGGTGTTAGAATTTTCTGTGATGGTTCTATTGTTGTTTTTCAGCAGGGTTGCCTCATTGTTTTTAATATAGTGCATTTTAAGTCATTTTAAAGGCTGTTGTTGGCTTAGGTCTGTTTTTATAACCACAAAAATATATATATATATTATCTTAATACTTCTTTAATTATGAATGTAGCATACCTGAAAGTGACGTGCGGGCTTTGTTTTCTTCATGTTTTTTTTTTCTTTTCTGGGCGCCGGACTGCTGTTGTCTTTTCACGGGCATAGTTGTCAATCAATTATGATCATCTGCTTTCAGCCGCAAAGATGAGGCGCGAGCGGTCGCGGGTGCGGGAATGGGTGTCACGTGTTTTTTTTTTGTTTTTTTTTTTGAGCAACTGGGATGGTGCAAACGGAGTACTCTGCATATAGGGAGCGGCGGTACTGATTTTTATCATCCACGATATCGTTCATATCGCACAGACCGGAACACAAGGGCACTTCAGAATCAGACCTCAAAGGGGCAGGGGCTTGAGCACCCCACCTCCCCCTCCCCCCCTCTCCCCCTCTGTGCACGCCACTGGTGGAACCTCTCCTTGGTCACCGTGCTGCAGCTCAGTTTCAGGGTCTTGGCAATCTTCTTATAGCCTACGCCATCTTTATGTAGAGCAACAATTCTTTTTTTCAGATCCTCAGAGAGTTCTTTGCCATGAGGTGCCATGTTGAACTTCCAGTGACCGGTATGAGAGAGTGAGAGCGAATTTAACACACCTGCTCCCCATTCACACCTGAGACCTTGTAACACTAACAAGTCACATGACACCGGGGAGAGAAAATTGCTAATTGTGCCCAATTTGGACATTTTCACTTAGGGGTGTACTCACTTTTGTGGCCAGCGGTTTAGACATTAATGGCTGTGTGTTGAGTTATTTTGAGGGGACAGCAAATTTACACTGTTATACAAGCTGTACACTCACTACTTTACATTGTAGCAAAGTGTCATTTCTTCAGTGTTGTCACATGAAAAGACATAATAAAATATTTACAAAAATGTGAGGGGTGTACTCACTTCTGTGAGATACTGAATATATGTATGTATGTATGTATGTATGTATTTATGTATGTATTGTGACGCGTGTCCCGAGCACTCATCAGCGTCGCCCTGGGAACGAAGGAGGAACACCTGCGCACCCTCGTCACCGGCAGACCGGCCACAGCTGAGGCTCATCAGACACTGCCTTTAAAAGCCGCTGTAGCACGCACGATAGGGAGAGAGATCTCCAGAAGACTCCGTGACTAACGCTATTTCATCTCCTTCCCCAGAGAGCAGTGTGTGACCGGTCTGCCCGAGCACGAGAGCACGACACTGTGTCATTGGCTGCTCGCCGGGGGTCCCACCGCTAGTCAAGTCGCCGAGCGTGTGGTAATCGACAAACTTCTTCGGGCTCTCCCTCGCTCCCTCAGACAGGCAGCTGGTATGCGGAACCCTCGCACCATCGGGGAGCTCGCGGAGGCCATCGAGCTGGCAGATGCCGCCCAACACAGGGATGCTGGGGAGCGAGTGCCGTCTTTTCCTAGGAGGGTGGTCCAGGAGCGTCGCGCGCCGGAGGACACCTCACGGCCAGTAAGCAGGCCGGCGGTTCCCGGCCCACAGGATGAGCCCATGCCTACGGAACCACCCCGCTCTCCCAATAGGGCTTGGCTGGCAGGCTGCGCTGTCCACCATGAGCCGCCCGGAGCAGCGCCACGGGCGGAAGTGAAGGTGAATGGACGATCGTTTCAAGCTCTCCTCGACTCTGGCAGCGCCGTCAGCCTTATACAACCGGCCGTCCTTCCCCCACGAGCCGAGTCAAAAGCCATCCTGTCCATCACCTGCGTCCATGGTGACACGCGACAGGTGCCCACACGGCGAGTAAACATTTCTGCGCCTCAAGGAGCCTGGCCAGTTGAAGTTGGAATTGTGAAAGACCTGCCCGTCCCCGTGCTCCTTGGGAGAGACTGGCCAGGTTTTGACCACCTCCTCGCCGCCGCCACCCAGCCTGCCAGTCCCGCCGGGAACCGCCGTTGACGGAAGCCGAGGCGAAATCCCCGCCGACACCCCGTGTTGCTGGCGTCAGACAGCGCGAGAGACGGTGAGTCCCCCGCCCAAAACTCTAACCTCTACTATGATGTTTTCCAGCAGGTGTCGGGAGGGGGCGCGTTCGCAAAAGAGCAACACGGGGACGACCGCCTCAAGCACTGCTGGACACAAGTGAGAGTGATCGAGGGAAAGGAGGTCCAGCCAGCGCCCCACCCGGTTCCTCACTTCATCGTCCAGAATGGCCTGCTTTACTGTGTCGAACAGCGAAGGGGGGAGGAAAAAACTCTGTTGGTGGTGTCGCGGACCAAGACTGAGATCGTGATGGAACTGGCACACGCGCATCCGATGGCTGGCCACTTAGGAGTCCAAAACACCACCCAACGCGTCCGAGGTCGTTTCCACTGGCCAGGCCTGGATGCCGATGTGAAACGTTTCTGTCAGGCCTGCCCGACCTGTCAACGAACCTCGCCCCAAACACCTCCCCCCAGCCCGCTGATTCCTCTGCCCATCATTGAGGTGCCCTTCGAGCGCATCGGGATGGATCTGATAGGGCCGCTGCCAAAGTCCGCCCGGGGCCACGAACACATCCTAGTGATAGTCGACTATGCCACCCGGTATCCGGAAGCGGTCCCTCTCCGTAAGGCCACCTCCAAGGCCATCGCCCAGGAGCTGTTCCTGCTATGCAGCCGAGTCGGCATCCTAGCAGAGATACTGACTGACCAGGGCACGCCGTTCATGTCCCGGCTAATGGCTGACCTCTGTCGCCTCCTGAAAGTCAAACAGCTCAGAACTACCGTCTTGGTCGAATGGTTTAACCAGACCCTCAAGCAAATGCTCCACCGCGTGGCCACCGAAGACAAACGCGATTGGGACCGGATGCTGCCGTATGTGCTCTTTGGCATCAGAGAGGTACCCCAGGCCTCCACCGGTTTCACGCCCTTCGAGCTCTTGTTCGGCCGCCAGCCTAGGGGACTCCTGGATGTAGCGAGAGAGGCGTGGGAACAGCAGCCGGCAGCCCACCGCTCCACCATTGAGCACGTCCGGGACATGAGGGAAAGGATCGACAGAGTGATGCCGTTAGTCCGGGAACATCTCACGAAGGCTCAACAAGCCCAGCAACGTCACTACAACCGGGCAGCCCAACCACGGGAGTTCCAGCCAGGAGACCACGTGATGGTTCTAGTCCCGACTGCCGCCTGCAAGTTCCTGGCCACCTGGTAAGGGCCGTACACCGTGACAGAGAAAGTCGGTCCGGTCACCTACCGAATTCGCCAGCCCGGCCGCCGAAAGGAAGACCAGCTCTATCACATTAACCTGCTGAAACCTTCTTAAATGTAAATGTAATGAAACGGTGGGTCGGGACTAGAGCTCAGCTGTCTGCCCTTACCACCGCAGATCCCGTGGTTGTCGACGTCAACCCCCACTTCTCGGCTGCCCAGAAGAAGGAGCTGCAACATCTCGTCAGTCAGTTCTCCGATGTGTTCTCCCCCCTTCCCGGGCGGACCAACGTCCTCCAGCATGACGTCCGCGTACCATCAGGAGCCATCGTCAGGCAGTGGCCCTACCGTGTTCCGGAGGCTCGGCGACACGCCATCCAGGAAGAAGTGCAGGAGATGCTGAGGTTAGGGGTAACTGAACAGCCCGTGGTCTCGCAGCCCGTGGTCCAGCCCTATCGTCATGGTCCCGAAGCCTGACGGCACCCTCCGCTTCTGTAACGACTTCCGTCGTGTAAATGAGGTCTCCGAGTTTGACGGCTATCCCATGCCGCGAGTAGACGAGCTGATAGATTGTCTGGGGAGAGCCCGGTTCATTTCAACTCTGGACCTCACCAAGGGATACTGGCAGGTGCCGCTAACAGAGGACGCCTAACCGAAGACCGCCTTCTCGACCCCTAGCGGCCACTGGCAATACCGGGTTCTTCCCTTTGGCCTGCACGGGGCCCCAGCTACCTTCCAACGAATAATGGACGTCCTGTTGCGGCCCCACCAGGCCTACGCGGCCGCCTATCTGGATGACGTCATCGTCCACTCGGAGAGCTGGGAAGAACACCTGGAACGGTTGCGAAGGGTGCTAATGGAGTTACGCCGGGCTGGACTGACTGCCAACCCCCGGAAATGTCACCTCGCCCTGTTTGAAGCTAAGTACCTGGGCTTCCAGGTGGGTCGTGGCATAGTTAAACCCCAAGAGAAGAAAGTGGCGGCAATCCTCTCTGCTCCACGACCCACCACCAAGACGCAGGTACGGGCCTTTTTGGGGTTGGCAGGGTATTACTACTGTTTTATCCCTAACTTCTCCTCCTTAGCAGCTCCCCTGACAGACCTAACCCGGAAGGGACAGCCGGAGAAGACACCTTGGAGTCTCGAGGCGGACCTGGCATTCCAACAAGTGAAGGCGGCACTCACCTCGGAGCCTCTCCTGCGGGCCCCAGACTTCGGCTGTCCCTTCCTCTTACAGACAGACGCATCCGACACCGGGCTGGGGGCCGTCCTCTCACAGGTAGTGGACGGTGAAGAACACCCGGTGATCTACATCAGCCGAATGCTGACCCCGGCAGAGCGTCGCTATGCCACAGTCGAGAAGGAAGCGTTGGCCATCAAGTGGGCAGTCCTGGAGCTCAGGTATTACCTCCTCGGTCGGAAATTCACCCTTATTACTGACCATGCTCCTTTACAGTGGATGGCCCGGGCGAAGGACACCAACGCACGGGTGACTCGATGGTTCCTGGCGCTCCAGGACTTCCACTTCGTCATACGACATCGGGCGGGGACGGCTAACGCCAACGTGTTTGGGCAGCTTTCGCAGGTCTGTCAGGGTTCACCTCCCACCCACCCTCAGTTTCCCCGTTGTTTCGTAGGACCAGGACAATGCTTGGGGGAGGGGGGGGGGGTGACGCGTGTCCCGAACACTCATCAGCGTCGCCCTGGGAGCGAAGGAGGAACACCTGCGCACCCTCGTCACCGGCAGACCGGCCACAGCTGAGGCTCATCAGACACTGCCTTTAAAAGCCGCTGTAGTACGCACGATAGGGAGAGCGATCTCCAGAAGACTCCGTGACTAACGCTATTTCATCTCCTTCCCCAGAGAGCAGCATGTGACCGGTCTGCCCGAGCACGAGAGCACGACACCGATCCACAGCACCTATGATGCACAAGGAGTGATTTGACAGCACAGCACGGAGCGCCACGTTTAGCACCTGCACAACCTATTAATAAAACCACCCTCCGGGGTTTTTTGTTGAAGTCCTCTTGTCGTGTGATCCTTCACCCCGTTACAGTATGTATATATGTGAGCACAACAGTTATTGATTTAACTTTTGTAACTTTAAAGATAAACTGTACTTACATTCACAGAATAAAGGATGAGGGGTTTGAGGGGGCACTGAACAAGAACTTAAAGACTTGGCAAATGATAAACAGATAGGTCAAAGTTGAAGGTATGGATTGGATAAAAAGACTGAGAAAACATTTCTTCAAAGACTTGCAAATGAACATGCTTGATCTTAAATATTCATGATCTGGAAGTTACATTTATCCTTTTCATGTGTAAAAGGGAAATGGAGAGAGTAAGTTAAGGAGAAGAAGCTAAAGAAAGAAGGATGAGGGGGAAACACCGGGCCGTTTGCCTTGAATGAATACTGATTTCAGGCGCAATTATGACGTGATGAAAGCTGAGACTTGAAAATGAGACCCCTTTCTTTGTTAGTGCGTTTTCTCTTTTGAACACTCCTCCTTCCTTTTCCCCATCTCTTTTTCTCCTTTCAGGTCGAGTGGACATGCTGTGGGAGACAGGTAGCAGGTTAGTGAGCCCAGAAGTAAACAAGAATTAAAACAAGTAAACAAGACTAAATCAGCCATGTTACACAGTTAAAATGACAAACATCAGCTTACAGTAAGAAGGTTTGGAAATGCAGTGTTTAAAATTGAATTTTAAAAGTGTTTAAAAAAGTGTTTAAAGTTTCAATGGACAGGAGCTTTGAATACTTTTTTTTTTTTACAGTATATTTAATCATTTAGCAGATGTACTCTGCTAAATCCTGAAAATGTAATGTGAGTCAGTTTGGTTGTCACTCATTTATACAGTAACTGAACTATTGTTTATGAGAGCAGTTTCTGAAATGTTGGCAGGAACCGAGCGGGCCGTGCCTGGAGGTGTCAATTCTAAGATGAAGGTTCAGTGAGGAGGAACAGTAGACAGGAAGTGGGGATTTTGAAAAGGTGAGTCTAGGAAAGAGGGGCTCAGTGGGGATATTGGGGGGAATTAGTTACACCTGCTTCCCTAATCTCCTCAAACCAGAGTTTACCATGAACACCTACTGGAGGAGACACAAAACTACAAGGGATGCAAATCTATAATGGATTGGAGCCAAACTTAGTCTGCCTTTGATATCAGAGAATCAATGTACATGAACGAAGCACAAGATTCTTTGAGCTCTTTGTCTTGAAGATAAAAAGATATAGAGATAAATCCATCTCGAATCCATATCTTTTCTCTGACATCCACATGAATTACCTCAGAGGAAAGAACTTGAAAAAGATCTATGTTATATCTCAGTTATTTCTACAAGAAATGAATATGAGAAAATGAAGAGCAAATGTAGGATTTTGCTCCAGTCTCCAGATTGTTTTTTTTTCCTGAAAAAGGACCCTAGAAATCATCTCTAGATTTCAAAAGAGGTTTCAAAACCTCTACGTTACCTTATTAATATTCATGAGCCAGGCTGATGAGGTTTATAAAGTGTCTTCCCCACTCCCCTGCTCCTAAGGAATCTTGAGAGAAACATCTAAAAAAAAAAAGGATGCTAAAATCGTAATTGAGGACTCCTCTGATTCTCCTGAGCTATAACAGATCAACCACTGAGAAATAAAACTTTCCTCTAGGCTGATTCGATGGCGGATGTCTTTATTGCACCATTCTCCCTTACAGAATAATCCTCCTCCTCAACACTCTTTGTCTAGATTACATAAAGCCACCTGTGTTTATGACAGCAGGATGAAAACATTGTTATTATACAATATGTCCACAGACAAGAGCTGTGTGTTCATGGCTTCTTTGTGTTGTCAGCTACTGTATAAATGATTCAGGCGGAGATCCATCTGGTCTTAACTGATCAGATTTGAGAAATAATATTCCTGGTATTCCATATTTCTTCATCTCAGCAATGAATGCGAGGACCCCTTCTAATCCCATCACAGGGGTTTAATCTCACCGCTATAATAGCAAGGGAACAGATTAGTATATTGTATTACAATTTCTCTGTCTTCTATTCTTCATCACATGATATTATTTTAAAAAGCCATATTTTTTTTCTTTTGTTATTTTATAGTATAGTTGAGGCCAAATCACAATAATCAAACTGTAGAAAGACAGAAAAATTATAGATGATTGTGAAAAAGAAGTACACTTTTAAAAAGTACTTATTACATAAATAATATACCCCCGGTTTTACAGACAAGCTTAAGCTAGTCCCAGACTAAAATGCATGTTTGAGCTGTCTCAACTGAAAATATCTTGCTCTGACATATCTTAAAATATGCCAGTGTCATTGTTCTGTGTCAAGATGCACACCTTAATGTTTTCTTCTAAGGCATTTTTGTAAAAGTTGCATAAATATCTTAATTTAACTAAGGCCTAGTCCTGGCTTAAGCTAAACCCCGTTTGTGAAACTTGGCCATAGAGTTTAAAAAATACACTGAATGCAAACTGAATGTAATGTTTTCAGACACTTAATTGCATGTTAATTGCAATTAAATTTAAATGTATTTGCTAAAATATATATTAAATACAGTTAGCTGAACATTAGAATGCTTTTCACTTTAGGACTTAAATTAATATTTTTTGTGTAATTTTGTGTTACTGTTATTGGTACATTGTTAAATTATACTGTCAAACATACTGACAAGCATTTATGATAAACTAAAATATACATTAATGTAATTTCTATTGAATCTTCAATTGTAATACATGTAATTTATTTAAATATATTTTTAAGATTTGTAATGATTAGGCTGAAATTTAGTACGTAAAAACAGACTGTAAAAATCTAATGACCCAATGTACTGTGTAGTGTTGAAGGAAATGTGTAAATTTAACAAAATGTATTGGTAATTTTCTGCCAGGAGTCAGGACATTATTAGTTTTTCTAAATAATTTTTTTTCTTGGAGTGTACTGAGAAAAAAATATATAGAATGACACACTGCAAAAAAATGAAAACTCTGTAAAAAATTTTTTTTTTAAATGTGTACTTCTTTAAAGCATTATAAAAGATTATGAAAATGTACTTGAAATTTTACATTAGAACACTTCCATTATTATACACTTAAGAAAAGGTGGCCTTTTATTTCATTAATATTATATTAGATGCAAGAACAGTTTTTAAAAGTGCACATTCAGTACAACTAAGTGCACTTCTTTTTCACAAGGGAAGGCAGTTTTGAAGTTGATTAGAAATAATGTATCATTCAGCTCAAAAAAAGATTTGTGTGCTGTGCATTTTGATGTTTATCAGAATATTATGATGTTAGCTTAGCAACATGCTAACATCAAGCATTATTGAAATCAATTGAGAGTTGACTCTTCAATGTGGAGCAATATTTGGAATATTAGACATATGGACAGAGACAGATGGATAGGTGAAGTAGGGAATCAGGACATTCAAAGAGAGATCAGTGAAGCCTAAATTGGGAATTGCACGATATACTATCCCACAAGTGACCTATGATCTTATATAAAGGCATCTACATGATTTTCATTAAAGCTGACTTAGTTCCTGTCCTGGATTATGTGCGTCAAATCTTGTGTAAGATCATGGTCATGGACACCAGCTCTGTGATATTACACAAAAGTGCTGGCTGATGTAAGCAACCAGCCTTTCAGGGGAAGTTATTCATTGTTATTTTCTCAACAATGCTATCTTGAGTGTTTCTTTATCCCTCTGACTCATACTCAAATATACAGTACCAGGCCTACGCTCTCAAAATAGCGAGAGCAATAGTGGTTTTGCATTCTTATGTTAAAATATATATTTTTTCTTCTTTTCTGAACAGTTAGGAGAAACAAATTCTGTGAAGTCGTGCATAAAACACACTGATTAGCGTGTTGACATGTGGTAATGCTAAGGCTTAAAATAAAGTCTGCTCTTAATGAGCGTTACTCTGAATTACAGCCAACATTACATCTGTAATTAGCAAAACTCTCTATTTGACCGAAGCTGCACCTGTGCCTCCTTTTTTTATGTGTGTGTGTGCATGCGTGATGTACTTCGTGTGATCTTTTTATCTTCATGACTGACATGGGCATGCTAAAAAAATGAATATCCATCTGGCACGCTACATTTTATGTTCTTGTTTTTTAATGAGAGTATTGAGGATCACGTCTTCTTTTTCCTCTCATCGTGGCAGCACTTCATAGCTGTTATTTATTTAGCAGGTCTCAAGAGGGAAGGTGGACAGTGTAAATGACATACAATCTCTTTTTGCTCATTGCATCGACCTTGAATTATTTGCCTCACTTGTCCGTTCCTGCTAATTAGCCAGCGTTAGTGCTTACATGTTCCCTGAGATGCTCGCTAGTGACACAGCATGTCAACACTTAGCTACAGAAGCCGGTCAGATTTAGCCTAAGTGTATTTATTTTAATTCTTATAAAAAATTAATAGCTCTCATTGAAGTGATTTTACAGCATTTCATACTAAGTCAGGGGTCTCCAACATTTTTTAATTTAAAATTTTTAAAAATGAAAGTGGCTGAGAGCTATCCATGTTATATAACACTTAAATCTCGTAATTTAATTTGATTCGTAATTTATCAATCCAAACTGTTATTGTCAGACTTTGTCTCTCTGTGTCTTGTGTTTCCCCTCCTCTCGTGCCCATATTTGGTCTTCCTGTCCTCGTTCGTTCTCATTAGTTTAATTAGTCCCCAGCCCTGTGTTATTAATTATCTAAGTTATTAAGTGTTCCTGTGGCTCAGTGGTAGAGCATTGCGTTAGCAGCGCAAAAGGTTGTGGGTTCAATTCCCAGGGAACACACATAGTGATAAAACATGTATAGCCTGAATGCACTGTAAGTCGCTTTGGATAAAAGCGTCTGCTAAATGCATAAATGTAAATGTAAATGTAAATGTATAAATCATGACTTTGGGCTTTCCTGTAGCTCAAATGGTAGAGCATGGCGCTAGCAACGCCAAGATCATGGGTTCGATTCCCAGGGAAAGCAAGAGCTGGTCAAATGTAAAAACTGTAACTTGAATGCAATGTAAGTCGCTTTGGATAAAAGCGTCTGCTAAATGCATAAATGTAAATGTAAATCTAGTTTAGTCTTTCCTTCTTAAGCCCTGTGTTTCCCTGCCTGTGTCCAGTCTGATCATCTTCATGTGGTTCCATGTCTCCAGCGATACCTTAGTTTTGTTTGATAAAGTGTTATTTGAAGAAGTTCCTCGCCTCCTCGTCCCTGTTCCTACGGGAGTGTGACAGAAGACTCGTGACACACCGACGCGTGATGGAAGTCACCGCACAGATCATCGCCCTTGCTCGCCTAGATCTCCCCTTGATCGAGTATTCGTGGGAGTTCTGCAGGATTGCTTTGATGACGGCCTTTGATGATGCCACCATTCTCTCGTTGTTCTGGCACGGGGCCAATTCCCATCGTCCCGTGGACCTCCCAGACATCACAGGACTAAAATGGATGGAAGGGATCCTCCGGTGTCTGGAGAGTGTCCTGCCCCGAGCCAGAACCAGCCTGCTGGCGTTCGCGGCTCATTCACTCCCGCCGTTCGCGGCCCACGCAAGCCCGCCGGCGTTCGCTGCTCATTCACTCCCGGCGTTCATGGCCCCGCAAGCCTGCCGCCGTTCGTGGCCCATGCAAGCCCGCCGCTGTCTGCACTTCCCGAGCGCCCCCAAGTGTCCGCGCTTCCCGAGAGCCCCCAAGAGTCCGCGCCTCCCATGCTCCCCCAAGTGCCCGATCGAGCCCCTATTTTCCCCAAGGAAATTGGGGTGGGGGTAGTAGGGCCGCGGCCTCGGAGGCGGTCCCGCCATGGCCTCCCGAGTCCCCCGGATCCGCCATGGCCGCCGGACTCCCCTGATCCACCGAGCTCCCTGCTCCTCCATGGCCGCCTGAGCTCCCTGCTCCTCCATGGCTGCCCGAGTCCCCCGGATCCGCCATGGCCGCCGGACTCCCCTGATCCGCCATGGCCGCCCAAGCTCCCTGCTCCTCCATGGCCGCCCGAGCTCCCCGCTCCGCCGTGGGTTCCGGAACGGGCACCGCCCTGTAGGCCTCCTGTCCTGTCTCCGTGTCCCTTGAGGCCTCCAGAAGGACACTTTGGATAACAAGGTAAGCTCTTTTCCATCGACCGGTTAAGATCTACAACAAACATTTGGCCTAATTTTTTGTCTGAGCACAAACTGCAGACAGGCTGACTGAAAATGTAAATCCACTGTCTGACAGCAGGTGGTGCTTATAGAACAGCAGTAACCACTGTAAAGGAAAAAAAAAGCTGTGCTGTGTTTATAAACACTTCTTTATTGTGAATTAAACCGAACAGAATGTGTTAACAAAAGGAAACATATGTAAAAAAAAAATACAAATAATAATATAAAAAAAAGGAAAAAAATAAATAAAATAAAAAACAACAACAACAACAACAAAACAACAACAACAAAAATATATATATATTAGGGGTGGCACGGTACACAGATGTCACGGTTCGGGGGTCACGGTTCGATACGATTTTGTTACAACAGGAAAAACAAATCTACTACGCTCAGTTTCTTTTCATTTATTTTGAACAGAGAGTAGTACAGTAGTAATACTTTATATTATATTACATTATATATATAATCTGCAGTACACATACAAGGAATACATTCTTGAAATATATTTGATTTAGTTAACAGATAAACAAGGGAAAAAACAGTGCGACACGTAACATGTATCAAATATTATATATATATATATATATATATATATATATATATATGTATATGTATATGTATATGTATATATATAGATATATATATAGATATATATAAAATCAAATGACACTAATGCCATTTTAGCTTGCTCCTACATGTCTTTGATCTCTTTTATCATGACTCGTGTTTCACGGTCTTGTACTGAACGGGCAATGATGCACCTGGGGAGCTACCGAGCAAGTTTACTACATCAGAAAAGCCACACATGTGGAGCTGGTTATATGATGCAAATGTCAAAATGTATTAGATTACAAATTATGCTATGGTAAAAGTGTTTTGAGGTCATAACATAACATTGTGCAAGGAACTGTGCAAAATAAGTCTTTATTAATAGATAATCTATTTGTGTAATCCTAATTAGCATGAAAATTAATGAAAGTTATTGGTGTCCAACTGACAATAGTGATCATTTCAGCTGGAAACTGGTGTGAACTATATGTATAGGTACGTTTTTGGGGTTTTGTAAACATGTAGGTATAGGCATTCTTCCAATGAGCCTATGTTGTGTATGAAAATACTAGCCAGAAAAGATCATGTACAAAAAACTCTGTATACATGTTGGAAAACAAGTGACTGTCTTCCTCTTACACACTCGCACAAACATGCTCACATGCCACTGCCCTCCCCCAGCTAGTGATCCCCTTGAGTATTAATCTGTGATTCTGAAGATGTGGTTTTGTGAGTGACTTTCATTAAATATTCATAAGTTGGGGTAGTGGAGCGTCGTTTAGAGGGAGATCACCAGGTAGAATGAATTACATTAGCATGGTTTCATACATGAGCAGTTACATCATGGCCGTTTAAAGCTATCCCTCTCGTCTGCACACTTCAAGGGCTTCCATTGTCAACTGTCGCCCGACGCTGTTTATTTATAAATAGCGTGCGTGCTAGCAAGTGTGTGTGAGTTGTGGAGTGTCACGAACCTCACATCCATGCTAATGAAGTCAGGGCTTGACGGCTGTGTATTTCACTAGGCTTCTGCTGGCCAGTGTGGCCAAATTTCATCTTGAGGCTGTAAATTTGTGCTTGCATGTTTTAGATTGTATATATCACAGGTATATATTATTTGTATATATTACAGGTAGTGGTGAGGTGTTATAAGGCTTTAAACACAATATTAAAGCTAGACATGAGCTTTTCCACTTCTCTCTCTCACACACACACACACACACACAAATGTTTATCCCAGTTCTGTTGGCTGTCATTCATGTGATCAGTCAGGGATGTGTTTGCCTTCACCCGGGAGTTTTGGAGTCTTTAATCAGCCTGCTTAGGATAATAGGGAATGCCGAGGACTAGGAAATGGCTCTGGTGTTTCAAAAAGACTCAATTTATTAGCACAGTTTGGGGTGCTAAAGTAAACACTGGGTTTCTCTGCAGGGTGTTGTTTCCTGTGTAGATGGTCATTAGCAGGGCTGGTTTATTTTGTGCTAGTTTCTGGTGGGCATTTTAAATGTATGTTTCACACTGAATTGCTACTGTTCAAATGTTTGGGGTCAGTAAGATTTTTTCTAATGTTTTTGAAAGAAGTCTCTCACTAAGCTGCTCACTAAGGCTGCATTTTATTTGATCAAAAAGAAAAGAAAAGACAATTTAATCTGTTTTCTATTTTATTATAGGCCTAATTTAAAATGCAATATGTTCCTGTGATGGCAAAGCTGAATTTTAAAGGGATACTCCACCCCAAAATGAAAATGGTGTCATTAATCACTTACCCCCATGTCGTTCCAAACCCGTAAAAGCTTTGTTCGTCTTCGGAACACAATTTAAGATAGTTTAGATGTAAACCGGGAGGCACAATACGTATCCATGCGTTACTGATGACAAAGAATAGCGTACGCACTTTGCGTCCATCGGATGCTCTCCACAACTCCAAAAAAGTCCACTACTCTAATTTCTTTGTGATTCAGGTGAATGATAAACACGGCAACAACCAGTAAGTTAATGATAATCAATCACTTTTAAGCAAACATCAGTGAATGAAATGGCTTTACAAGCTAATAAAACCTGTTTAGCAAATGTTGACAGAGACGCTGAAAATTGCACTAGTAATTGCCTTTTTGTTCATAACTTTATTTTATATTAATATTTTAATTTATCAGCATACCATTGTTTATCCTCTGCATTTTGCTTGCTAGGATGCTTCTTTTTTTAATTGAACACCTGCAAAGCTAAGGTTAGCATTTTCGTCATCATCTTAGCATTAGGCAATGGAATATTTTTATTATCCAAATTCAAGTAGAAACATGCCGTATCCTACTTTTATTTGAACACAATATACCATCAAGTTTTGCTCCTCAGTATTGGTAAGTTTTAATCAAATTAATATGCATGCTTGGTTGTGTCCTCTGACAGGGCTGGGACGCTTTAGATGCAACACATTGTTGTCATAAAACTACAAATCTATTTAAAAGTTTGGGGTCTGTAAATTATTTTATTTTATTTAACATCTCTTATGGTCACCATGGCTGCATTTATTTAATCAAAAATACAGTACTTATAAAATATTATGAATTGCTATTAAATGTTACTACACCTTAAAATACTTGTTTATAATATATGTTAAAATTAAATTTAATCCTGTATTTTCTGCATCATTACTCCAGTCTTCACATGATCCTTCATTCAATCATTCTAATACTGATGCTGACGATAAAGAAGCATTTCTATTATTATCAATGTTGAAAACAGTTGTGCTCCTTTTTTTGTGGAAACCATGATACATATTTTCAGGATTCTTTGATTAATAGCAAGTCCATGAACACAGCACCACTTTGCTTGAAATAGAAATATTTGTATTTTAATAGTATATAAAAATGAGTGCTGTCAAACGATTAATCATGATTAATCGCATCCAAAATAAAAGTTTTGTTTACAAAATATATGTATGTGTACTGTGTTTATTTATTATGTATAAATACACATGCAGTATACTTTTTAAAAATATTTACATGTATATACATTTATATTATTATATTTTATATTATATATAAATATATTTAATATGTAAACATAACATATTTTTCTTAAATATATACATGCATGTGTTTGTATTTATATATACATAATAAATATACACACATATTATGTAAACAAAAACTTTTATTTTGGATGCTATTAATCGCAATTTAATCGTTTGACAGCACTAATAAAAAAACATTATTATAAACGTGTCTGCACTATTATTAGTCATTATAAATGTCTTTACTGTCACATTTAATTGATGAAATGCATCCTTAATTAATAAAAGTATCAATTTCTTTCAAAAATATCTTACAAACCCTTATTGAACTTTCAAACTATATTGTATGCAGAAAAATGAGGAGAACAAAATCACACCTGCATATATAAATTCATTAAACGTGGTAAAAAATATATCCCAGAAAACCTCTCCAAGTGCAGTTTCTGATCTGATCACCAAAAACATATTAATGACAAGTGTAAATATTGGCCTATGAGAGACAGCAAAAATAATTCACAAAAGACTTACACACTCACAACACAGGAGGAAGGAAATAATACTGCCTTGTACTCCAGTCATCTTTGCTAAAGAAGAGCAATCTGTCTTATTATAGTCTTCATTACTGTAGTTACTGAGTTACTGTAGCTTCCATGATGGATGCCAGATGACTGGCAAAGCAAAGTGCTGTGTCTTTTTAAACACATTTTACCTGTCAGGATTCACTGCAGTTACTTCGTTGACCTGTTTAGCGTTCAGTCGTGCAGATTCAGAGATGACTGCTGTTTTTCCAGCCTGGGGAAGTGCGTTCATTCACTCATCCCTTTGAGCGTTAGCTGCTGATCTTTGCTGGCACTTTCCTGTTGCTCTCCTGCAGAAACAAACGACAGGCATTTGTAGGCTGACATATACAACAATAACGAGAGTTCATAGTCTTCCCGCAGGGAATTTGGGGCTTATTGTTGCTCGCGGCAGCCTGTTTGATACTCGTCCATATTCTTTCTCTCTTTCTGGGTGCGACTGAACGGGGCTGTGGGGAATATAGCACCGTCTGGATCAATGGAGGACTTTCTCCCTGCAAGCTGTCATTGAGTTTGTGCAGCTCCAAGACTGATGCTTCTTTGTGACTAATATTTTAGGAATAGCACATAGATAGAAGCCGCCGATGGATCATAAGTCACAATGTAAACTGGAAGAAGATAAAATGACCACTCTCAGACTAACACACGGGTTTTTGTCTTTTTATTTTAAATTGCAGTATTAGCAACAATATTCAATTATCTCTCACATTCAATTAATTACACTCATATTCTCATTTTGTTCTCCAAGGTTTAAAAAAGTTTAAATTTTTCTTCAATTTGCATCTGTATTAACATGCTTCAGTGAGGTTTTCGTCAAGAAAGAAAACATAAAATTATGAAAATAATTTTCAATTATCTTTCATTGTTTTTAATATTTAATGTGTTTGTGAAATGTTTCAGCAATTGCAATTTTTCCTCTATTGCCACATGAATGCCATTTAAATGGCGATTTGCATTTACACTAAGAGTTATGCTCAGATCTAATTACACTGGAGACTCATTGGAGAGAAGGTGTAAATGTACTCTGGCTCAAATAAACCCAGATACTTGATATGATACATGTTAATGCTTAATGTAAAAAGACTTGCACAATTAGTTGTCCTAACCAGGTGTGTTTCCAGTGACACTTTTGTCTATCTATACTGAAAGTGAAAATGTGGCTACATCTGAATCAGAATCAGAAAATAATAGGTGCCTCACAACAAAACAAACATGGAAGAGTTTCTATTGCTTGTTTCTTTTTGCTGCATTTCTTTAGGACATGGTGTCAGGGGAGTTGGTGAGCTAAACTTTACTAACTAGCTCCCATCATCTCTAAAAATCAATCAAACAAATTCAGCACAGAAGATGAAACCCAGATAGATGCAAACTGGACTTCTGTTCTCTGATTAACATGCTAGACACTCTTACATGTAATTTCTGCTGTAAAGTTGCATGGACATGAATCTCCTACAGGGTCGGAGAAAGATGAACAAAATACATCGCTCTTAATAATTCCCAGACACCATAGGGAATGTGGAGTTATTGGATCTTATTGCATTGGCAAGCACTATCTGATTCAATATGCAGCGCACTCTTTTATCTCAGCGTATGCTCCGGCACCACTGACAAGTCCAAAACAAACTTTCTTCAAACTAAGATGTTCAGGCGAGACGGGGCAAAACTTTCTGCCTGTTTTTTGTCTCTCGCTGCCCTTTCTGTGAACCCTAACAGCCTCAATCCCCCCTCTGGTGGAAGTAGTTTGGGATAGTTTGAGAGCCGAGGAAAGTGAGAGGGGTCTAAGGCAAGAGAAGATGAGAAATAATCTCATATTGCTTGAAATCTCTTTGGATGTGTCAAAGGCGTCTGTGTCTGTGTCTGTTTAAAAATATATTAAAGAGTGATGCCGTGGCTCTGAGCTGTGTCAGAGAGATAGACCCCGTTGGTTCGCAGCGCTGTGATTAGCGTGTCATGAATGTATGTGAGTGTGTGTGTGTGTTTGAACAAACTCTGAAGACGTCCGATGACACTGCAGGGCAGCGCAGACACACCTGTTTGTGCATCTGTCTTGTAGGATTGGGTGGAGATCAAGCACGTCTCAACATGAATCACATGCTCTCTCACAGGTATAACAGCTGATTTGTTTTCCGGAGGTTATCATGCATAACACAAAATGTAATACTGACGTTCAGTGCTGCTATTGTGTGTGCTTGCACATCTTCCCTCATACAAACTCTTTTATTAAGTGAAAACAGTGAGTCAGTCTTCCGGCAGGTGATCATGGGATATCAGTGTATATCGGTGTATTTGCAGTGTTCTTGCGTTAATCATGTGCTGTTTTTGTAATTGTTGGTCTATGAGTCAGCAGTATGAGCACTGTATTTGCAAGTGTGTCAAGTGTCTCCTCAGTTTTAATGCTACCAGACCTAGATTAGGGCTGCATAATTTGGGGGGAAACACTAAGTGTCTTTTTTCATGATAAAACTGTAATTTAATATTCCTTCACATACAAAAAACAACAACAACAAAAAAAAACATTTGCTATGCTTGTTTGTAGGGCAGCACAATTTCACTAAAATGTGTGATTAGTTAAATTTTACTCTAATAATAATAATTTAATATAACATATTAACATAAACATGTCAAGTGTGTTTCAATGGTTAGATTGTTGTGTAGTCCATCTCAGCTTTAAAATGACCAGATTGGAGATTAAGGCTGCTTGATGTGAAGAGGGGAAATCTAACTGTGATTTTCATGATAACAATGTAAAAATTTTAAATGGTTATTTAGAAAGGAAAAAGAAAAGAAAAAAAAGAAAAGCTCCAGGTTTGCTGTGTTTGGCTGTGTAATTTGGCCAAAAATGTGATTCTGAATCGATATGAATATACAACAAACCACAACAACAATAATTTTTTTTTATTATTGTTAACTTTTTTAATGATAAAATATCAAAATCAAGTGTGTTGTGCCGTCCATCTATAAGGTAAGCTTTAAAACTACCAGATTGGATATTTAAGCTGCATAATTTGAGGGAAAAATATGTCAATGATAGATTTCAATGATCAAAACTGTGATTTAAAATGCTTAAAAAAATATTAGTGCCTATAAGTTATTAATTATATATCAATATGACTATATAATAACAATAATAAAAATAATAATGATAAATATTACTATTGTAATATTTCATTAGTGTATTTAAGAAAAAATATTTATTAGTAATACCAATTTTCTTTTACAGTACAGCTGTAAAATTTCAGTTATGTTTCAGTTATGTTCAATTTTCATTCTTAAAATATCTTGTTTTGTGTTCCACAGAAGAAAGAAAGTCATACAGATTTGGAACAACATGAGGGTGAGTGACAGAAATGTAATTTTTGAATGAACTGTTCCTTTAAATTTTTAATTTTACATACCAACTTTGGTATATACAGAACTAACCCTAACACCAGACATCAGGACCTGTAATGTTAGCGGTATATTATCAAAAACATGAAAGTATCTTGTGGTAGTATCTTAAGGAAGTGTCTCGAAGTAAGTCTAATCATGCTTACTCCAACCTAACCATGTCAGTCCTGTGAGATCCAGAGTCTCCCAGTCGTTTCCTCTCGTCTCATGGAGGAGCCGCAGAGTGATGGAGAACTGCCTGGGCCTACTGAGCCAGTGCTAAAAGACTTTCATTAGTACCACTTTCCCATGAGGAGGGTTTGGGGATAATTACCAATTAGAGCAGCCGTCAGTGTGTGTGTATGTGTGTGTGGATTGTGGGAGTATGGTTACCACTCGGCACAGACAGCCGTATAGGGCTGTGTGTTAAATATGGAAAAGACTTTAATCTAATGCTTGAGTTGCTCTCTGCAATTGCTTGTCAGTTTTGTCAGCTAATTATAAAGTAGCCACATTGTGTGCTGATTTGTCCTTCCAACTCTATAACTCCCTGTTCCTCTCCCTCAATCCCCCCTCCTGTCCTGCACAATGACTTTTATCCCACCTCTCTCCGCTCAGCACATCTTGTTTTCTTTTTGAAGAAGTTTGTCTGTAAATTCACTGCTCGCAGTGGGAGTGTGTTCAAGTGGTCTTGTTCGGTCTCTTGGCGTGCAACACGGTGTTGCTCTTTTGATGTTAAACGTACTCTTTTCATGCTGCGGTTCAATAGAGGCTAAGAATCTTACGGTGCAAAATATCATTCTGACTTCTCTTCATTTTCCCCTGCATTAGTTCACAGGAGTCTTTGGATAAGCCTTCATAACTAAATATCTTGGCTGAAGTCGCTCTGAATATGGGCAAATTCCAACTGGCATTTTCAAAATTGAGCAACTTAATCCCCTCGCCCTTCACCAAGCCCCCTCCAACAAAGTGTAAACATGACAGTCGCTTTAAAGATGTCATTTTGCCGTTTATAATAACAGAACTCTGGCCAGTGTCTTATTAGTCCTTATTTCATAACCCTAAGGTAATTTATTTAAGAACATCACCTGTATTTTAAAACTCTGTTGCTCTCGTACACTCAATCCTACAACTGAAAAAAAAAAAATTCTTACATGTTTGTTTAACAACATGGAGAGACGTATGCAATTTGGAATAAATCTGAATCGAAGATGCCAGTAGGCAGTATTTGAGACATTTATTTAATTATTTATTTATTTCGTTTATTTAAAGCTTTTTATTGTAATGTTTTATTAAATGATTTATTATAACAGCTATAAACCCCAACATAGATAGTAAACAATTTGAAATAAATTTTGAATAAAAATGCAAAGATGCTGTATTTGACGCAATTTATTTATTTATTTTTATTATTATTATTATATTTATATGTATTATTATTATTATTATTATTATTACTATTATTATTATTATTATTATGTATTGATAATATTTATTCTATTATTTTACATTCATATATGTATACATGCCATTTTACTAAATAAATTATTTTTATTATTTTGTTTATTATTTGTTATCTTAACAGCTAATTTACACTTTTAAAAAAAAACAATATGATGCTAAAAATACTGTTATTAGTTATATATTTATATGTTGTTTTATTATTGTGTTATATAACAGTTATAAAAAACACATGGACAGTATACAATTTGAAGTAAATATGAAAAAAACTGCAAAGAGGAAGTATTTTGACACAAATGTTATTAGTTTTTATTATTATTTATTTATGATATAATATCTTTATTATTTTATTTATGCATTTATTATGTTTTATTATTTGCCATTGTTATCTTTATTATTTTATGTATTTTATTATTTTATTTATTATATTATTCTCGTTGTTTATTTTTATTATTGCTATTTATTATTGTGTTATCTAAACAGCTAGAGACAGCGTACAATTAGAAAAAATTAAGATGCTGAAAGGCAAAATCTGATGCAAAAATGTGTTGTTCTATTATTCTGTTTTGTTTTTTATTCTATTTTAATTTATTTATATATTAATTTATCTGTTTACTTATTTATCTGTCTACTTTAAAGTATTTCTTTTATTATCACATTCCTTTATCATTCCGTCAATAACACGTCAGTGACATACAGTTTATGCTGTCATATAGTGTGTTTCAAACATGCAGTCATGCCCTGCACCCTTCATAGTTTTCTACCCTTCAGAATGAGTAGAGCACAGTGCTGCTCACTTTCGAATGGATTTCACCATATGTAGCTGTGAAAGGATGGGAATGAGGTCAGAGGTGTGGATTGCTGCTAGGAGTGACTGACGGACAGGTGGAGCACTCTTTTAAATGTTGAATAGTTTTCCTAGCAGTAACCTCCTGGAAAGAGAGCAACATGTCACATTGTGAGGAAAGGTTGACAGCTTTGCCTCTACCTCTCATTTTTCTCTCTCATCTCTCATATGTTGACAAAGATGCCAGAGAAGGGGATGCTAGAGGGGGATGGGGTGTCAAACAGAGATATCTAGGTTTCTTCCTCCTTTCTGAGATCAGAGGAAGGATGTGAGTGTTGGTGTAGCACCAGGTTTGCGTGACTCATATGCATCCTTACAGTGAATGAGGAACCCTGCTGGTTTTGTCCTCTCACTTGACGTCTCTTTGTCTGCCCTTTTGAGTTCTTCACTCCAAAATTCAGAATTTAAGAATAGAGCTGTTCCCTCATGATGTCAATTTGTAGGCCAACTGGGGAGACTAATTTACCATGGATTCCCTCTGGTATTTCCTAATGGATTTTTGGAATAGTAGTTTTCAATTCATGAGCAAAATGAGGTCTGTGGTGAGCATTACTTGAAGAGACTGTCACATTTAATCTCACAGCATAAATTACACACAGTCATACCTCAAACATGAATTTTGAAAGCTGTATTAGCATCTACCAACAGGATAGGACAAATCTGACAAACTAGTCCTTTCAGTATGTATGTTTGTAGAATTCATGTTTGAAGCATGACTGGGTGTTATTTATGTTGTAGGACTTCCATGTAAAACACAAACCTTATTTTACTAATTTAAATAATATATTTATATATTAATACGTATATATTTTCATTAATGGAATATGAATTGAACTGACCACATGCCACAGCATGCTGAATTGGAAACTGAATCTGCGTAACAGGAAACAAGAGAGAGAGAGAGAGATTAAAAAAAGATCAACAGGTTTTTTTTTTTGTCCAACTCAAATTTTGTGGCAAAAATAATTTACATTTTTATTGTTGTATTTGTATTATTTTTCTTACTTTTTATTATTTAATTATTTATATTAGTTAAATATTAATTTATTTATAAAAATATAGATGCTATTGTTATGTTAATAAATAAAATAAAAAAAGTTGTCCTGCAAGAACATTAATATTAAAACCATCTAATGATTGTGAGTGCCGGTCCGTTGTTTGAACATTTACTATCAAAACTATTCTTCATGTATATTTCAATTTATTTAAATAAATAAATATTATTCTTTTTAAATTAAATTCAAATAGCAATCATGCATCCTATTTGCAACACTGTGAAAATTGATTTTCAATTTTTCAATTCAAATCAGTAACTAAACATTATTATAGTACATTTTACAAGACAATTCAATGTTTTCTATTTCAAAATGTCAAAATTCAAAATACTTATTGTTTGTGAAATTTTCTATAGCAATTGCTGAGTGAAATTTGTTTTTACATCGCATTTTTTTCAGTGTACCTCATTTCAAATTCATGTCAAAGTCAGTAACTGAATTAGAATTTTAATTTAATTCTGAATGACACCCATCCCTGTTGACTTAGACCCTGAATGTAGCTGAGCTCAGGATGAGAGTTCTTGTCCAAAGAAATCTCATTAGGTAAATCAGGAGTGCTCCAGATGTGTGTTTGTTTAAATAAACATGCGTGCATGGCTTACAAAAACACACTCCATTAGACACAGCCAATTAGCACTCATATACAGGATATTTAACTGTAATGTATGTACATGCACCTGCAAAGTCACATGTGCTCAAGTAGCACGTTGCTTCCTGCTCTTGCTCTCATCCTCCCCCTCCTTGTTTTTTCTCTGTTTTCTTTTCTATTTTTTTTCTCCCCCCATCCCCTTTCTAACATTCACGCCTCAGTCTCTTAACCAGTTCGGTAACACTTTAACATGTCCACATTACTGTTAATAGGTTAATTACAATACACCAATAGCTGCGAGTAATTGCTGGTTGCTGTATACAGTATTAATGACATACTATATAGATGTTGCTCACTACTAGTAATTAAGTGGGTAGTTGTATACTTTATCTGTAATGTACAGTTAAACAGACACACAGTTACAGAGTGAAGCAGTCACATTTTACTAATATACACTGAAATCCAGTTTTCTAGGATATTTTTAATTCCAACTTATAGATTCTAATGTGATACCAACATTTTATTCAGAACATTTTGTTAAAAAACTAATTATAAAAGCTCTAAATTTTCCCATATAAACAATAATTGCACTAACAAGCTAAATTGCTTTAGAATTGGCATCTTACTGTGAATCATTAAAATAACTAGCACATTTTCTGGATGAAAAACATTGAGATCATTACTGGGGTTGTGAAGGACAGTTGTGGAAATTAAGACTAAAGAGCATTATAAAGAGTTGAAGTCAAAAAGTAGAAAAACTTCTCTTTCTGAGAAGCAGTAGAAACTGCTCTTTCGGCACTACTTGACTTAATCCTAAACTTGTTCTTAAAAAAAAAAAAAAGAAAAAAAACCTTTCCCTTTATCTTTCTCTCCTTCCCTTGCTAGCTTGTACTTATTTGAACAATGACTGAGACTTGGTGTTACGAGCACTTCCTCGGTCCGATTGCCTCTTCAAGATGAATCGCTTTATGTATTCCCCAATTGTAAGTCGCTTTGGATAAAAGCGTCTGCCAAATGACTAAATGTAAATGTAAATGTAAAAAGCACCAACGTCGGCACAAAGTTGCATCCAAATATATATACACTACAAATATGTTTTTTAAAGAAATTAATATATGAAATATTTCTATTTCAAATAAATGCTGTTGTTTTGAAATTTTTATTCAAGAAAGAATCCTGAAAGAAATGTAACCGTTTCCACAAAAATATTGAGCAGCACAACAGTTTTCAAAATTGATATTAATAAGAAAAGTTTCTTGAGCACCAAATTTAATATATTAAAATTACAGCTGTCAGTCGATTACATTTTTTTATCTAATTAATCGCAAATTAAATTTGACTGAGAAAATACCCAGATAATTTAAAGCCATTATTGTGTTAAATGAGAAAGTATCAAGTAGACATTACAAATTGTAGCTTTAGAAATAAATATTTTATTTGATTCATCATAAAATTTATTACACATGAACATTTAGGCTACAAAGGCCTAACATAAACTATGGAACATAAAAGAAAATAATCTGAGAAATATCTCAGTATTTTTTGTTCATACAATGAAAGTCATTGGTAACCAAAACAGATTTGTTACCAACAGTCTTCAGAATGGATCAGTTTGATGTGACGTTGTCGTCTATATGTTGTTTGTCGTTGTGATGGGGCACATTGTTGGCACTTTCACTGCATGAGCTGCACTCGTTTTCTTCTATCACATCATCTGCTACATCATCTCTCTCCCTTCCCCCTCGGGATTGAGTGTGACATGTCAAATAGCACAGAAAGGGTGATCTAAATATATGCTGCGTTCTCTCTCTGACATGGCATTGGTGAGTTTTAAGGTTAGGAAGCCATCATGTGAATTCTCATTACCAGATCAAGACGAGATTACAGAGATTACAACCGCTTCAGATTAGACTATTCCGGATTATCTCACTCCCCTCTCCGTTTACTTCTAAACTTTACATCTAAACCAAACCCGGTTTGCCTCAACCTCTGGTCACTCCTTCTCCCAAGATAATGACAAATTAGCTTTATGATGGTCAGGCATGAGATTGAATCAGGCTCCCAAAAAGCACGGCATGGGAAGAAGACAAAATAATTAGATTTTTTGACTTTGTGTTGCTCAGGAGAGTTATACAATTTCTCATTCGATTAATCCCGGATTTAATTAAATCTGGAGTTGCCTGAAATAGCCCTAGTGCTGGACCTGCTGTTTCAGCCTTTAATCACAGCAACACCTGGCATGGCACGGGGGCTCTGTAACACCGCCGGCCCGTCCTGCTTCAACTGCACCCAGCATCATTTTGATTATGGCAGCGCTCAAACAGAATGCCCAAGCCAGCAGCTGGCTGTTAAAAGCATGTGCTACTGTAGCAATAGAAATGTTAATATATATATTAACATTTCTATTGCTACAGTAGCACATGCTTTTAACAGCCAGCTGCTGGCTTGGGCATTCTGTTTGAATGTGTATATATATATATATATAATTATTTATAGAAGCATTTACCGTGGGTTTGCACAGCTGTACACTGGGTCCAAAAGTAGTAAAAAAAGGTCTGTAGCAAGTACTCAAAAGTAAGTGAGGTGCACTCCAGTTGGCCATAACTGGACTCTGTTAGTCAGAGACTTAGTTCACACTGCAGGTATTAATGCTCAGATCGGATTATTTGCTGAAATCTGATTTTTTTTTTTGCGCTGTTGTTCACATTTTGATTTAAATGCGACTGCCATCAGTCTCGTGTGAACCGTATACGGCCCTCAAGTGACCCGCATGCGCAGAAGAAGACGTGATGTCAGGCGCAGCGCACTGTGTTTGCGGAAATAAAAATGGATGCTGCTCGTGTTAGCGTGTGTTTAGCAATTTTTAAGTTAATGTGCAATCGGAGCCTAAATAACGAAGTGATAGTATTGTCTATATATATTGTCTGCCATTGTGATTTTAATCTTCCCACCTCCTCCAGCGCAGATTTGTGACGTCTGTCGCATTTCAATGACGTAAAAATCGCATGAAATGTGACATGGCCGTTCAGACTGAAGTCGCATTGCAAAACATCAGATATGTATCCGATTTAGGATCATATATGAAAGTGGCCTGGGCCTGATTTGAAAAAATCGGATTTGTGCTGTTCAGACTTTCATAAGAAAATCGGATATGGGTCACATTTGGGCAAAAAAGTCGGATTTGGGCCACTTTAGCCTGCAGTGTGAACTACGTCAGCGCCGATCCTCCCTATACGCAGAATACGCAAGCTGCGCAGGGCCCCCTGAAACACCAGGGGGCCCCCTTGCTCTCAAAGATGTTTTAATTTTAGTTTCTGTGAGAAAGTCACATTAGCTGCCACCGCTGGGGAAGCAGCACTGGTGCACACACACACACAGAGACACACATACATACACACACACACACACACATACATACACACACACACATACATACATACATACATACATACATACATACATACATACATACATGCATACATACATACATGCATACATACATACCCGCCTACTTACCTCATTCATCCTCCGTACCGTTCCTCTCTGCCGTTGCCGCTATCAGAGTAGCGGGTGCACACGCAATCCTGATAGCACATGGACATTATCCCATTGCAGCACTCTCCTCTGTCCATATTCATTTCCCGGTTATTTCATACACTTACACCGCACTTGTTGTGTCGTTTCGTCCCTGTGATGTTTGTATGTGTGGGCGTAGTCAGTCTTCCGGCGGGAAACATCGTGCCGGCCAAACCGAACAAACAAGCGGCGGCTGATTAAGACATCACTGGCTTGGTCGCGCCGCAGCTGGCGAAACCATTGTCTAGTATGAATAGGTGTTACTGAGTGTATTTAAGGGTGGGAATTATGTGTTAAATGTATTATGTGTTAATGGATTATGTGTTTATTAATATATATATATATATATATGGATCGGAAGTGATTATAATTGATTAAGTATAGCAGATGACAAATAGATGTGATATTTGTGTGTGTGTTAAATGTTATTCTTACCTGTAAATGGTATGGCCCAACAAAGGGGCGGGGTTTGGCCTATATAAGCCGAGGCCAAACATAAAGACAGGACTTGTTTACCAAGTCGATGCAAGAGTGCTACTGCGGTGCCTCAAGCAAAACCCAAACCCAAACCCAAACCCAAACCCCTTTCGTATATTGTGGATACCTGTTTGTTACCTGAATATATCATTGTTGGATTATTTTCTGGTTTATTTTTCCTTTTTTTGTTTATTTGGTACTTTGGATTTTTGGATTTTTAGGTGCACTTGTATATATTCTTCACTGTGGACAATCTTTCTGGCACTGTAAATAAATTCCATTTTTGCACGAGATTGCTTTTGCGAGTGAGCCATCGTTTTTAAATCCCTTCACGGACTCACATTTTCCCCCCGAAGGCGAGCTGGTGGGCTCGTCTTCATCACAGTTTCGTTTTTGAATTTGGCCAGCTGTTGTGAAAACATGAATGATCATTTCTTTTAATGCTGTGCGCTGTCACCCTCTCTACGTAAAAATCAGTCAAATCATGTAATGTGAATGTCGTACAGTCTCTTGTTTGAGGAATAAAAACAAAAACGAGTTGAAAGCGTACCGAGCAGCGGAAGAGACTGTTTCTCGAGCGCTTTCCGTGAGCGCGATTCGAGACGGAGTGAAACACGGACAAATGCGTTTCATCCATGCTTTCACCCCCCTCCCCGCCGGCGACACAGTTTTGCGTAGGGCCCCAGAAGTCTAGGATCGGCACTGCTGTTAGTGTAAGTGATTCAAATCAAAGAGAGGCAAACCATCTATTAAAGGCAAAATCTGTTGTGACAGATATAGATAGATAGATAGATAGATAGATAGGTACTTTATTAATCCCCAGAGGGAAATTGATTTGCATAAGCAGCCAAACTTACACCATGCAACACACAATAAATACAATAGATAAATAAAAAAAATAAAAAATAAAAATACACTATGCAAAATATACACAATATGTAAACAGGTCATTCCCTTCAGATTTATACTGGGATAAGTTTAACTATCTAGGTCACTAGCAGGTCAAAGATGCCTTTGCACTGAGAGATGTGTTATACAGTCTAACCGCAGTGGGTACAAAATACCTCCTATACCGTTCACTATTGCACCGAGGCAAAATCAGTCTCCAACTAAAATTACTACGCAATGCCAGAAGCATGTAATTTAGAGGGTGGGTGGTGTTTTCCATGATGGTTAGCAATTTGTGCATCATTCTCTTCTCCGCAACCACCTCCAGAGGAACCAGATCCTGTCCAATGACAGAACTCGCTTTTTTGATTTGAGTTTATTCAGCCGTTTAGCATCACCCCCTTTCATACCAGTGCCCCAGCACACCACAGCATAAAACAGAGAACTAGCAACCACAGACTGATAAAACATATTAAGCATTTTACTACATACGTTGAAGGACTTAAGTCTCCGCAGAAAATAAAGTTGACATTGTCCCTTCCTGTATATTGCCTCCATGTTTTTAGTCCAGTTAAGCTTATTGTCAATGTAGACCCCCAGGTATTTATAGGAGTCCACAATCTCCACATTACCACCACTTATACAGACAGCGGTGAGTTGTGTCTTTTTCCTCCTGAAGTCAATTACCAGTTCTTTTGTTTTTGTAACATTTAGCTGTAGGTGATTAGTTCCACACCACTCCACAAAGCTGTTGATGAGTTCCCTGTACTCCAAATCCTGTCCATCCCTGATACACCCAACCACAACAGAGTCATCAGAGAACTTTTGCAGGTGACAATGCCTTGTGTTGTAATGGAAGTCAGATGTATAAAGGGTGAAAAGAAAGGGAGACAGAACGGTTCCTTGGGGAGCACCTGTGTTGCTAACCACCTCCTGTGACACACAGTTCCCCAGCCTCACAAACTGTGGTCTGCCTGTGAGGTAATCAGTGACCCAGGAGATCTTTTACCATTGTAAGTTGATCTTGAATGCCTGATTGTTTTTTTTCCAGAACTCCATGTGGTGTCACATATTTGATTTTTTCCTCACATTAAAAGTAAAATAAGATTCATTAAAGGTCAAGTTTTAAAGGGGTGGTTGACTGTTTTTTTTCTAGGCTTGATTGTGTTTATGGGGTGTAGTCTAACATGTGTCCATGCTTGTTTTTTTAAAAAACGCATTATTTTTCACATAATTTACCTTTATTCCACACCTCTCTGTCCCTTCTCTGACAAACGCCTTGATTTATTTCCTGGTTTTATGAAGCTCCTCCTTCAGAAATACGCGATGGGCTGAGATTGGTTAGCTGGCTCAGTGTGTTGTGATTCGCTAAATCGCCTCTACTGCACGTCTGAACGTCCCGCCCCTCACCTCAGTGGCATGTGCTCCAGTTGAATTGTAAACAGTGGCGTTGTCTATAATGCTTATCAATTTGATCCCGATTGAGACCCAGAGGATATTAGTGAAGAGGATCGTGCAGAACCTGTGCAAGCACGGCTCTTAATGGTATGTTTGGTTGTTGTTGTCTCATACTTTTAAATATGCTGCTATTTGTAAGTGCTACTGCTTCTGTTAGCTTTTAATATACGGTTTTATCCTGATTAAAGCTTTAATACAGCACAGCAACCGCACACGTGTCCATTTATAATGCTTCTCATCGCTGTGTGAAAATAAGTGTATAATTGGAACAGTTTGTTGGAGCTTATCTGACGATCTGAATGAGAGAGAGAGATGCAGAGCAGAGCAGGGCGACAGAGTAACAGTATTAAGAACTGCTGCTTTAATGATTTTGAAACTTGAGAATCCATTAGAATCGTTAGAAGACAGAATCGCGATTCATATGAATAGCTTTTTACCTACATCCCTAGTTTTCTCTTCCTCTTCGCAGCATGGCCTCGCCCCCTTTGCTGCATGTTCCTGGGGGCGGGGTTTATCTGGGTCTGTGACATATCAGACCCAGGAAGTAACTCGTTGTAGTCCCTTACCTGTCGTTTTTGTAGGCATTAACCTGCCAGAATTTTAAAAGACGATATCTCCGTTTGCATTGAACTTTCAGCGCCGCAACTCTGCAGATATTGTTTATGCTCAAACAGCAACATTACACACTAACTAATGTTAAAAAAGTGAAATCGCAATCAACCACCCCTTTAATATAAGTACCTCATGTTGTATATTATGCTGTTGAGTTGATAATTGTGAAATTTTGGTTAAAAATGGACTCCCTTCAAATGAAAAAAAAAAAAAAAAAACATTACATGTATACACTATTCAGAAGTTTTAAATGTTTTTAAAAGAAGTCTCTTGTCATTGCTGCATTTATTTAATGAAAAAATACAGTAAAACAGTGCAATTTCTTCTTATTATCAATGTTGAAAACAGCTGTGCTGCTTAACTGGGATACATTTTTGGGGATTTTTTGGTGAATAAAAAGTTCAAAAGAACAGCATTTTTTTGAAAAAGAAATCTCTTGTAATATTATGAATCGCTTTACTGTCAGTTTTGAGTAATGTAATGCATCCTTGCAGAATAAATGTATGAATTTATTTATTTTAAAATAAAACCTTACCCCAAACCATTGTAGGGATTCAGCAATGTTCGATTTTAGTTAACATGAAAAAAGGCATATTTTAGTAATATTTCAGTAGTGATAGTGGTTGCATGTTAATTTCTGCTCAGAGCTGGATGTGTCATAACACACTTCTTTTGACCTGAATAGCCTTTTAGAAGATGATTTGTTATGAAAGCTGTTGACAGTCCACATTCGCTAATGAGATACTCAACCCAAACATTAAACTACAGCAAAAAAAGTAATGCTATGGGCATTTAGCTTCACAAATCCCATATTACATAAACAATTGAAATATGTATAATGAGAGAGAAAACGGGTAGCTATTTAAAACCATTCTGTGCACAGTGGCATCAACCAAAAGAGAAATGATGAATATATGAATTATTTATTAAAAACAGAAACAAGTAGACAAGTGAGGTAATGTAACATTGACCTGTATCACTGTACAAACACATCAAGTGTTCAGTGAGACTGGGGAAAGCTGTCACACTGAATATAGCCTATTTTTTTATATGAATTGTGCCATTTGGTTTTCCAGGTTAATAATGGTATACATTTTGTAGCCAAGGCTTAATGACTTTTGTAGTCTCTTGCCCTGTTGCCCTACATTTTAAAAATAAACCAAACTTGAGAAATATTCGCTGGAGTTAAAAGTGTGACAACTAGCCTCGGTAATTCCCTAATGAATTATTGGTTAAAATTTCAAATCTATTAAACAAATAGTGGATATTTAGCTCGAGATGCACATACTTTATCTGTCATTTGTCACTGGACTAACATCTATGTCACATTTTAATTTCCTCTAGCAAGCATTACTGAGATTTTCCGTGTGTCTATACCTTGTTGACTTTGCTCAACAGCTATTCGGTAAGGTGGGTGACAGTTTTTGACAGGAAGCTGTTTTGGCTGTCGAACTGACAGTGCCTGGAACCCATGCTGGCTGTAATGGCTATTGACGCCTCTAATTGCTGCACCGGTGACATGGCAACACAATCCGTCTTCCTCTACATTTACAGCAATTAGCCCCAGCATTCATCTGTTACAGCAGGGGGGGCTCGCTGTTAGCTGGCCACGAGTGCTCCATATGGGAGCTGTCACACACTCACAAACATATACATACTTGCATACATTTTCAACAGACTCTGTTCCTGTGTAGGTGACCAAGGTCGAGGCCTGGCGGTTTTAGTGTCATGTTGAGAAGAGTTTCAGCAGGAGAACAAATTGACATGTCCTAAAGAAGTTCTGCTTAGATGTTTTGACATTTGTGGGTTTCCTCGTTGTCACTTCGACTTTCACTGTTCCTCTGCTTTTGTTTCAGCAAAATTATGGATTTATAACTGTTATCGAAACAGGATGTACTATAGATCTCTTTCGCTCACATTTAAACACAAACATTTCTGTTTTGGGGGGTTTCTGGGTTGGTTGAGAGTAGAGCTGCACGATTAATCGTTAAAAAGATCACAATCTCAATTCAAAGACCCATGCGATCTTATTTGTAAATGACAACGATTCCTCTGTGTCTACACCTCAAAATGGAGCAAATCATCATTTGAAAGTGATTTTTTGCTTCAAATTGGCACTTCAAATAATGTTTGTTGATTACAATGTTGATTGCATTGTTTTGGCACTAAGTGGCAACAAGTGACTGTTAAAAATTTGTTTGTCATTGAATCATTCATTCAAGAGATTTGTTCAAAAACGATGATTCATTCAGTAATGTAATAAATTAAGTATTTGTGAGTAAGTCATTGAGTTATTCATTTAAAAAAAATCAATAATTCATTCAAATGAAACATTTTTGAATAGAATGAGGCAATATATATATATACACATACACACATTGTAAACTTATTGACAATCCAAGTTGACCACTAAGCTATGATCAGCCCTACCAGCATTCTTGTCTGCTCCAATTCTCGTTCTTGTCTGCTCCATGTTATCTTAATCTGAAGTACGGTATTAAAGCACCCCCTCCCCACTGCGTTGGAGTTGGCAGAGCTTTTGAGCTGAGCTTCTCGCTGTGGTGAATTTGGCGGTGCTGTGGGTGGGAGTAGGTGCTCACCCCTCACCCCTGTGTGCTCATCCTCTCTGTCTGTCTCTCACACTTTCTGCTCATTGCTTGCAGTGGCATCATTTCTCAGGCCCAGCAACTGACTCTCATGTAGTAATGTCAAATTTCCATTTAATATGACACTTATTGGTCATTTTGAACATTAATTTAATCATCTCATTCATGTCCCTACAATAACACAAAAACATGATGAATTACAAAAAGTAGGTCATGAGACTTACAAAGTGCAGTTTTTTTTAATGATTGTAAAATGTTAGTAAAAACTGTATGTATCTAATAACAAACATAATTACCTTTATTTTGACATGCAGATAAAAAAATATTTTTTTTTAATCATTTACAGTGGGTATTTATAGTACGTGATCTAAAATCCATAACAATGGCTTAATAATAGGTTTTGGTGTTTAAATGACATTTACAAAATCAGAAATTCTAATTAATAATAGAATATTCTGCTGTATATAAATGGAGTTATTAATTGACTTCATTTTAGAATTGTCAGCACACAGAGGTAAGTGCACAAACAGCAGGTTTATTAAACAATGGCGGGGAGTGAAGAGCAAGGCAGAGAGTCCAGGTGGGTAATCAGAGGATAACAGGTTTCTTGGGTCTTATCTGATATGGTGATTCCTTTCCTTTTAGGAGAACTGTGGAGATGATCGCTGGAGACACTGGCAGGTAAGTATAGCAGGAGCGAGTCAGGTTAGTACACAGTGAATGTTCATCTTGCAATGCAAACTGTGGACCAGACAGTGATGGCTTCGGAGGAGTGCGTTGATATAGTGCTCTGATGAGTGGAGACAGGTGACAGTGCTCAGTAATCAGGTGCTCCAGGTGATGGTGATCGTGACTGATGACTTTGATTCCCTGACAAGAATATGGTCCAAATATTTTGGTTATGGTCTATATATTTTGGTAAAGCTTTTAGCATATATTTTTACATGAATGAATATACCATACATTGCTGTTCAAAAACTTTTTTGTAATGTTTTTGAAAGATCTTATGCTCACTGAGGATGCCTAACAATAATAAAAAAAAAAAACATCAATATTGTGACATATTTTAATTTAAAATAACTAAAATTAATTTAATTAAATTTAATAGTATTAGTTTAAGAACTGTTTTCTATTTTAATATATTTTAAAATGTCATTTTTTTTTACTGTGATGACAAAGCTAAATTTTCAATAGCCGTTACTCCAATATTCAGTATCACATGTTCCTTCAGAAATCATTTTTAATATGAACTCAAGTAACATTTCTTATTGTTATATATGTAGAAAACGGTTGTACTGCTTACTTGTCATGGTTCTATTTGGTTAGTTTCATTGGCATGGACTTTTAGATTCTTCTCATTAGTTTCCTGTCTTCCTTTGTTCAGTTTTCCCATTTACTTATCTATTGTCATTGTGATTAATTTAATCTCAGAGGTTTTTATCATTATTTCCCTCATTTGCTTGGTATTTAAGTTGCAGTCTTTTCAAAGTTCAGGCATCATTAGTGCATGAGTTGTACTTTCGCGTCTCTCTTTTTTAGATTTCATTAGATTTAGAGTGTGCTAATAAAGACTTTCTACTTAATCTTCTTCATCAAAAGTCTCTTTCAACTATAGTTTTTTTGTGGAAACTGTTATACATTCAGGATTTCATGATGGTTTGATAAATGGAATGTTCAAAAGAACAGATTTGAAATAGAAATCTTTTGCTACTTTACAAATGTCACGTTTAATCAATGTAATGCATCCTTGCTGAATATGTATGTATGTATGTATATATTTATTTATTTATTTATGTTTATTCTGACTGTCCCCATCATTTTTGAATGGTAGTTGCACTTATATTACTGGATGCTCTGTATAGTTGAACTTTCTATGTTTACATTATACTGTAATTCAGATTAATACAGGAATATGCCAGATATCCCGATATTACAGTTTTTCTCGATTGCTAACACACAATTCATGAAACAATTCACCATTTTCTCACAACTATAAACACAATCTCAAAATTACACACCAACTTGTGCAAACTTCAAACTTCCAGGTCAAAATCAAATAGTTTAGTCAAAAACATGTTCTCTTTTGTCAGACTCAAACTTTGGCCTCAGATGATACACAAACCTGTCATATACTCAGACTACTTTCCTGTCTAGAGAACACTAGTGAGATCAATTCAAAACACAATTCAAAAACCTCCTTTTGGGAAACAGGAATCCTTTTGCTAGTCAATGACTGTTACAGTATACGGCATAAATAAAGGGGTGCAGATACAGTAAAATTCAGCAATAAACTTTAAGAAAAGTTTACTTTCATTACACGACTGTAAAGAGATCTTACAGTAGATGAAAAGCACTAGAAGAGAAAAGTTCAAAGACCAAACAACTGAAAATAGAGTAAACACACACACTGGAATATACTGTCAGTTACTGTAAATAAATAAATAAATAAATTAATTCATTCATTCAGCATCCTCTGCCAAATTGCATTACAGTATTGGTAGTATCCTTATTTGTTATAGCAGTTTCTTAGTCTTCTGAAAAAAAGACTTCTCTGCCTCCCCTAGACAGTCGTTTCTCAGTTCTGCAAAAATAGAGTACATGTAAGGACTACTTGGCTACAAATCAATTCAACAGTAATGCGTTTGAGGGTGTACAACATGTGCTACAGTATTTACTGTACATAGAATACAGTTTTTTCCAACTGCTTACACACGTTTTCAAAACTATGTCACCTTTTTTCAAAACTCTACACAATTCCCAAAACTGCACACACAAAATGCAAAATGCCTCACATCTCCTTCAAAATGTAACACTGCATTCAAAATGCCATAAACACATGTCAGAATGAAGCATTTGCATCAAATGGCAAACACTTCTTTTATAATAGTAAATGTTTGGATATACCATGTAAACACTGTTGTTCTAAATCTAAAGCTCTTTGGTCTTTCATAGGCTTATATCTACATTTCAATACAATGTTCTACAGTGAAAGTAATCTGCTGAGAGGGGTAACAAGTACACTGTAAACACCAATGCAATGTAGAAACAGAAAATATGTATTAGGCCAAACATTACTGTTGTATACAGTAGCATACAACAAAACCATAAACATATGTAAACCAAAAGTATATTCTTTAGAATACAGTAAAGAACACAATTGTGTGTGTGGGGTCCCGGTGGGGCAGTCCAGGAATTGGGGGGGGGGGGGGGCAGTCACCAGTGCCAAGCTACGCTTCATCTCTTCTCTGGGCTGGGTCTGGCCACAATACTTCGTCCACATCACAAGATACGTTTTCTCTTGCCAAACATCGAGGGAAGTATCTCCTAGCATGGCGTATCCAACCTTGGACAGAGGCAACCTCTATGTCCCCACATGTGTCCTCCATTGCCTGGAGAAGCGCCATGCGGGCATAGGGTTGGCGATCATACACTTTCCAGCGCCAAGCTGAGAAGAATTCCTCTATGGGATTTAGAAAAGGTGAATATGGGGGTAGGTACAAAACTACAAATTGTGGATGGGTGGCCAACCAGTTTTGGACCAGAACAGCCTGGTGAAAACTAACATTGTCCCATGTAACCACAAATCTAGCAGGCTCCTGGTCTGGATCAGGGACAAGCATTGTGTCAATTGCATCCAGAAAAGTGAGCATATGGCCGGTGTTGTACGGACCCAGTGTGGCATTGTGATGTAGGACCCAGTTTTGAGTGATGGCAGCACACATAGTTATATTACCCCCACGCTGTCCAGGGACATTGGTAATTGCCCTCTGTCCTATTACATTTCTTCCGCGGCGCCTGGTTTTGGTGAGGTTGAAGCCAACCTCATCCACATAAATTAATTCATGACGAATTACATGGGCATCCATCTCCAATACTCTCTGTAACAGACAAAAGGATATACAGATGATTAAATATGGTATGTCTGAAGTACTGGAAGTAGTGTTGCATACATACCTCTACAAAGTCATGTAGCAGATTCTTGACTCTGTCAGAGTTTCTCTCAAATGGCACCTTGTAAAGTTGTTTCATCGTCACGTGGTGCCGTTGGAGGATGCGTTGTATGGTCGACACGCTTACAGCATTGATGTTGTTAAATATGGTGTCATTATTCAAGATATGCTCTCTTATCTCTCGAATCCTAATTGCATTGTTGGCCAATACCATATTTATAATTGCAGTCTCTTGTACATCTGTAAACAAGCGTCCTCGTCCTCCATGATGTCTTTGCCTTTCCACTCTGTACAGAATTGAAACACAGTATGTGTTCAGCATAGGAACTGTAAACAATTTACAAAAAAATGTAGTACAGCATGATAACCAACCTTATTCATTCAATGCACTGCAGTAAACGGATGGCTTAGAGTTACAAATGTTTATGCAATACTATGCAGTCATACGTATTTTACTGTACATTACTGTAATGCTAAAATAGTCATTAGATAGTTGCATACCTGTTCTCATTTCTGAAGGTTCGAATTATGGACGCCACTGTAAATCGACTCAAGTTGAGAGTCCAGCCTCTCGCATGGTCAAACCGTGGTTGATCACATGATCAACAAGTGTTGCCCTAATCTCATCAGATATGGCTCTCCTTCCTTCTCTTCTTTGCCCTCGTCCTCTTCTTCCTCTTCCTCTTCCTCTTCCTCTTCCTCTTCCTCTTCCTCCTACTCCTCTTGCTCTCTGTCCATTGTTGGCATCCATTGGTCAAAATTCTGACCTTTGACCTATTTATAGGCCTATACTACACTAAAGCAGTGATTGGTTAGTGATCAGTTAAGCAATTAGTGTTTGCACATGTGAGGAGTGTGTGTGTGACCTGGTGAATAAGTGTAGCATTTTGATTGGTTGTGTTTGGAAAAGGAAAGCAAGTCACTTCCTGTTAGATTTTTGTGTTTTAGATAGAGAATTGTGTGTAGTGTTTTGAAAAAAGTGTTTTATGCAATTGAAAACTGAGTCAAAGGCTGAGAAATAGCTTATGGTTTTGGAGATTTGGTGTGTCGTTTTGCACTTTGAGTGAGAGGTTTCAAAAATCGTGTGACATGAAAAGATTTTGTGTGTAAGCAGTTGGAAAAAACTTTAATGAAAGTTGTCTCATCTGAAGTACTGCTGCTATGTACTATAAATATATTGTATGTGTAAGTAGTATTGAAACATTGTAGATGAGCCTGTAGGCCAACTTCCCTCATGGTCAGTCCATGCAGAAGAACATGGTCAACCATAGTGCTTTGTATTTCATCAGGAACAAATGACCTTTGACCTCATCCCCTTCATTTTTCTTTTCTCCTCCTATTCCTCTTTGTCTCCCACTACCAGGATTCATTTTCCAAAACACATAATCACTTGTGCTCTTTTTCATATCATCCTGAGATTCTGACCTGTGTGTCATCAGTTTTGCCACTGAATGTTCAAACATGGATAAATGTGTGCTGTTTGGGTTCATTTTTTGATGCTTGAGTTAATTATATTGTGTGTTTGTGTTTTCTGAATGAGAACATGGTTAAACCTGTGCAAAATGATGCCGTTTTTGTGTAGAGTTTTGCAGAAAACACTGAGCAAATTGGAACATGTGTGCAAACAGGTGAAATGTGTTAAAAGTTTTGAGAAACGTGTCTTTGTTTTGAGAACTGTATGAATGGTTTGGAAAATTGGGCTGAATGAATCAGTTATAGTGTGTTAGCAATCGAGAAAAACTGTAATCAGAATATTCTTTTCCACATAAACACAATAATTGCAATGAGTCTGAAAGTGATGGAAAGGAAACTGGCAAGAGGACTCGAGAGAGCCTTCTCTTTCCCGTAATCTGCGTGTGCTCCTCTCCATGCTAATGTCCTACCTTGGACCTCTCCTTTTCAGACCGTCTGGAGCTCTCGTTCCCCTCTCTCTCTTTCTCCCTTTCATGCTTTGATGCGGTATGAGGATACTAGAGAACAAGGGAAACGCACATTAAAGGAGAGCGTGAGTGAGTGTGTATTTGTGTGTGCATGTCCATATGCGTCTGTGTTAAGCCGCTGAACCTCAAGAGGCACTTTTATTGAATCTTAAGCTCAAACTCAGTAGATCATCCTCTATCACACCGGCCGCTCTGGGATATCCCAGCATGCCTTTCACCTTACCTCGAACCCATAGCCACGAACTGCCCTCATTCCTCTGCGGAGGCAAGAGCGCTAGAGAGATGGAGGGAAAAACACAATGGTAAGGTAACAATAGCCTTGAAATAAGCAGCTTAAGGGCTTAGGCAGCATTAGAAACCACATTTTCTCCCCATAAAACTGCACTCCTCTTACAGGACTCCAGCCTCCCGTCCCTGAACAAAAGGGATTGTTGACTTGTTTATTTATTCATCGGCCCTTTGCTGCATGAATTCATCACACGGAGAGGCAGGAAATCAACAGAGAAAACTCAAGTAGGAGACCTTGTAGAAGATCAGAGCGGCGAAACGCCTGACAAATAAACTGTTTACTTCTTCAAGTCTGCACTTGATCGCATTTATGGCCTTGTTCTTTATTTCTGCTCTTATGTGTTCACTTTCCATGCTTTGTTTTCTGTACTTAGCGATTGCTGAGGGGAAAGGAAAAGGACAAAAAGATGCGGAGAGCAGGAGTAGTGAAGGACTAACAAGATAAAGCCAGCAAACAGGCAGAGGAAGTGTCAAAATACAGGGAACATCCCGAATGCTCTTAAAAGATTTGAAGACTTCTCGAAAGATGCCCAGGGTTCACAGAGAAGTCAAGGGAGGCAGAAGTCAAAAGATAAAACGGAGCTGGCGGCGATAAAACAGAGCTTTTCTCTGTTCTTTCCCTCTTTTTCAAGAACAATATGTCTCATGTCCTCTCTGTTTCCCTCCAGAGAGCTTTGGACCAACAGGAGGATTAATGCAAAACTTTGCAGTTTAAGGACAAGATGCGCTGTCAGCTGCATAAAGCCACATAAAGTGGCACTCCTCAACTGGATTAAGAGGTTGTGAGTACTTTTTTGAAATTCCCCTGAAAGCTTTAAAGGGGTGATTTCACATATACACTCTTAAAAATAAAGCTACTTTATTGGCATCAGTGGTTCTATGAAGAACCTTGAGCATCCATGGAGCCTTTCAAATGCAGAAAAGGTTCGGTTCTTTAGATTTTTAAAGTGTTCTTCAAAATGGTTATTTTAGGAACTGTTCACTGAAAGGTTCTTTGGGGAACCAAAAATGGTTCTTCTATAGCATCACTGCAAAACACCCTTTTGGAACCTTTATTTTTAAGAGTGTACTTAATATATATATATACATATATATATATATATATATATATATATATATATATATTATTAATTTATTGTTATTTATTTTTTATTTTTTCAGTTTTGTTGCAAAAGTGGTCATGAAACATCATTATTTTAGTATTATTTATATACTATTATGATTATATATTAATATTTTGAATTAGCATTCATTTTTATATTTTCAGTTTGAATTATAGTTTTAGTAATTTTGTTATGTGCTTTTGTCATTTTTATTAGTTTAGTTGACAAGGCAACATTTTAATTTAACTGTAATATTTATATAAATGTTCACGTAATATATTTAATTTTATTTCACTTAAATTACTGGAACCATTTTTATTAGTTTAATAGTTTTAGTTAACAAAAACAACACTGATTAAGAACAACATTAGTAAATTATGACATAATTTTCATTTTTAGGTGTAATTTTCATTTTTAAATGTAGGAAAGCTATAAATGTCCCTACAATTAACGGTAACTCATAATATGACTCCTGTGAACGGAGTAAGCACTATGGCTTCCTCGAAATTTACAGTAGCTGCAAAATCCCCAGTTACCAACTTTCAGTGTGTGTATCTATTATTCTGGGGTCTTTTGTCTCTTCAGCTTTTGGCAGTGTCTGAGCTTTCGTTCTGCTTTCCCGTCAGCTCCTCTGTAATCCCATGGATGAGTGGAACCGCTGGAACAGAGGGAGCCGTGTAGCATGGAGCGATGGCGGTTTGCAAATTGTCACACAGACAGACTAATCCAGCCTTGCTGACAAATTGGACTTTTGTGTGACCAATGTTCTGTGTCTTTGTGCAGTGCGTATGTGTGTGAGAGAGAAAAAGTATAGATTTGTGTCAGTTATTTAATTAGTCACCAGAATCAGCAATAGCTTTTAATCCAAATGATGTATTTGTGTTATAACAATTTAGCATGATTTGTGTACTGTCATGAAATCTTACATGAAGGCAACATGAAGTGGCTTTTGCATCACATCAGGTTTGCAAACATTTTAACTCACAAATATAATTTAGTTTATTTATTTATTTATTTATTTATTTATTTGTTTATTTTTTTGGTGCACACAATTAATATTAGATAATTTAGCATAAAAAGAAACAATATTACAGAAACATTTATTTGTAAATTGTCAACCAAATACAATACTATAAAATATTTATTGTAATTTTCACAATAAATATAATTTCAAAGAGACATGTAAAAAATATTGCATTGAACTTTTTAATATCTACACTGCCATTCATTAAGATATTTTTTTGGAAAGAAAGCATTACCCCAATGCTTTATTCGGCAGGGATGCATTAAATTAATTAAAAGTGACACTAAAGACATTTATAATGTTGTAAAAGATTTCTATTTCAAATCAATGCTGTTCTTTTGAACTTTCTATTCATAAAATAATCCTGAAAAAAAATTATCAAGGTTTGCACAAAAATTTTAAGCATCACAGCTGTTTTCAACATTGACAATAATAAGAATTATTCCTTAAGCACTAAATCAACAGATTATTACAATGATTTCTGAAGGATCATATGACTCAGAATACTGGAGTAATGATGCTGAAAATTCAGCTTTGTCATCACAGGAATAAATTACATTTTAAAATATATTAAAATAGAAAACAGTTATTTTAAATTATAGTAATATTTCACAATATTACTGTTTTACTGTATTTTTGATCAAACAAATGCAACTTTGGCAAGCATAAAACACTTCTTTGAAAAAACATTTTAAAAATCCCAAAATTTTGAATGGTAGAGTATTATATTTGTTTTTGTAAGTTAAGTTGACAGCCCCAAAACCAAAATTTGTCAAATATTTTTATTTTCTCACATTTTATGTGACCTCTGGAACCCAGTTTGAAAACTCCTGCTCTCTCATTTTTACATTTCCAGTCTGACTCAACAGTAAGTGCTCAAAAATGGAGATAAACCGTAAATAAGGCAGTTACGATATTTCTTCCCAGTGTTGGATTGAGTCATGGTGCTGTATCTTTGATATGAATCACTGCAGGTTTTACAGTCACTGCGCGCTGCTTGTGAAGACATATGTTCTTCCAGGTAATTCTTCATGTGGAATTATATGCCATATTCTGAATGCTGTGCCTACGGCTCAATTCAGATCAGACATGTCTACATATACAAAATGTAATACAAAAATGACTATATATAACAATTCAGTAGAGTTATTTTAAAGCCATTTTATTTTATTCAGCCTCTCTCTCCCTATCTTTTCTCATCCTAAACCCCTAAATCTCCCTCTTATTTTCCTCCTCTTTTACCACTGTTTTTTTTTGTTTTCTTCAAGAGGATAATGCCATGAGGCTGTTCCATTTCTGTCAGCTGTGGACATGGATCAGTGGCTTTGTGTTTTCCCATCACCACAAAGATGAATAAACAACACGGGAAAGTGATGTGAAAAATGACAGACACGAGAGAATCCTGCACACGTCCAGATCCGAGCCCAAATGTAAGACATGTCATTAGTCACGGGTTTCTCAATCTCAATATGCATGTCTGTTTTCAAACGTCTGTTGTACATTTACATGTTTTTATTACGATCTGAGGGACGGTTTTCTTTATATTCCCGCTCGACTATAAATTGCCATGTCTGTCAGTGCAACAATTCACTGTGCTTGGTGTGTGTGTGTGTGTGTAAATGTGTGTACTGATCTTAAACCTGAGGTGTCTGTTGAGGATTGAAGGGGGTACAGTTAGCATCTACCAAATGCAAATAAAGAGACGTGGCTAATTAGTCTAATTCACGGAGGAGATTCTCAGAGTTTCCAAACTGATCCAGGATCAGACTGTGCAAATGATCACTGATACAGTCAATTTCTTACTGAATTCAGATGTACTCAAAACTAAGCTCATTTTAGGTAGCTGTAATCTAACAAGAAGATAATGAACTGTTAAAATGTCACATTGGCAGTAATTGAAAAGCACTTTACGTGTCTGTACAGGTAATGTATGGCACACCCACGCGAGGACGCCAGCCATTGTGGTAATCAGTCCTCAATCTACTGGTGTCACGTCCCTTATTAACGTTCGTTGGGTTTAATGTATTAAAGTCATCAGTTAGTTCAGTTATTCAGTTATTGCACCCCAAAATGATCTTTATGTAATTTAAAACCTGAATGAAAAGGAAGATATTTTGAAGAATGTTTCCACTGTTTTGTCCAAACAATGAAAGTCAATGGGGCCCAAAAAAACAACAACGAAAAAAACACTAAAACGTTTTTCAAAATATATTATTTTGTGTTCCACAGAAAAAGTCAGTCATAAAGGTTTTGAATGAGTGCGTAACATTTATTTTTGGGTGAGCTATCCATTGTATTTTGAATATTATCACATATTTAACCATTGATTTAGTTTAGAGATTGTTTTGGGTTTGTGTATATCTCTTTACTTTTTTTTTTTTTTTTTTTTTTTACCAGTCCTGTCTCAATTTAAAAATGCTGATTTGGTGCTCAAGAAAAAAATCTTGTTATTAACCATGTTGAAAGCATTTGTGCTGCTTAATATCAAAACAGTGATATATATAGATATATATTTCAGAATGAATGTAAAGTTAAAAATAACAGCAATTATTTATAATAGAAAAAATTTATAACATTGTAAATGCCATGCATCTATGCTGAAAAAAGTAGTATTTCCTTAAAATAAAAATAATAATCTTACTGACCTCAGAGTTCCCTTTCGAGGGAACTTCGAACTGCGTCCTCTAGGGGTCGCTATGGGGAACGCCGTCAGTGTGACCCGTGTCTGAAGCATACATACAAAAACACCACCTGCTGGCCGGCGACAGCCTATGACGTCACTACCGGCGCGACCACAGTATAAAGGGGCGCCGGGAAAATGCGTCATCCTCTTCTTCGTCTTCAATGACTGTTCTGTTTGAAGCGTGCATTCTACTAGTAAGAACGAATTTCTACTGTTACTATGGCGAGCACTAGCAAGGCGTTTAAGAGATGTGTGCATCCGTGTCCTCGTTATTTGACACCTGATGACACACACAATCTTTGCGTCTTTTTCTTTGGGCGAGGAGCACGCACGCAATGTTCTCGAGGGAGCAATCTGCGTGCACTGTGAGTTTTTCTCTATGAGAAAGCTCCGCTCTCGTTTGTCTCTCTTTTCGAGGGAGGAGGGGCAGCCGTCTGCTTCGCGCGGGTCAAGACCCACTGTTGCCGAGGCACAGAGGGGATTGAACTCGTGGGGCTCGCAGGCGGAGCTGGCTGATGAGTTAGAGAGGGGGCTTTCCCTCTCGCGCTCGTCGGCCACGAACGAGGGTGAGCGGCTGGCTGATGATGATGCAATCTCGCTGACATCATCTGATCCAGCTGCTATTGCTCTGCTGGCTTATGCCCAGGGTAAGAGCAGGAGATGTCTGAGGGTGATGAAGCTGAGGCTGAGCCCGATCAATCCTCCTGCCCTGCGTATGACGAGTTACTGGAGGTTATGGAACGCGCCACGGCGAGGCTTGACTTGCCGTGGAAGCGGGCCAAGATGGTGGCGCCGCGGGGTCATCTCGATGAGCGTTATCTTTCTGGCCATAACCGCCCAGCTCGAGTGAGCCTCCCATTTCTTCCAGATCTCCATGCGGCGGTTGAGAGGGAATGGAAAAAGCCATTTTCCGCTCGCATCCACAGGTTTCAGCATACTAGTTATGCTAACGTGGAGGGGATGCGTGAAAACGGCTATGAGAAGATGCCCCCTGTGGAAGAGACGCTGGCCAGCTATCTCTCCGTGGGCGAGACATCCTCTCTTAAGGCTACCTCCTTGCCATCTAAGCCCCTTCAGGAAACATCTTGCTTAAATGGCAAGGCATATGCAGCAGCAGGTCAGGCTGTCGCTTCGTTGCACACGATGGCGGTGCTTCAGGCTTACCAGGCTGATCTGCTGAAAGACCTGGATAAGGGTCAGGGCTTGTCACCTGATGAAATGGCTGAGCTGCGCCACACCACGGATTTGGCTCTGCGTGCCACTAAGCAGGCCGCCACTGCTATGGGCAGGTCTATGGTGGTAACAGAGAGACATCTGTGGTTGAACCTGGCAGATATCGGGAAGAAAGAGAGGGGCTTTCTGCTCGATGCTCCGGTCTCGCCTTCCGAGCTTTTCGGTACCTCCGTCGAGACGGTGGTCGAGAAGTTTAGGGAGGCGAAGGCGCGCTCAGCAGCCTTCAAATCCTTCATTCCAAGGAGGTCCAGGTCTGAGCCCGAACAACGCAGGGGTTCTGGCCCATCTCCGTCTGAGGATCAGAGATGGGCACAGAAGGCTATTGTTGCGGGATGGCGCGGGTCAAAGAGAGGTAGGCAAGACCTGAGGGAGGAGATCCAGACGAGGCTTTCTCAACGCTCTCGTCCGGACCGGAGTAAGAATTAAAACATCTACTCACTTCCCTCGGGGGGCCTGTGAAACATCTGCCCTCATCTTCCCCTCTCTAATTCCCCTGCAACCATCGTTATTCCACCTGACCGAGGTTAGGTGGGAACCTAGAACCTGCGCTTGAACAACATTGCAGTCTCTATGCTGGACTTATGATGTTTTGGTGAAGTTCTATGTTTCATAGAAACTACCTTACTGATGGTCCGGACCCGACTCCTCGGATGTCGCCTCCGGGACTGATCTCATGCGCAGGAACCATGGATGGGTGAGTACGATCCAGTTCTACGGAAATCACTGGTATTGTGTAACCATTCTTTGCAGTATTTCGGGGACCTGTTGTTTTGTGTGTTTCACCTCTTACTTTCGACTCAGTGCAGTGATGACCTCACTCGTCGATACTAGATCCAGGATAGGATGAGAGCCCTGTTCCACGGCCACATACCCCTGGATCGTGTGGCCCAGTCGTAGATCTCTGTGGAGCCTCCGTGGTCATCAGGTCCCCAGCACTGCAATTCCAGGACCTGCGGGTTTTAACTATCAGTTATTCTGACAGCAGATGCCTCCTATTGAGGTGCATGGCTATCTGAGGATATCTATGTGCTAGCTCAGGGACTGCTCCCCTCCCATGGATTTTAGGTGGCAGCAGCTCATGCTCTCCTGGTTGGTCGAGCCAGCATTGCTCCCCTCACCATAGAGGGTCGCCTATGAGCATGCCGCTCCCTTCAGAGCATCTGAGTTCCCTCTCGTGCTGAGAGTGGAGATCTCCGCTCTCCGGAGCTGTCACAGCAACCTCATGCTCTCCTGGTTGGTCGAGCCAGCATTGCTCCCCTCACCATAGAGGGTTGCCTATGAGCATGCCGCTCCCTTCTGGGCGTCTGAGTTCCTTCTCATACTGAGAGTGGAGCTCTCCCCTTCCCAGAGCTTGGTGATAGGTTGCCCTTGTATCTGAGTGTCCTATGTCGGTCGAGCTAGCATTGCTCCCCTCACCATAGAGGGTCACCATGAGCATGCCGCTCCCTTCTGAGCATCTGAGTTCCCCCTCATGCTGAGAGATGAGTTCTCCGCTCTCCGGAGCTGTCAATCAGCAGCTTCAGGTTGTTAGGCGTCTTTAGGCCTCCCTGTTAAGTTGCTCGCTTTACTGCTCCCTAGAATATTTAAATCCATGTTATGGTAAGTGCGCACGCTAAGTCTCTGTGCACTTTCTCAAGCCACATTGTGGTAAGATCGCACATCAGGTTTTTTGCGTTCTTTCTAAAATCCTGTACGGTAAGGGTTACGCGCTGCGGCTTCGTGCCTTTTCTTTGAGTTGGTCAGGCCCCGTTTTCACCTTGGGCCCCACTCTACCTATGTATTACATTGGACATGCTCTCCTTATGGTCGAGCTAGCATCGCTCCCCTCAACATAGAGGGTCATCTATGAGCATGCCGCTCCCTGCTGAGCTCCTTGGTGGCTTATGAGCACATTGCTCCCTTCCGAGCGCTGTGATTCAGCAGTCTCAGGTAGGTTGCTCTCCTTGAGCTAGCATTACTCCCCTTACCATAGAGGGTCACCTATGAGCATGCCGCTCCCTTCTGAGCGTCTGAGTTCCCTCTCATGCTGAGAGTTAGGTTCTCCGCTCCCCAGAGCTCGAATCAGCAACTTCAGGTTGTTAGGCCTCTCTAAACTGCCTCCCTGTTAAGCTGCTCGCTTGTGGATAATAACAGCCTCTGTGATTCACTAGAATGGGTACAATCCATGTTATGGTAAGTGCGCACGCTAGTCTCTGTGCACTTTCTAAAATCCACGTTGTGGTAAGATCGCCCATCAAGTGTTTTGCGTTCTTTCTAAAATCCTGTATGGTAGGAGTTACGTGCTGCGGCTTCGTGCCCTTTCTTTGAGTTGGTCAGGCCCCGGTTTCACCTTGGATCCCACTCTACCTATATATTACAGTAATACTGACTTGAACAGGGTGTTGCTACCAAGGGTCTGTTGAGACAGTTCCCTCAGTGAGCTCATGCAGAGCAAGCGGTAGCCCCTGGGTGACAGGCCAGGACCTAGCTACTATCCTAGGCACTTGGCCGTATCCCCTTAAAGGAATGTTTTCTTATGATTCTAAGCCTTTCAGCTCTACCCTGAGTCCGGGAGTCCTGGCCCTTAACAGGTAAGTTTCAGGGTATGCAGCTCGGGTCTTTGGCCATAGGGGATAATGTCACTAACAGCCGTCTAACCGTCCCAGGGGCAACACCCTTAGCCGGGTAGAGTTGGTACTTAGTGCTCGCCTCTTGTGCTTGGCTTGCACTCCCCTCAGCATGGTGGCATGGGTATTCCGTTCCCCATAGCGACCCCTAGAGGACGCAGTTCGAAGTTCCCTCGAAAGGGAACATCTCAGGTTACGTATGTAACCATGGTTCCCTGAGAGTAGGGAACGAGACACTGCGTCCTCTAGGCGCGGTGCCACGCTTCGGACGCAAGCTTCAGATGAAGAAGTGGATGACGTATTTTCCCGGCACCCCTTTATACTGTGGTCGCGCCAGTAGTGACGTCATAGGCTGTCGCCGGCCAGCAGGTGGTGTTTTTGTATGTATGCTTCAGACACGGGTCACGCTGACGGCGTTCCCCATAGCGACCCCTAGAGGACGCAGTGTCTCGTTCCCTACTCTCAGGGAACCATGGTTACATACGTAACCTGAGACGTTTTGAACAATAGTGTACATGCAGTATAGAGGTCACTTGGCATTTCTTATGTACTGTATGGAATCAAGCAGCGGACGGGAGAGAGTTGAGCTTCCTGACAGCCTGATGAATGAAGCTGTCCTTCAGTCTGCTGGTCCTGGCCTGGAGACTCTGCAGTCTCCTCCCTGATGGCAGCAGACTGAAGAAGCTGTGTGTCGGGTGGGCGGGATCACCTGCAATGCAGAGGGCTTTGCGGGTGAGACGGGTGCTGTAGATGTCCTGGAGGGAGGGGAGAGAGACACCAACGATCTTCTCAGCTGCTCTCACTATCCATCACTATTTATAATTTAAAGTGAAAATTATTAAATAATAAAATTTAGACGCTGTTTTAGAAAAGAAAATTGTCCTATAAATATCATGCAACGTAGTGTTTGTTTACACTGCACACAAGTCTGATTTGGTTTTCAAAATTAATCTTTAGTATTGACTGTCTAGTTGCAAGTGATGCAATCGGATCTGTTTGTACAGACAGTGTAGGCTGCATCAGGTGTATCTACAGTACATCGGTTGTTATAGTGATGATGTAACACCTGCACGATACCAAGATACTTTTTCATACAGTACAAGTGAGAGTAACTGTCAGTGTGGAAAGAGAGGATGAAAAACAGGAATATTTGCCTCTGCTCATGTCCTCATCTCGCTGTGGTGCATGAGACTACATAAGCGAGCCATTTTATGCATTCATGCATAAAATGTATCCAATGTCACTGACACTTTCACTCAGTCACCTAATAGTCAATGCCACATATTTCACTACATGAGGAAAGAGTAGTAAAAGTAACATCTGAAATATTGCATTTTGTATGATTCTACATGCATGTAATGACCTGAATGAATAACTAAGCTCAGACAAAGACACAATGTGAAAAAAAAATTAAATTAAATTTAGACCAATAAGAACATGAAATGTGTGAACTATTTCAAATTAAAAAAACAAACAAACAAACAAACATGTACTACTGTTCAAAAGTTTGAGGTCAGTAAGAATTGTATTTATTTATTTATTTTCTATTTTTAAAGAAATTAATACATTAATTCAGCATGCATGCATCAAATCAAACTATATAAAAATAGAAAAGTGTTATTTTGAATGATAAAATTTTACAATATTACTGTTTTTACAGTATTTTTAATCAAATGTAGCTTTGGTGAGCTTAAGAGACAACATTTAAAAAACATTCAAAAACTCATAATTCAGACTTTTTTCTTGCAATTCTGATAAAAGAATTGTGAGACAAACTTGCAATTGTGGGGGGAAAAGTCTGAATTCTGTCACAAATGTCACGAATTCTGAGAAAAAAAAGTCAGAATTATGAGATACAAACAGAATTGTAAGATAAACCTCAGTGGCAGAAACAAGCTTCCATAAATATTTGATTCAGATATGCAAAAAAAAATATATATATATAATTCTGCCTGTCTGAACAAAGATACAAATAATTTTTAGGAAGTGGCATTCAAAAACCCACTTTGCTCAGAAACACAAGGGGGCACATGCCCATCAGTTTGAATAGCCATAGCACTTGTGATCCTGTCCATGCTGTACAGTATATGACCAATTTACACTCCATACCAATCTTTTCAGTGCTGGACTGGAAGTCAGTTTACCCTGTGGGCACAGAGTTTTTCCATCTCCAGCCAGACATCCAAAACAAAGATGTGATCCAGCTGCCCCTTTCCTCAGGCGCTGGATTATCTGCTCTGAAACTCCTGAACTCACTAGTGCTGTGGAAATGCTTGCAAACAAAGCGGGGACATTTTACTGGGTGCTGATGTATTTTTATAAGGTCTTCACCAGCAATTTGGTTGTCATGGAGATGTTTTTGTCTTAACTGTGAAGTGAATTCATAATTTCTTAGATGCATCACAGGGGAAAATGGCATCTATTTTGCTTTGTGTCTATTCAATCTTCTTGCCATCATCTCAAATAGGTAACAAAAGCTTGAGAACGGTTGGCTATTAGTTAAATGTCACATTTGTTTACCCCAGGAAAGCAAGAATAACCTACAACAATTGTAAAAAAGAAATGAGTTCTTGTATTTTGAAGCATAATGGCTTAACATTCGCAGTTATCTTTGCAGAAAGTAAGTGGGCAATGGATTACTGTAAGCTGTTCAGTCTGCGCCTTTTTCTATTTCCCATTGCAATTTCAAAGAGTCCAAGGGAACAGATGAAAAGAAAGAGTTTAGAGGGAAAGGTACAAGGAAAGTTTGGAGATATCCACTGGGATTTATCTCTGGGGCTGGTAATACTCTCTGCGCAATGTGCCACCGACCACATGGTGAGCGAGAGAGAACGAGATGTTGAAGCCATTGATTAAATGCTGCAAAGTGAAAGTAATTCTCTGAGCCCTGGGACCACACCACACTCTCTCCATTATTCATGGAGCTGTACTCTCTCTCTCTCCGCCGTTCTCTCACCTTGTCTATGAAAGATGATGAATGGTGAGCTTACTGCAGTAGCCTGAATTTGTTCTGCTTTTATTCAGCAAAAAAAGGCCTAAACACACTCGCATACAAACACATACACTGGAGTGCTGCAGGGCAGCCTTCACCTGATGTAATCATTATGTCTCGCATTCTGCAACACTGTGTTTTACAAGTTTCTCGCTGTGCTGATACACTCTTAAAAATAAAGGTGCATCAAAAGGTTCTTCGAGCGATTCCATAGAAGAACCATTTTTGGTTCCACAAAGAACCATTCAGTCAAAGGTTCTTTGAAGAACCATCTCTTTCTTACCTTTTTATAATCTGAAGAACCTTCTTTCATCGCAAAGAACCTTTTGTGAAACAGAAAGGTTCTTCAGATGTTAAATGTTCTTTATGGAACCATTTAGGCAAAAAGGTTCTTCTATGGCATTGTGAAGCACCTTTATTTTTAAGAGTGTATGAGGCCTGTTTAGTGGTCGGCCTTGAATGCAGTCCTAGTCCTGATCAAGGAGGTCTATAATACTGTGAGAAAGCTATCTGTTTGAATTCTGAATCGTCTCAATTAGAAATGTACAATATATCTGTACTATATTGGGTATTGGTTGTTAGTGTATTGGAATCAATCGAACACCATGAGGCCATTCTGTGCGGAGCTTGCATGTTCTCCCACAATCCAAAGACGTGGTCCTGCATGAATTGGAGACAGTACATTTTTTGTAGGTTTGAGTGTGAATGTGTATGTCTCTGTGTGTTGGTTTTGTAATAGACTGGCCATCCGTCCATGTTTTTTTCCCGTGCCTACAGGCCAAGATGCTGGGATAGGCTCCAGCATCTTTGGACAAGCTGTTTGGAGAACTGATAGATAGATGTATTAGTCAATATGGGATATTTTAATTGTGCATGATCACTTTCTCTATTTTTACTTTTAAATGATATTGTTGTCATATAATTCTCACTGTTTTTGAAAGTTAATCCTTTAAAAAACTAAATTAATTTAATAACAGTTAAATGTAATCTCAAAATTTAGCAATTCATTAAAAATGTATGTAATTTTTTTGTAGTTTTAGTAGTTCATTTCGTTATTTACTTCATGATTATTTATCATAGCATGTGGAAATAATTATAATCATCATCATTAGTTTTATTACTATTGTTGTTATTTTTATATAAAAATTTTAGTTAAAAAAATATTTTATTTTATTTTATTTTAATAGCTTATCTTATCTTATCTTATCTTATTTTATCTTATCTTATCTTATCATGTTCCAGTATGCACTCAAAAAAATATTTATGCCCAATTCGTAAGATTTATGTATTTCAGTTGCATGTAAAATTTCCATCCATTTTGATTACATATTTCTTAACTTAAACAAACTAATAAACTTTATGTGATGCAAATTTGCCAACCTTATGTAAATGAAACAAGTAAGTAATAAGTAACTTATAACTTATGTAATAGTAACAATAAATCCAATTTGTTTTAAATGCATAAGAAACATGTATATGTATTATTAGGTAATAAACCCAATGTACTTTAAATGCATTAGATTTACATAATTTTTTTTATCATAAACCCAACATATTTCATATATTTAATCCTACCCCACCCAATCACACTGTGCTACAACAAAATCTAACTACAACACACAAAAAAGAACAACAAGACCACCCTGTTACATTAGATCAATTTATTAATGCTTCAAAGCATTTGGCTATATGAGCTAGCAAGACATACTTCCAGTGTTCATACACTTGTGTGCAACAACAAGAAACAAAAAGTGCCTTCATATTTACATGCACATTAAGGTTAAATGCTATTTTCAAACATTTTTGACACAATCAACCATACTGCAGTAATAAATGCAAAAAACAAAAACAGCAACAACAAAAAAACAACTTTAACAGAAAAAAATAAAAATTAACCATTTTTAACAGAGTGCAGAAATAAGATCAGTTTCCTCAATAACTGTGCAAATTTGAGGTAGACAGATACATGAGGTAAATCAAAGATAACAGTACTGCTTACGTTGCACTAACATTTAAAAAAAAAAATTGTGACATGCAATAATTTAGAAAAATAAGATAATGGTCAGAAAAAAATGCCGTAAGGCTCAGGGGTTGAGTGGCTCTGCACCACAATACTTTCCATGCATGTTTAATTACATGTTAGGAGTACAGGAGTACGAAAGAAACATTCTGCATCTACATTTTAAACTTTTAACACTTAAATGGATTCAAGTACAAAAATTTGACGTCTCAAAAATGACATTATCATTACTTAAGAGTAGTTTGGTGAGAGCTTGGTTGTATCCAGGATTTTCTTCAAACGTGCACTTGAGCTCCGTTGCGTAGCTTCAGTTAAGCACATAAATCAGTCCAAAAAGCATCACACACCCAAGAGTGACATTGAAGAACTTCCACACCAACATCCGTAGGTTGGTCAACAGGACCAACACCAGCACCCTCTGAATGAAAGATGTACATACCCACTGTTTGTCTGTGCAATTCCAGACTCAGCCTCTGCACTTTCAACAGTCCTGGAGGATAAACAAAGAGAATGAGTTGTGTTCCAATGCCAGTCACAGTGTCATATTCAGAAATTTTAAGGGCACATTGTTTACAAACTCTGACATTTTGGATATGTAGACTCATTCAAATGTACACTGCCTGGTCCAAAAAAAAGGTCATCATTTGGATTTAAATAAGCAAATACTGAAGAGTCTAGAATTGGATGATTATTCCAGTGATTTTTAAGTTTCCGGCTTGTTGTATTTTGGCAATAATTCTTTTAACACAAACTGATGCAGTGTGTAGCTTTTCATTTCTTAAACAACCATGTCGGAGGACGTACCAATGTACACATTCCAGCATGACAATAACAAAATTAATCAGGCTCAATTTGAGTTTAATTCTACTGAATGTCTTGAGGATGTGCTGGAGTCGACTTTACAGAGTGGTTAGACTCTCCCATTGATAATACAAGATCCAGGCCAAAAATAAATGCAACTCTTGATGGAAATAAATGTTGTGATGTTGCATAATGTTGTTTAAACAATGCCACAACACAGCAAAATGTTATGAAAGCTATAGGTGGTCCAATTAAATATTAGAGTGTGCAACTTCTTTTTGGACAGGCTATGTAAAGTCGACTCCAGCACATCCTAAAGACTTTCAATAGGGATTATGTCAGGACTCTGTGGTGGACAATCTTTCACAGTTTGAGCCTGATGAATCTTGACATGGTTATCCTGGAATATAGACATGAGTACGACTTCCGACCTGGTTGTTTGAGAAATTAAAAGGCTACACACTGCATCAGTTAGGGCTAAAAGAATTGTTACCAAACACACAACATGCCAGAAACATAATCACTTCAAGTAAAGAGTCAATCCTTAAATATCAAGTATTTACTCATTTAAATCCAGACAGCGACTTTTTTTGGCCTGGCAGTATAAAATAAGAATTAAATGTATAGCCAGTTATTTTGAACTATACTACCTTATGGAGAAGAGAATTCTGAAGGAACTGGACACAGCCAAGCTTAAAAACATGAGCACACGTGTTGTTCCAGGACGGTCAAGAGGCTGGATATCACTTGCACTGCATTTAAAAGAAAAAAAAAACATTAAACGTTGAGTACATTTTACAAGAAAACGCCATTTCAGTATTTTACTTCAAAATGTCATTTTTTTAATTTATGAATCGATCTTTCTTTGTAATTATTTGTACTTAAACTTTACTCTGCATTACATAATTTGTAACAGCTGCAAATGTGCAAATTTCTCAAATGAACTGTAGAGAACAAGCTTAAGAAAATTGTTTTGAATTTAATGTACTTAAATATTTAACTTGTAAAACAGTTACCAATACTCAAGTTTTCATACTAATTTATTGTTACCTCTACTAAGAGATAGTGAGTTTTATCAAATCAAAAATGAGCTAATTTGCTGCATACTACACACACATGGGCAAGTGAGACTGTGATGCTAATAAGAAAATTAACATAACTATCAATGTAAATATATCCCTAAGACATTTATAATGTAAAAAGAGCAGGTTGACATACACTTACCACATATTCTTTAATGAGTGTCTCCATTGAGGTAGATACTTGGGCTCCTCGGGATGTAATTGCAGTTGATTTTAGTCTTCATTCTCAAACATGCAGAACAACAAGATCCCAAAAACATAACATTAGTCATTCATTTACTCAAGATATAAAACTAAAGTTGAGTTAAAAATCTCGCTCAACTAATGCAGCAACAATACAATAAACCCTGTCAATTGGTACATTAGTACTGTATATTACAGTAATTTGTAAAGAAACTTTTAAATTGCATGTATGGCTGGTTTTATATTATTATTGTTTTTTAAATGATATTTCTAATGATATTATTTTTCTTCACCAGTTTGCTGAAATACAAACATTTAAACAGTGGATATCATTACTTGTTTTTTTTAAGACTAATTTATTCAAAATTGCATTACATATTGAAGAACAGGTTAAGTAAAAAATATAATGAATGTCATCTAGTGCATATATTTAGTAAAATTATCCTTTTTAATTTATTTATTTATAGTTAAGTAACAAGTTTAGGAGTTTATACTCACTCAGTGGCTTTTCTTTGACATTGTTTACAAGCCGTTTCTTTGACGTCTTGAAACTCTGACTGAGTGATTACTTGAGCTGTGATTCATTCCAGAAGGATGTTCTGTTCCTTTCAACACCTTCTGATGATCGTTGATGTTTATTTGCTGTAGTAACTAGAAGTAAAGAGGAAGAGATGCTCGGTTCATGTGAGTTATGCACTGCTGCTTGTACTGAGGCGCTAAAATGATCTTTCACGTTACATTTAACACCAAAACTGTATTTACTGTTTAACTTTAGTGATACAATTAACAGAATCTGAAATCTGACACTTTTTTCTTATCACAAGTAATAAAACTGTGATTTATTGTGTTTCATTAAGTTTTGTTCACGCATCAAGTGAAAACAGCATCTATCGATTCTTAGGATTTACAATGAGATCACTGTCACAATGAGAAACGATTAAAATCGAAAAACAGATTTCAACCCAGCCCTAATTAGTACCATTAGCTAGCTAGTGAAATAAACTATAGGCCATGCATTCGATATAAGTGTAATACGATATCAACCGCACTAATAATACATGTATATACAATGAAATCTGTCAAATAATATACACTGAGTACAGATAAGATATATCTTACCTTGCAAATAGATTATGATCCAGGCTGCTCCAATGCAAAATGGTGAGGAGAATTTTTTGAATTTGCACCGATTTATGCATTACCAAAGCCGCTTTAGACACGTCATTGTGCAGTACCGCCACCTACCGACTGGAGGATGGTAAACAATTCCATTTATGTAAACCAATCTCATGCAATTTAACTAATTGTATCTGAATTGTTTCAGAGCAAGCTTTATGTAAACCCTATACATAATTTTTAACCGATTAAATCTAATAGTTTTGACAGTTAACAGATTTATATTGATTCTAAGTAATCAGAGTACATACATTTTAAAAAAACGATTATTTAAATAAAATCAAATAGATGCAAATACTTAATAAAAAACTGTGCCAAGAATCATTTTTTTGAGTGTGCCGTTTAGCCTTTTTCTGTCCCAGTTTAACTCCTTGAGCATAACCTAAAATCCACTGGCCCACAATCCACAATTTGAGCTCGAGCGCACACTTTCTCTGTGCCTAGACTGTTGCTGGGTTACAAAATTATTATAATGACACCGAATGTATACTTTAGGCATTTGTGGCCTATGGCTTTTGGCAATTGTGCATATATATGATCATAGCAATCACAGACCATATTGAAGACCACTCTTGCTCTACATTTTACACACACACTGTGATTTTGAGCGGTATTGAGTGGATTTCTTCCATGCCAGTGGACGTAGGGTTAAGGTTAAAAGATTACAAGAGTCTGTTCAGCCCATGCAGAGAGCAGAGATTCACCATCACTGATTATCCTCTCTGAATATAATCACAGCAGTGAGCTCTTACAGGAGACATGAGGAAACATGCTCTGTCCATGCGTGGACTTATGAATTTACAGCTCTCATTAAGTAACAATTTTAAGCTTTTAATCAGAGTTTTGGTTTTTGGCTTAGTGGTTGAAGACCTGGGATGATAAGTGAAAGGATGTAGGGTCAATAACCTGTAGAAGTTTTGCCCTTCAGAAAGATAGTATTTGTACACTTAAATTGCTTTGTCTCAAATCATGTAAGTATGTTAAAGAAATGCAATAATGAATGAAATGTGAAAGCAAATATCTTGCCATATTTTACTGGTGCAACAATTTTGTTTTGGTTTTGTTTAATGTTCAACCTAGAATAAGCAAAACAGTACGAGACAACTGCTTTTTGCAATATATTTGTGAAAATGACCTTGTGTGTTGTAGAGTGTTTCTCAACGGGGGCGGTACCGCCCCCCAAGGCACGTTAGGAGAGCATTGGGGGGCGCTGGAAGCAATATTTTTGAAAGGGGGGCGCTGAGCTGTTCTTGGGGGGCGTTTGGTTAAGGCGAGTTTACACCAAAGATGATTGAGCTAAAAACTTGCAAAAGAAAATGGTCTGCCACATCCTAATGCCATCTCTACACTGGATGCATCAAAGCACACTTTCTGTATCTATTTGTCAACTTGTCTGTAGCGCAAACGCATTTAGTGCGTCAGAAATAGAACGCGGCATCTGTTTACTGTAGCGCTTGCGCTCATTTACTGAACGACTGATTATAACGGGATCCATGTGCTTTGACGCAACGTGTCGCGCCGTTCACGCTCGGTGTAGTAGTGTTAATACTATCGCTTCTTGACTAGATGGTGTATCATTTCCATAGTAACGACTCTTTACTTTAGTGTTCGTACTAGAGGCGTCGCCCCCTCACTCGGGCTATCCCGCCCCCTCACTTAAGATAAGTGTGAAAATTGTTATTGATAATGGTTTATTTAAAAAACACAGTTGCCAAATGAATAGGCTTTCTAGCATTAATATGATGCTACTATAGCAAAAATATAGGACAGATCTGTGTTAGATCTCAAGAAGAAGCACAACACCGTATCTCTATTCCGAGGCTTTCATTTATTCTGAACACAACAGTAACTTACATCTGCACGCTAAACATACTACTCTTCTTCTTTTCACTCTCCTCCTTCTCCTCTTCCCCCTACTTAGCGCCTCTAGCGGCAGCACTAGGTATTACTTAAGACACAACAGTCTGTTTCACAAAGTCGCATTTTAATTGTTACATCTGACACAAACTTCCCGTGCAAGCGGTTCAACTAAATGCAGACATTATGCAGCACTACTGACTAAGCTAAAGGTATGATGAAATATTTTTTTAATGTTTAATAGAGGGCCAGATTATCGTAGTTAGTTGATTATTTTGCTGTATTGTTTGATGCTGTTCAGTTTGTTAAACTTAAAATGATGCATCTATTAAATGGGCCGCAATGAATGTGTTATGCCAGGGAATCAGTCGCAATAAGCTTGTGTTTCATTGCAAAACAGACACAATTAAGTATTTCTGGTGGTTGTGGTGGTATTTGACTGTATTTGTGGTAAAACTGCTGCCCTAAGACATGTTATTTCCTGGATGTCAGATTTTCGAATTTGATGCGATTTTGTTTTATTATACTCTGCCATCTGTATTTGCTAAGTAGGCTACCTTTTAGTAGGGTCATTCACTCAGAACGCATTTTTCATTCCACTGCGGTACTTTTCCATTGTATTTCAAAGTAAATGCGCTACGGGTGTCTTTGAGCTTCTCCACGCATAATACATTATTCTAAAACACAGCACTTACCTGTCTCACGACCAAAACACTATCTGTGTGTGAACCCAGTATTCTAAAAGTTGTAGTAGTAGCGCGGGCAGGTTTGTTTATGGTCCGACAAATACATGAATGGGCCACATATGTTTTAATTAATTATTTTTTTTATTTTTACTTTGCGCTACGTCATCGCCCCCTTTTGTTACCTCAGCCGCCCCCTCATCAGTGCTGCGCTGGCGCCGGCTCTGGCGCAGCTGATGAACTTCCCGTGAAACCAATATGCATTTAGACACAATAAAGCATGATATGCTTTTTCTTGTTTAGAAAAATTAATGTAAATGCTTTTTGTTTGCTGATTGACAAATTTCTAAAGAGTTTATTCAAGGTACATAAATATAGCCTTATTTATATTCACGTGGCTTTTTTTCTTCTTGGGAAACTTATGATCAGGGGCGCCACTACAGAATCTGGGCCCCCTGGAGAGCATATTCACTGAAAAATGCTCCAAACGTTTTTCTAAATTAACTTAATTAAAAAAAAACGAAAAAAATATAATCACTTTGCCATTACATACAAAACTGAACTATTTTAATAGCTGAAACAGTATAATCTGGACATCATATTCACTCGGGGCCCCCTTTTGTGAAATTGATTGATTGATAAACTTTATTTGTCCCCGAAGAGAAATTTGTCTCGGGCAAAGTGCTTCAGTGTTGCTCTAGACAATAATACATACAATAATAGACAAAACATTAAATAAAACAATTAAGAGCATACATTAAAATACAACAATGTGTAATATAAATACAAAACACAGTAAAGTGCTAATGTGCTATAGGTGCGTTGTTCTTGTTAGAATTCAACATTTTTATCGAGGCAGGAACAAATGATAGCTTCAGTCTATTAGTTTTACACATAGGCATTCTCAGTCTCTTTCCTGATGGCAGCGGCTGGTGTTCGCTAAAAAGAGGATGATCGGGATCAGTGCTAATACTTATTGCCCTTCTCAACACTGCTTGTTAAAGTCTGTATAGGCTCATATTGTTTTATTCCAATGATTTTCATGGCTGTTTTGTGGATATTAGCCAATTTGTTTTTCAGTTGAACAGACAAGTTTCCAAACCAGACTGTGATTCCATAGCGAATGAGACTTTCAAGCATGGCTCGATAAAAAACAAGCAAGATATTGCTACCCACCCCATACAGTCTCAGCCTTCTTAAAAAAATAGAGCCTCTGTTGTAATCGTGTACACAGACTATCAATGTGTGTCTTCCAACAAAGAATACTGTCCATATAAAACCCCAGGTATCTGTAAGATGTCACTTGCTCTATCATTGTGTCTTTAATGATCACAGGCATATGTTCAGATACACTTCTTGGGTCAAGGACCATTTCCTGTGTTTTTTTTACATTTAAAACAAGACAGTTCTTGTCACACCACTGAATGAAAATATCTATTTCACTGTGGTAAGATGATAAGTCCATGTCTTTATGTAAGAGACTTAAAATGACAGTGTCATCTGCATATTTCATGATATAATTATTAGTATATGTCATACAATCAAGAAAATGTTATGTGTTCATTCGCTTTAACCTATATTTAATTGACTGAAGTACAAAGAAAAATATCCAATGTTTATACTGGCCAAATTTTATTTTGTAAATATAAACTAATTTTGATTTTGATTTTGATGGCTGCAACACACTCCAAAATAGTTGGGACAGAGGCATGTTTAACACTGTGTCACATCAACTTTCCCTTTAATTACAATGTTTAATTGTTTGGGAATTGAGGATACTAATTCTTAAAAGTTTTGTGAGCAAAATGTTGCCCAATCTCAGATACAAGACTTCAGATGCCCATCAATCTGTGGTCATCGTTGTCTGATTCTTCTTTTCATGATGGGCCGTACATGTTCAATATAAGACAGATCTGCTGGCCAGTCAGTCACATGCACATGTGTCTATGAAACCATGTTGTTGTAGCACATGCAAAATGAGAGCTGGCATTGTCTTGATCTAATAACATGGACTTCCCATGAAAGACATCATCTTGATGGCAGTATGTCTCTGTACAATACCAATATATGCCTCCATGTCAATGGCACCTTAACACATATGCCAGTCACCCATGCTGTTTGCTCTGCTGCACCCCCATACCATGACAGACGTGTGCTTTTGCATCTTTCACTGATGAAAAGTCTGGATGGTCCCTTTGGTCTTTGGGACTGAAAACTCGACATCCATTTTTCCCAAGAAACAAGTTGAAATGTGGACTCATTTGAGCACAGCACACATTTCCACAGTTTTTTTTTTTTGACTACCTGAGATGAGCTCTGGTCCTGAGAATCCGGTGTTATCACTGCATAAAATGTATAGCTTTCTCCTTGAGTAAAAGGAGATTCAAATTGCATTTCTTGATGCAGCAGCAGACTGTGTTAAGTGACAGCAGTTTTCTAAAGTACTCCTGAGCCCATGTGGCTATATTTAACACTGCAGCATTATGGTTTTTCATACAATGCCATCTGAGGTTTTCTGCTTTTCCCTACACAGACTGAGATTCATCTGGATTCCCTGAATCTTTTCACAGTATGGTAGTTGGTGAAAGACTTAAATTCTTTGTGATTTTGTATTGAGAAATGTGGTTTTTGTTTTGTTTGGCACAAAGTGATGAGCCATGACTGAGACTGAGATGATCCTTTTATACCCAAACATGATACCATGGCCTATGTTACCAGTCCACCTGCTTACTGTGAACGGTTTCAAAATATTTTAATTTGGATATTCGATAGCCTTTTCATTTTTATTTTCCCTCTGTCCCAACTTAATTGGAGTGTGTTGCAGCCATCGAAATCGAAATTTGTTTATATTTATAAAATGTATTTATGTTGGTCAGCAAAAACATTGGAAACATTTTCTTTGTACTTCTGTCAATTAAATAAAAGTAAGAGAACTAACAAATCACAGGTTCTTGATTTTATTGCATTTTACAAAACATCCCAACTTTTCTGGAATTGGGGTTGTACTTTGAAGTATTTGTAAGCAAACTTTGAAGTATTGTCACATAATTTATGAAATATATTATGTAAATGTGGTATTTACCCACTAAAATTACCATGTCTACTATGTCAGAAAAAAAAGTAAATTCAGTATATTTTAAAAAAAGGGTATTTTCTAAAACTAAGGGATAAATATTGTTATTTTTCACTGAAAGCTAATTAAAAACATCCATACATATGACAGTATTAATAGGGTGTTCAAGAGTTCCAGGAACAGAAGAACAAACTAAAATAGTTTTTTTTTTAAATGCCCCTGTGGATATATTCTAAACAGGATATTTTTTATTAAGTCTCTTTAAATTTGGGGCAAGGTATATCAGATCTCAACATCATTGAACCAACCAACATGCTTAAAAACTAAGCTTAAATGAATCGTATTACACTTATTTTCAAATATTTCACTGTAAAAAAGTACTTCACTGTCTTATTTGATCAATTCAATAGATCCTTAAATTAACTTAATTTCTTAAAAATCATAATAACCCCATACATTTGAATGGTACTGTAAAAATAAAAGTCCTCATTATAAACACATTACACAATAATAATTAACTGTAATGTTCAGTGAAGACAATTGGACTGTTATTTGATGGGGGGCGGTGAGGGACCTGGAGAATGGTCATACCAAGGAATACCAAGATGGCGCTGCTATGTTCGGTCGCCGTCCAGGTCGCTCTGCTAAAACTGTATTTTTATTTACTTTTTTACTTACTTTTGATTTCTCTTTTTACACACATAACGTCTGCACTGATCACCTACGACAAAGGTACACTCTTAGACATTGGAAACCGCTTCACTAACCTGGTTCAGGACACTTTATCACCAAATCCATCGTGGCCTCTTGAGATTCTTCGTAACGCAGAGAACAAAGGCCATAGGAGATGGAACAAGAAACACCGTGGAAATAGTGCTGGAATCCGCAACAGACTGAGAAAAAGGGCTCACAGTCCTCCTTTACCGAGCATTCTGCTCGCTAATGTCCAATCCTTGGAGAATAAGATGGACGATCTTAGAGCCAGGATACGTTTCCAACGGGACATAAGGGACTGTAACATCATCTGCTTGACTGAAACATGGCTCACGCCCTCGGTTCCGGACACTGCTGTAACGCCGTCTGACAACTTTTCTGTTTTACGGATGGACAGAACAGCCGAGGCCGGTAAATCCAAAGGTGGAGGAGTGTGTTTCATGATTAACAAGAAATGGTGTGACTCCAGGAATATCTCCTCTCTGTCGCGTTCCTGTTCGCCTCATCTGGAACATCTATCCATCATTTGCCGCCCATTCTATTTACCCCGTGAGTTCCCCGCGGTCATCGTTACTGCTGCTTACATTCCACCACAGGCGGACACCGGCTTGGCTTTGTCTAAACTTCACGATGTGATCAGCGGCTACATTAACAAACATCCTGACGCTGCAGGGGATTTTAACAAAGCCAACCTCAGGCAGGTCATGCCGAACTTTCACCAGCATGTATCCTGTCCAACTAGAGGACCGAATACACTGGATCATTGCTACTCTCAGTTTAAGAATGCCTACAAAGCCCGCTCACTACCGGCTTTTGGCAAATCGGACCACGCCGCCATTTTCCTCACACCGGAATATAAACAAAGGCTCGCACAGGAACCCCCGGTGAAGAGGGAAGTGACGCGTTGGTCCTCCCACTCGGAAGCTATGCTAGAGGCGGCTCTTGATGACGTCGACTGGGACATGTTCAGGGCGAGCTCATCTGACGTCAGCGAGTTCACGGATGTAGCAGTGAGCTTTGTAAATACACTTACCGAACAAGCTACAGAAACGATAACTGTAAGGACGTTCCCTAATCAGAAACCGTGGGTGGACAGAACAATCCGTGATACGGTTAACAAACGCACTGCCGCATACAACGAGGCTCTTTTATCTGGGAATATGAGCGTGTATAAAGCATCGTGTTATGCTCTCAGTCAAGCAGTAAGTGCCGCCAAACATCGATACAAAGAGAGAATTGAGTCTCATTTTCAGCTCAATGACTCTCGACGCATGTGGCAGGGACTAAGGACCATCTGTGCCTTTGGAAACAGATCCTCCGCAGAGGTGAGAGCAGATCCGTCGCTGGCTGACGAGTTAAACACATTCTACGGCCACTTTGAATGCAATGGCGGCAGCGCAGCTCTGCCGAGCAGCGCGTCAGGAAGCAGCAGGCAGAGAAGTGATCAATAGTCACATCAATAGTCATGAAGGTTTTTGAGAGACTTGTTAAGAGCCACATTAGCTCATCCATCCCTGTTACTTTGGACCCTCTTCAGTTCGCCTATCGTCCCAATAGATCCACTGATGATGCCATCTCTCACATTCTCCACTCCTCCCTCACACACATTGACAGCAGCAATGGGAACTATGCAAGGCTGCTATTCATAGACTATAGCTCAGCTTTCAACACCATAGTCCCCATCAAGCTGACTTATAAACTCACAGGCCTCGGCCTAAACACTTCACTCTGCGACTGGATTCAAGACTTCCTCACCGGCAGACCTCAAGTTGTGAAGGTAGGCCAGTTCACCTCAAACTCCATCACCCTGAACGTAGGAGCCCCGCAGGGTTGTGTCCTGAGTCCCCTGCTCTACTCTCTCTACACACATGACTGCGTGTCCTCTCACAGATCCACATCTATTATCAAATTTGCTGATGATACTGTGGTTCTGGGCCTCATTTCCAACAATGATGAGACCGCATACTTGGACGAGGTAGAGAGACTCACATCATGGTGCCAGGACAACTGTCTCTCTCTGAAAGTGAGCAAAACTAAAGAGCTGATTGTGGACTTCAGAAAGAGACACCTGCTGCCCTACACTCCTCTTATGATCAGTGGGACCCCTGTGGAGAGAGTAAGCAGCTTCAAGTACCTCGGTGAAAACATCTCCGAGGACCTGACTTGGACTACACACATTCAAACACAGGTTAAGAAAGCCAGGCAAAGGCTGTACCATCTGCGACAGCTGAGGAAATTCAGGGTCTCACCAACAATCCTGAAAACTTTCTATTCAGGGACCATAGAAAGTGTATTGACTCAGTGTATCTCAGTATGGTATGGAAACAGCTCCAGTCAAGACTGCAAAGCCTTGCAGAGAGTTGTGCGCTTAGATGAGCGCATCTCAGGGTCTGCTCTCCCCTCTCTGCAGGACATCTACCTCAAACGCTGCAGAAGCAGAGCTGTCAAAATAATCAAAGACTCAAATCACCCTGGTAACTGTCTTTTCACTCTGCTGCCATCTGGTAAGCGCTTCCGCTGCCTGATGGCAAAAACTGAGAGATGTAGGAGGAGTTTCTTCCCCCAGGCCATCAGACTCCTTAACTCAAACTCAGCCTCTTAACATCATCATGACTTCACTTATTAATCACTCACAATCAGTAAGATACTCACACTCATTATTATCTACCTCATACTGACAGTGTCATTTGCACACATCACTTTCTGTGTTTTGGTATCTTATTTTTTCATTTATTTTTCAAGATTGCTGCTACATGTCAACCATGTACAACCTATTTGCACATTCCTCTTGTACAGTCATGCCTATCTTAATATTTAAGTCTACAGTATACTATCATGCACATTATTTTATATTTTGTTCTTTATATCTTTTTCTTTTTTATTAATTTAATTTTATGTATACTTCTTTGTGTTGTTTTTTTTTCTATAATATTACACTGTCCATGGAGCGGACCTGACTCACATTTCACTGCTGGTTAATACTCTCTGTATAATCGTGTATGTGACAAATAAACCTTGAACTTGAACTTGAATGGGTAGGGGGGCGCTGGCCCAAAAAAAGGTTGAGAACCACTGTTGGTAGAGTGTAGAAACAATTTCCCTGTCGTGCATGTCTTATAACACTATTCCCTCTCAATATTGCATGAACATGAAATCACACACAAACATAGACGTGCATCACATGCTCACACATGCAGATCTCCCTCTGGATCTGCAAAGAAACTTGTTAGTACTGATCATTTTTTTGTGGCACATAGCAATTATCTGACAGATGTCTGTTGAAGCGTCGGCGTAAGAGAATGAACAAACATGCTCATATATTTGAATGCTTTGCATTCATTATTGCTTTTTGCATGCTGTCCTTCACTGTGGTGTGTGTGTGTGTGTGTGTGTGTGTGTAATGTCTTAATGAGGCACTAATGAGTCTTGTGTACTGTAATCAGCCATGTAAAATCTGCTCATTTACAGAGGAGATTTACATCACACTCCTAGAATAAAACATCCTGATGTAAGTGGAAAGACAGATTGTGGAAGACAGATATAGCTTGAGAGGGAAAATCTGTTTATTATCTGTGTCTGTTACCCCTTACAAGTCTATTTCCATGGCCTTTTACTTATGCTGGTTATTTGTTTGAATATACAGTGACGTCCAAATAGTCTCTTTGAAACAACTGGGATTTTTTCCATTTAAGTCTTTAAATTTATTTAAAGGATTTTGGACATTTTTAATCAAAAATGTTATTGTATAAAATTAATACAAAATGTTTAAGATTCTGCTCTATTTGTATATTTCATTAGGTCACTAATGGAATATGCACATTTTTATTTGTATGACATTCTTTCATGCATTGAGCACACAACCAAATATTTTTTGATGAGGACTGAGTCTTCTAAGCTACAAAATGACAAAAAAAATCACCATAAAAGCAACATGAAAGTGGTCCATAAAACTCAATATGATAGGTTTGTGTGACCAAAATTTCTCTAATTCAACTGAAACTGATTCAATGATTCAGTCCCAGCTTCCTCTAGAGATAGATTAACAGTGAATAATGACTTAAAGGATTAACTCACTTACAGAATGAAAATTTTCTGATAATTTATTCACTCATCCAAGATGTTAGCTAGATAAGACCCTTATTCCTCGGCTGGGATAGTCAAGTCAAGTCAAGTCACCTTTATTTATATAGCGCTTTTAACAATACAAATTGTGACAAAGCAACTGCACAATATCAAAATGGGAAAATAGTGTCAATAATGTAAAATGACAAGATTAAACACTCAATTTTAGGTTAAAGGCATTTCATTATTGAATTCAGTGATGACATCGTCCAGCTCAGTTCAGTTCAAAAAGTTTCTGTTCAATCAAGTCGACGATATTGCTGGAAATGAAGTGTCCCCAACTAAGCAAGCCAGAGGTGACAGCGGCAAGGAACCAAAACTCCATTGGTGACAGAACGGAGAAAAAAACCTTGGGAGAAACCAGGCTCAGTCGGGGGGCCATTTTTCCTCTGGCCAGACGACACAGCAGTTCAATTCCAACTGCTGCAAAGTCAGATTGGAGGGCTCAACTGGTTCCCGAGGTCTTTTCCTGATGGCTGTCTAGGTGACGGGGTCCTCACTGGGGGTCTGTCTCTGGGGCTCATCTAGGTGTCCTGGTCTCCGCTGACGTTCAGGGCTGTAGAGGTCGTCTCTAGGTGCTGATCCACCATCTGATCTGGTGAATGCAGTGACCTCGGAATAAGAAAGAAACAGACTAATATTAGCGTAGATGTCAATCTTTTTACGATGTAACAAGTACATCATGTGTTATGGGAAGTGTTCCCGGTTCCGGTTGATCTAATTAATGCAGCCTAACAATCCTTTAACGGATTTGAATAATAGAAGTGTATTAATGTGTTATGTGTACGCCAGGTTAAAGAGATGGGTCTTTAATCTAGATTTAAACTGACAGAGTGTGTCTGCCTCCCGAACAGTGTTTGGTAGATTGTTCCAGAGTTTGGGCGCTAAATAGGAAAAAGATCTGCCGCCCGCAGTTGATTTTGATATTCTAGGTATTATCAAATGGCCAGAGTTTTGAGAACGCAGCGGACGTGAAGGACTATAATGCGATAAGAGCTCGCTCAAGTACTGAGGAGCTAAACCATTCAGGGCCTTATAAGTAATTAACAAGATTTTAAAATCTATACGATGTTTAGTAGGGAGCCAGTGCAGTGTTGACAGAACCGGGCTAATGTGCTCATACTTCCTGGTTCTAATAATAACTCTAGCTGCTGCATTTTGAACCATCTGTAATTTGTTTATTAAGCGTGCAGAACAACCACCCAATAAAGCATTACAATAATCTAACCTTGAGGTCATAAACGCATGAATTAATATTTCTGCATTTGACATTGAGAGCATAGGTCTCAGTTTAGATATATTTTTAAGATGAAAAAATGCAGTTTTACAAATGCTAGAAACGTGGCTGTCAAAGGAGAGATTACTATTAAATAGCACACCTAGGTCCCTGACTGATGACGAAGAATTTACAGAGCAGCCATCAAGTGTTAGACAGTGTTCTATGTTATTACTTGTGGGGGTTTTAGGTCCGATAATTAACACCTCTGTTTTTTCAGAATTTAGCAGTAAGAAATTACTCGTCATCCAGTTTTTTATATCGACTATGCATTCCATAAGTTTCTCAATTTGGTGTGTTTCACCAGGAAGTGAAGAAATATAGAGCTGAGTATCATCAGCATAACAGTGAAAGCTAACCCCGTGTTTCCTAATGATATTTCCCAAGGGTAACATATAAAGCGTGAAAAGTAACGGCCCTAGTACTGAGCCTTGAGGAACTCCATACTGCACTTGTGATCGATATGATACCTCTTCATTCACTGCTACGAATTGATGGCGGTCAGATAAGTACGATTTGAACCATGCTAATGCACTTCCACTAATGCCAACAAAGTTTTCTAGTCTATTCAAAAGAATGTTGTGATCGATAGTGTCGAACACAGCGCTAAGATCCAGTAGAACTAATAGAGAGATACAACCACGATCAGATGATAAGAGCAGGTCATTTGTAACTCTAATGAGAGCAGTCTCAGTACTATGATACGGTCTAAATCCTGACTGGAAATCCTCACAGATATCATTTTTTTCTAAGAAGGAATATAATTGTGAGGATACAACCTTTTCTAATATCTTTGACAGAAAAGGGAGATTCGAGATCGGTCTGTAATTAACTAGATCTTTGGGGTCAAGTTGTGTTTTTTTAATGAGAGGCTTAATAACAGCCAATTTAAAGTTTTTGGGGACATATCCTAATGACAATGACGAATTAATAATAGCCAAAAGAGGATCTATGACTTCTGGAAGCACCTCTTTTAGTAGTTTAGATGGAATAGGGTCTAACATACATGTTGTTGGTTTAGATGATTTAACAAGTTTATACAATTCTTCCTCTCCTATAGTAGAGAATGAGTGAAATTGTTCCTCAGGGGATCTATAGTACACTATTTGATGTGATAATATAGCTGACGGCTACATGGTTACAATTTGATCTCTAATAGTATCAATTTTGGAAGTAAAATAGTTCATAAAGTCATTACTGCTGTGCTGTTGGGAAATGTCAACACCTGTTGATGCTTTATTTTTTGTTAATTTTGCCACTGTATTGAATAAATACCTGGGGTTATGTTTGTTTTGTTCTAAAAGAGACGAAAAGTAATCAGATCTAGCAGTTTTTAAAGCTTTTCTGTAGGATAGGGTACTTTCCCGCCAAGCTATACGAAATACCTCTAGTTTTGTTTTCCTCCAGCTGCGCTCCATTTTCCGGGCTGCTCTCTTTAGAGTGCGAGTGTGCTCATTATACCACGGTGTTGGACTCTTTTCCTTAATCTTCCTTAAGCGTAAAGGAGCAACTGTATCTAAAGAGCTAGAAAAGAGAGAGTTCATAGTTTCTGTTACATCATCAAGTTGTTCTGAGCTGTTGGATATGCTAAGGAATTGAGATAAATCAGGAAGATTACTTACAAAGCAGTCTTTTGTGGTAGAAGTGATGGTTCTACCATATTTATAAGAAGGAGTTGAATTTACAGCTTTAACTATATGGAGTTTACACAAGACTAGATAATGATCTGATATATCATCGCTTTGCTGCAGAATTTCAACACCTTTAACACCAATTCCATGTGACAGTATTAAATCTAGAGTATGAGTATGAGGATAGTGTAGAGCCCTTTGAAGCTGCACTGAAACTGCAGTTTTGACCTTCAACCCGTTTGTCGCCATTGAAGTCCACTATATGGAGAAAAATCCTGGAATGTTTTCCTCAAAAACCTTAACTTCTTTTCCACTGAAGAAAGAAAGTCATGAACATCTTGGATGACATGGGGTGAGTAAATTATAAGGAAATGTTTTTTTCTGGAAGTGAACTAATCTTAGCTTCAAATTCTATAGTGCTCAATTCATATGGAATTTTTTTGATACTTTTGTGGTGTTTTTGTGTTCTTGTTGAAGCATGATGAAATAACTGTTTGTGAAATTTACTCGCAATTTCTGACTGAAATTTGTTTCTACACAATTTTTTTCAGTGTATATTTGCAATTTTGTATATATGTGACATTCTAGTCCATTACTTGAATATGCTTTTGTTCAGGGCAGTGGAGTCATGTACACAGTTAAAGCAGCGCATGCAGAAGAGCTGCTTCACATGAAAATGCAATCGGTGGGGTCAGCCTCTCCCACAGTGGGCGGCTTGTCCACTGGAGCCCGAGCACTAATGATCTCCCTCTTACCTTCTTTAACGCCTTTGAAGTGGCTCTCTGAAGATGAAAGCACTCACTCTCGCCTTTCCTCTCTCTTTTCCTGCTTTTTTTTAATCATCTCGTCTATTTGCCTGAGATGAGAGAATGTCCTTGCTGTCACCTGGGAGAAGGGGGAGAGAGTTTTCTGCATCCCCTCACGCCCTCGTCTCCTCTCCGCAGGTGTGCTGGACCCCGGTGTCACATGCGGGATTACGCTGTCAAATTAACTCCAGGTTTCTTTTTTTCCCCATGTGACTCAGTGCATTTAAAGGTTTTTCACTTTGATGTACTCTGGTGTTACAAGAGGTTAGTGCTGTTGTGCTGATGTAGTTCTGTGCTAGAATCTATCTATCTATCTATCTATCTATCTATCTATCTGTCTGTCTGTCTGTCTGTCTGTCTGTCTATTTTTCTGTCGTTCTATCTATCTGTTGTTCTATCGTTCTATCTATCTATCATTCTATCTATGATTCTATCCTTCTATGTCTGTCTATCCTATGTCGTTCTATCGTTCTAGCTATCGTTCTATTGTTATGTCTATCATTCTGTCTATCATTCTATCTATCTATCATCTATCTATCTATCTATCTATCTATCTATCTATCATTCTATCTATTGTTCATTCAATCATTGTATATCTATTGTTCTTTTGTTCTTTCGTTCTATCGTTCTATCGTTCATTCTATCATTTTACTAATCTATCCATCATTCTCTCATTCTATCCATCTATTCATCCATCCATAAAAATTCCAAACAAGGCTTTATTGCCAACACTTACATCTTTTCATCCATCCATCCATCCATCGCAATCCATTTGCCAACATTTTGTTCTAAAATAGAATAATTTTCTATACTTTAATTAGAATCTAAAATCAATTCTTAATGATGTACAACTCTGGTTTACACTTCTTGGATAAATCACCAAATGGCTGCATTATAGTTGTCTTTGTACATTATTAGTATTAGTAATGTATTCTAAATTACACAACTTTAGGTCCAGCACTGAATTTAGAAAGCAAATAATGTAAATTTTTATTTCATGCTGATTTTAATGGAACTTTTTTCACTTATAAACTGGCTTTTAATTCATCTTAAGTTATGATATATTTCTGACTATCTATAGTCCAGGTGCATTCTGGGTAAAATTCGGTTCAAATTACTGTGCACTGATGCATAGTACCAGAGTACATATCAAGCATAGTGCTAATCTTTTCGCTCACGCTGCTATGAGCATGTCCATCCAGTGTGTATCTGATGCGCAGGTTCTGGATGTATCAGTGACAGGCATGCATGAGGGCTCCAGTTACTGATCCTCTTGCTGCTGTCTGGTAAGTGGCTGCTGGTGCTGGCCAACATATGACCTGGATGTGATGGGTAGCAGTGAAATTGATAATGGAATATTGGGGGTGGAGACTGTGTGTGTGAGTGGGTGGGTTGAGCAATCTGTCTCCGCACTTCTATATGTGGGTCTGACGTGACAGTGATGGGGGGTTGTGTGTTTTATGTGTGTAAATTGTCTCCGACCTGACAGGTGGGGGCTGGTGTGCTGTTTAATCTGTAACACTGAAGAATGTAGGACACTCCATACATCCATGAACTCAGAATGGCCCCATATGCTTCAACAAGATCATATCATGTAAAATTGAATTTTCTTCAATCACTTAAGGCAAGACACCCCAGGTGAATAGGGTAAAAAAATGGACAGATATCACCATACTTCCCCAGTGGATTTATTACATTAAGAATTGCAATTTTTTTTGGTTACACTTTATTTGTAGGTGTCCATGTCACAGTGTAATTATACAAGTACTGAGTAATATTAATTAACTACATGTACTTACTATATGGTTAGGGTTTGGCTTAGGGTAACTTGCACGTAATTATGCATAATTTATTGTTATTATAATAGTAAGTACATGTAATGTGTAACAAGGACACCTTAAAATAAAGTGTTACCTAATTTGCATATGTTTTCAGAACAGAAATCTGAACTTTATATAAAGCTAGGCTTACAGAGGGGATTTTGGATATCTCTTTCATATCATTGAGATACTTTTAAAGTTTTTGTTAATATTTTGGATTTTGAATATTAGGTTTTAGTGATTTTAGTGATTTTGGTGTATGAGAAATGTTACTTGAAATCGTCTTGGGTTACGTATGTAACCCCAGTTCCTCGAGGAAATGAGACGCTGCGTCCTGAGATGCTTTGGGGAACGCCCCCAGCGTGACAGCTCTCTGCACACATGTGTAATCTGTCCAAAGGATGGGCGAGATGTCACGGGTGGGTGACGTAATCAGCCAGGAAGCATAAAAGCACGTGCGGTGGAACCGGCGTCAGCTTCAGGAATGAAGCAACTGCTCGCAGGGATGCCGGAAGTGTGGCCTCGAGACGCAGCGTCTCGTTCCCTCGAGGAACTGGGGTTACATATGTAACCCAAGACGTTCCTCTTCAGGAACTCGAGCTGCGTCCTGAGACGCTTTGGGGAACGAGATACCCACGCCGCCAGACTGACAAATCCCTGCCTAGTGTGAAATGGAGCACAGCTAGGGCGAGAGAAAGACAACGTGGCTAAGAGGGCGGGGCCTGCCTCCCGAAGGCCAACTTCTGAGAAGTGAGTCTTGATCCCCAAGAGGGGAGAGCAGAGGACTCGAGGCTATGGAATGGCATCCTGATCCACCACATAGCATAAGCCGTCTGGCTGGAGGCCTCAGTCTCTGGAGGAAACGTGTAACCAGGGGGTGTCTACCCACTGATAGGCCACCGAGAGGGGCGCGGTAGGCCAGTAAAGCCGCCACGTAGGCCTTCAGGGTGGAGTGGGTTAACCCTGAGGAGGAGCAGACCTGCACGAATTCCAGAACTGTTCCAATCGGGCAGTTGGCTGGGTCGAGCTGGCGACCTCCGCACCATGAAGTGCTACACTTCAGGGCGTACAGTTTCCTCGTCTTGAGAGGAGGCTTACCTACCATACACACAGCTCCGCTGTGGAGGAACTGTGTACCCAGGGGGTAGTCTGCCCACTGATTGCCCACCAAGAGAGGTGTGGTAGGCCGAATTGCTGCCACGTAACCTTCAAGGTGGAATGGGTCAACCCTGCAGAGAGTCGGGCCTGCAGGAGCTCCAGAACTGTACCAGTTGGGCAGTTGACTGGGTCGAGCTGGCGGTCTCCGCACCATGAAGTGAAAGTTTCCACTTCAAGGCGTACACTTTCCTCGTTGAGGGAGCTCTGGATTGGAGGATGGTCTCAACAACCTCGGTTGAGAGACCGGAAGCTATGAGTTGCGCCCCCCCCTCAGGGGCCACCCCCACAACTTACACATCCCCGGGCGGGGGGTGATAGACCCCCGTCTGTGAGAGGAGATCCCTCCTGACGGGAATCTCCCATGGAGAGCCGTCGAGGAGAGAAATCAGGTCCGAGAACCATACTCGGCCCGGCCAGAACGGTGCTACCAGAGGTAGTCTGACCTCGTCCCGGCGCACTCTCGCCAGAACTCCCGGGAGCAGAGCGATCGGGGAAAAACGTACAGACGAAGCCTCGGCCACGTCTGTACCATGGCATCCAGCCCCAGTGGAGCCGGATGAATTAGAGAGTACCAGAGGGGACATTGCGCTGTGTACTTACCTGAGTAGCGAAGAGGTCCACCTGAGCCTGGCCAAACACTCTCCAGATCTGCTTCACCACCTCGGGGTGAAGCATCCATTCCCCGGGCCTCGGCCCCTGCCTTTTTTTTTTTGACAGGATGTCTGCTCCCCAACCGGTGAGGGACGCGTCCGTCACTAGCATTACGCAGTGACAAGGAGCTCCCAGCACCAGCCCTGAGACAAGAATCAGGGTTGTCTCCACGTGTCTAAGGCACGTAGGTACCGCCGCGTGACCTTGATCATGCGAAGCGGGTTTCCCCTCAGGAAAACCCCCTGGTCTTGAGCCACCCCTGCAGGGGTCTCATGTACAGCAGGCCAAGAGGTATCACATTGGACGCAGCTGCCATCAGACCCAGCGGTCTCTGAACTCGCTTGACAGTGAGTGACTGGCCTCCTCTCACTCTCGCAACTGCAGTGAGGATCGACTCGATCCGAGCAGGTGACATACGTGCCTGCATCGTGGTCGAATCCCAACCCACGCCCAGATAAGTGGTTCTCAGAGCCGGAGAAAGCACACTCTTCTTGGCATTCAGTCTTAACCCAACACTTTCATGTGAGCGAAAACAACATCTCGATGTCGAGCCGCCATCTGCTCTGATTGAGCGAGAATCAACCAATCGTCGATATAGCTGCTCTAGAGACCCCCGAAGGGGTAGCGAGCATCTCAGCTCCGCTACGTTCCCGGGCGGAAGAAACTGAGATGCGTGCTCGCTGGAGATCGCTGCGCCCTGGAACACCGTACGTGGCAGGGTTGGCAGACCGATCTCCTGAGGGTACTGAGGAGAGATGGGCACCGAGTACCGCGGTGTACGCCACTCTTTCCCAGAGGGGCCTGCCCTCATAAGTCCTGGGCCATGGGTCATGGGCCCAGGACTGCTTCAGCCGAAGTCTCCTATTGAAGCGACCATCCTCAGACCCGCTTTCATCTCCTAGGAAGACTAGACTGGTAAAACCAAAGCCTGCAAGGCAGGACCCTATGAAACACGCTTGGCAGGGGCTCCCACACCGCCAGGTGCCTACTAAGGGAACCAGTCTCTGGAGACTGGCCTCTGGTGTAATCGGAAAGAAACTGAGATGCGTGCTCGCTGGAGATCGCTGCGCCCTGGAACACCGTACGTGGCAGGGTTGGCAGACCGATCTCCTGAGGGCACTGAGGAGAGCAGGGCACCGTGTACCGCGGTGTACGCCGCTCTTCCCCAGAGGGGCCGGCCCTCATTTAAATAAAGAGCCGGAACAAGGTTGGGGCTGCTTCCTCGGAGGAAGAGAGTTCACACATCGTGCTCCAATACTTACCTGTATATATATATATTATTATTATTTTTTTAATCAACCTTTCCAAGTTAGATGAAATACATCATTCAATTCCTCAAAATTAAATGCAGCCAAACAACCAGACAAGTAACACGGTCTGATATGAAAGATTCATCTATAAACCCAAGAAAGTTTCAATGCATGCACGCTGCAGCAGCGGGCTCTTACTCAAAAAAGGGGAGGGAAAGACCGCTTTAGTGCAGGCTTCCGAACCCCGAGAGAGAGCGCTAGATCTGAGGAATGCAGGTGGAGATAGGGCGGTGGAGATAGGGCGAGCCCGTCTCCAACCCATCCGCCAGATCCATGTGCAATGACCCGCGATCTCAGTCGCCACCGTGCCTCAGCAACAGCGGGACCGGAACTGCGAGATCATACGGCAGGGAGGAGCACAATCGGCCCATTCTTATTTCCCTATGGGCTGACAGCGCGAACTACGTTCTCTCGTTCATAACATACTTATGAAACAATGCTCATCGACGTCCTCTACGTCCACCTCGGAGGAGGAAGGCAGGTGGAGCGTCGAGCCCTCTCTCCGGGGGGAAGAACCACAGAGCGGGCTTCCGAACCCAGAGAGCGGGCGTTGGATCTGATGGGATAAGGGAGAAGATAGGGGCTCGCCCGTCTTCGTCCCCTCCACCTGATCCATCTGCGATTCCCACGAGCGCAGCCACCGCCCGCCTCAGCGAAAGCGGGACCGGCACCGCGAGGAACGCAGGTGAAGGCTCCTTCTCAAAGAAAGCCTCCGAGAGCGAGCATACGCAGTGAAACTTTTTTTTTTTTTTTTTGGCAGTCAGCTCCCTCGAGAGCTTACACTGCTTGCTCTGCTCTCAAGCAGACAACACACAGACTGTGTGTATCCCCAGCAGAGAAAGTTCGTTTTCAGGGAGGAACACACAGCCTGTAATGCGATCTGCTCTCGCCCAAGTGCTAGTTTTATTGCACTTATAGTCATCTGGAGCTTATTCTGAGTGCTTGTGAAAGACAGACAACACCAAATAAGACTCACAACAGAGATCGACAGACACACACACACAGAGTAGCGGTTGCTGAATGACAAAAGCTGACGCCGGTTCCAACGCACGTGCTTTTATGCTTCCTGGCCGATTAGTCACCCGCCCATGAAGTCTCTCCCATCCTTTGGACAGATTACACATGTGTTCAGAGCGCGGTCACGCTGGGGGCGTTCCCCAAAGCTTCTCAGGACGCAGCTCGAGTTCCTGAAGAGGAATTAGCTGAAATAAAATAAAATAAGTTTAATGCTTAGTTTATTTCAAGATAACAGAAATGTTTTTATGGTTTCAGTTTTAATAATAATAATCCTTGTCAGCACCCAGAAAAAAAAATCAGAGATGGGCACTCGAATTAGTGACTTGAGCCCGATTCGGACGGTAATTGTTTCTCATATGGACGTCTGTAAAAACGTCTGGCGTGAGGGGGCGACAGATGAGTGTGAAAATAGATTTTATTTATGAAATATAATGGTTTATTTAAAAAACACAGTTGCCAAATGAATAGGCTTTCTAGCATTAATATGATGCTACTATAGCAAACATTTAGGACAGTCTGTTTCACAAGCATTTTAATTACATCTGACACACAAACTTCCCGCGAAAGCGGTTCAACTAAATGCAGGCATTATGCAGCACTACTGACTAAGCTAAAGGTATGATTAAATATTTTTTTAAAGTTTAATAGAGGGCTAGATTATCGTAGTTAATTGATTATTTTGCTGTGTTTGATGCTGTTCAGTTTGTTAAACTTAAAATGATGCATCTGTTAAATGGACCGCAATGAATGTGTTATGTCAGGGAATCGGTCACAATAAGCTTGTGTTTCATTGTAAAACAGACACAATTGAGTATTTCTGGTGGTTGTGGTGGTGTACCTCCGCTCCCTATAAGCAGAGTAGCAGTTTGCATAGGGCATAATTTTTTTTTAATTAAATTCGTTCTATATTAATATATACATATACATAAATAAAAATATAAACATGAACAGATAGCCTATATATAATGATAAAAAATGAACGCAGTAGCTAAGCACATGTGACGCGCCCTTCCCGCATCTGCGCTCGCGCCCGCCCTCAAGTCATTTTTGCGGCGGAATGCAAATTATCATAAATGATCGAAAACTATGCCCGGGAAAAGACATCAGCAGTCCAGGGCCCAGAAAGGAAAAAGAAAAAAGCCCAAGATGAAGCCCGTGCATCATTTTCATGTACGTTCATAATCCTGTGAAACTTTTTGGCTGTTGACGTTAATAATGTCTAATAATGTCACCATCAGCATCTGCCTTAATATTCTCTTTGAGTTTCCATGTTTTGTAGCCATGGTAACCACAAATTAACCGTGGTTTTGTTACTTCAAATAATAATTTGCAAATAAGTATTGAGATTTTTTTTTTTTTGTGGTTATAAAAACAGACCTAAGCGAACAGCCTTTAAAATGACTTATAAAACATTATATAAAACAATGAGGCAATAATGATCGGTTAATTACTTATAATCATATTGCATAACTGTTTAAATACATAAAGTAATACAAAATATACAATTTATGTACATTAGGCTAAATATTATTACAAATGCCTGCAAAGGGCACCAAAGGCCTGGTAATTGCTGCTGTTACACTTACAGGACGATAAAGTCCTTTAATATCGACCAAATATTTAATTAAAATATCCACTTAATCTTTTATTTTTGGCCACCTTTTTGCAATAGAAATGCTACAGCCTCTATAATTTCTTCAAGAAAAACATGTGAACATCACAACCCTTACAAAAATTAACCATGGTTTTATCGTAGTAAAGCTGCTTAATTTTCTTTTGTGTGATTTCTGAATGCTTTGGACTATAAAATCGATCTGACAGCTGTATTAATAAAATCATAGCCATAGGTGGTAACTGTAATTGTAATTTGTAAATAATTCAATTTAATTACAATTTATTTATTTACTTTTATATATTATTAAAGGTCTATTTTGACCCCTATAGTTTTTTTTTTACTTCCATAATATTTTGGGGAGGGGGCACAACAATACAATTCTGCTTAGGGCACCCATTTGGCCAGCAGCGGCCTGTATTTGTGGTAAAACTGCTGCCCTAAGACATGTTATTTCCTGGATGTCAGATTTTGGAGTTTGATGCGATTTTGTTTTATTATACTCTGCCAACTGTATTTGCTAAGTAGGCTACCTTTTAGTAGGGTCATTCACTCAGAACGCATTTTTCATTCCACTGCGGTATTTTCCATTGTAGCCTATTTCAAAGTTAATGCGCTACGGGTGTCTTTGAATTTGAATGCTGCGCTCTCCTCTTTTATAGCAGCTACAACGCTTAATACATCATTCTAAAACACTGCACTGAAAAAAAATTATAATAAATAATAATAAAAAATAAATAAAAAAAACTCTTCCACTGACCTGTCTCGTGACCAAAACACTATCTGAACCCAGTATTCTAATAGTTGTAGTAGTAGCGCGGGCAGGCTTGTTTACGGTCCGACAAATACGTGAATGGGCCACATATGTTTTTATTTATTTATTTATTTTTACTTTGCGCTACGTCATCGCCCCCTTTCGTTACCTCAGCCGCCCCCTCATCAGTGCTGCGCTGGCGCCGGCTCTGATCACATAACATGTGCTCAGGGTCATTTATGGCAAATATCTTTCAGCGCTATACCCTCTAGTATATCTAAAGCCAAACTCGCTTTATTCAAGCCCTTTCAGCTCCGTGCGTTTTCTCTCTCTCTTTCTCTCCTGACGCGCGCCGAATTTCAAGAGCTGCAAATGCGATGACGCGGTTATTTTAACAGCAGCAGAAACACGGTGAGCAGCAAAATTATAGATTACTTTCACTAAAACACAGCAGAAAAAATAATGCTGCAGATATAGTTATTTTTATTATAGGCTATCTATTTATATAATAACCTATGACTGTTCAAAACAGATGTGACAAGACGTTTCTGATCTACATTTAGCATTATTAATCTGTAGGCAAGGAACATTTCAAAGGAATCATGTAATTATAATTGGAAATAATTGTTGTTAGATGGCTAGGACAGAACTTAAAGGGGTGGTTGATTGCGATTTCACTTTTTTAACATTAGTTAGTGTGTAATGTTGCTGTTTGAGCATAAACAATATCTGCAGAGTTGCAGCGCTGAAAGTTCAATGCAAACGGAGATATCGTCTTTTAAAATTCTGGCAGTTTAATGCCTACAAAAATGACAGGTAAGGGACTACAACGAGTTACTTCCCGGGTCTGATACGTCACGGACCCAGATAAACCCCGCCCCCGGGAACACGCAGCAAAGGGGGCGAGGCCATGCTGCTCTGCTTTAGAGAAGAGGAAGAGAAAACTAGGGGTGCACCTAAAAATCTCTTCATATATGAATCGCGATTCTGTCTTCTAACGATTCTAATGGATTCACAAGTTTCAAAATCATTAAAGCAGCGGTTCTTAATACTGTGTGTCGCCCTGCTCTGCATCGCGCTCTCTCTCTCTCTCTCTCTCTCTCTCTCATTCAGATCGTCAGATCAGCTCCAACAAACTCTTCCAATTATGCACTTATTTTCACACAGCAATGAGAAGCATTATAAATGGACACGCGTGCGGTTGCTGTGCTGTATTAAAGCTTTAATCAGGATAAAACCGTATATTAAAAGCTAACAGAAGCAGTAGCACTTACAAATAGCAGCGTATTTAAAAGTATGAGACAACAACAACCAAACATACCATTAAGAGCCGTGCTTGTGTTACCGGCCTCAGACCTAGGGGATATCTGGGCTGGCAGCAAAGGACACACAGGCAGTGAAGCACTGTGTATCTGTGAAAACACTGTGAATAAATAAAGAGACAGACAAAATGAGTGTCGTTCCTTTGGTGCGTCAGTTTACTTCTGAGATCGCAAAACTTTAGTAACTGTAAACACTTTAGTTACATACACAAATAACTTCATCTGCACATTAACTTATGGTGTACACATAAGATATATGAATACATACACACCTGTATTCCATAGCCTGTTTCACATAAAGGCAATATATAATTTACATATTATGTGAAAAGAAGAGTGTGTACAAAATAAATCAATAAAGATTCACATAAATGTCACTCTCAGTACTAGAAAGATGACAAATGTGTCACTAAAACACAGAGAATGTATAAACTAAAATCCAACGCCATTTTACATACACCACTTCACCCTGATTGCCTCGTGTCACTCATTAAGCGTGTGCGCAAAGCACTCGAAATGGCGATTGAATTGTTAATGCAACAGATATACTCAACTACTCAATTAAAACACAAAAATAACACACACCCTTGCACTGCCAATGCACTCAAACATCACAACAATGCTGTATAAAAATACTTTTGAATGCATTTACTAAATAAATCGTTTGCATTTAAGACCCTCGAGTTAATTCAATTTGTATAAAACACATTAGATCATGACAAAGTTACTCAAAACACTTCACAATTACGTTCCTAAACCTTCCTATAGTCATGTGAACAATCAGAAGAATGTTTAAAGTGCATATTATTTTACCTGTGAATAAATAAAGAGACAGACAAAATGAGTGTCGTTCCTTTGGTGCGTCAGTTTACTTCTGAGATCGCACCCGGGAAAAAGCTAGTCTCTATAGTGTGCTTCACAGGAGCGCTCAAGCGCCATCCGCTGGCGTGGCGGTGAACTGATTCTGAACTATTGGTGTTCACATAAAAAAAAATAGGGAGGTATCAGTTTTCAATTAATTATTGAATAAACATTTTAACACCCTTTACACTCTCCCCTGCTTTTAGAGATGCCTCCGGGCATCCAGAACTAACCAAACAGTATAGAGGAACTTTTTTTTTTTTCTGAAGATAAGAAAAAAGAGCTATCAGTCTGATCAAAGGACAGGTAAGTATTTGAATGTCAACAGTCCTGCCTCATTTGTCCTTTCTTAAGTCTAATATGCCCACACAAGTGGAGAAGGATAGTGAGAGGCATCAGGTAAGACAGGGTAAGTATGAATAGGGTACAGTACACAGGTGTACATTGCATTCACTCCTGGTCTCCAAGGTAGGTATGTGGGTTGTCCCAGCTGATTATATGTGAACATCTCCTTTGGCTTTACTGCACGTGCAGACCTCCGCAGGGTGATGTCTTCCCCATTCATTGGCTGTGCAACCGGCTCCACTCCCAGGTCAGTATCCTCATTACTTCCAGCTATGCAGTTGTCTACTTGTTCCTGAGTTTCCAGAGATGGCAACAGGTCAGCCAGTACTTGCTCTGATTCTGGTGTCACAAACCGGAGTGGTTGCTCATATGTTTGAGGGTTATCTGGCTCAGCTCTATGGTGTTCCGGGTGAAACTCTGGTGCTGCTACTCGAAGATCACTACCTGGCTCATGATGGAACTGTTTGAGAGTGGCTTTTCCCCTTTCATATACTGGGACTGGTCTGGGATTACAAGCATATTCTTCCTCGTCCCCTGAATCACCGGAGTCATGCTCTAAGGTATCAGACCTGTGATGTCGGCTGTTCTTGTGATGTTGCCTCTGCTTTTGTTGTTTCCGTGTCCGATTGTCCTCTCCATTATGTTCAATGGGCAGATCATTCACAGGCAAAAGAAGATTACGGTGCAAGACACGTAGAGTGCGATCACCAGTTTCGGCTTGAATTCGATACACCGGACCAACTCCCATCCTCTCAACAACACGGTGAACCTTGTTCTCCCAGTAAGGACGGAGTTTGCCGGGCCCGCCCCTCTCTGATAGGTTGCGTACAAGCACACGATCACCTGGCTGAAGCACAATTCCTCTGACACCACGATCATAGTATTTTTTTCCTTTTGCAGAGCTCTTCTTACTATGTTCAGAGGCGATCTTGTATGCCTCCTGCATCCGGGAAGCCCACTTCTGTGCAAATTCCTGACGGGTTTCAGTCTGTGGCTCAGGATCCAGGTTAAAAAGCAAATCAATGGGCAACTGTGGGGCCCTTCCAAAGAGGAGAAAGAATGGTGAATACCCTGTGGCTTCATGCCTCGAACAATTGTATGCATGCACTATGTGTGGTAAGTGGTCTTTCCATTCAGATTTCTTTTCCTCCGACAGTGTCCGTAGCATCTGAAGAAGTGTTCTATTCAAGCGCTCAACAGGGTTCCCCTGTGGATGATAGGGTGTCGTTCGAGAATGGGTAATGCCAGCCAGTTGCTGAAGCCGCTGGAATAAATTATTCTCAAATTCGCGACCCTGATCATGGTGAAGCTTTTGTGGATACCCAAAGCGTGGTATAAAGTCAAAGAAAATCTTTTCAGCAGCCGTTTTTCCAGATTTGTTCCGCGTTGGGTAGGCCTGGGCGAAACGAGTAAAGTGATCTACCAGAACCAAGATATACTCGTAGCCACCCTTACTCGGTTCAAGATGCAGATAATCAACAGACAGTAGCTCAAATGGTACACTCGTTGTAATTGAGCCCATTGGTGCCTTTTCAGGAACAGCAGGCCGCTTTTGCTTAATACATTGGCACTGGCGGATGACATAATCTTCTATGTCACGCTGCATGAAAGGCCAATAAAATCTTTGCCTTGCCAGGTGGGTAACTTTGTCAGCGCCGACATGCCCCATGTCATCATGAAGGTGTTTGAGCACAAGAGACTTCAGAGAATCAGGGAGAACCAGCTGTCTGTGTTGTCCGGTTTGTCTGTATAAAATTCCCTGGTCAAGTCGAAGTTTATTCCATTCGTGTATAAGCCGTCGTGTGGTGGGTCCCATTTGTCTCTTGTCTTTGTCACTGGGGTTCCATCCTTTCTCTTTCAATGCAATCACGTCAACGATGGAAGCATCTCCTTTTTGGGCAGCTCGAATGTCTTCTGGAGGAAACAAGGGTATACTGGCTGGAAGCATATTATCATCAGTGGAGCCCAGCTGAAGAGCCGCAACCCACGGTACTTCTCTTTCTCTCTGGGCTTTATCTCCCTGCCATATGGCAGACACAACTTCTGGAGGTAAAACCTCAGAGTACTCTCTGATGTGGTCCTGGAGCTTCACTGGGAACCGTGATAGGGTGTCAGCGTCAGTGTTTGTCTTGCCTGGTCTATATTTTATGGCGAAATGAAAGTCGGCCAATTCACCCACCCAACGATGCCCAACAGCACTCAACTTGGCGGTACTCAGGATATAGGTAAGGGGATTATTATCTGTGAATACGGTGAACGTGGGGGCGTAGTAAAGGTAATCTCGGAATTTATCGCAAATGGCCCACTTTAAGGCAAGGAACTCAAGCTTGTTAGAGTGGAGGTGATAATTCTTCTCAGCGGGTGTGAGTGTCCTCGAGCCATAGGCGATAACACGTAGTTTACCCCCTTGTTCCTGATAGAGTACAGCCCCCAGACCTTCATTGGATGCGTCGGTGTGAAGGACAAAAGGTAAATTAAAGTCTGGGTATGCCAAGATAGGAAAGGAGGTCAACATGTCGACAAGGGAAGCAACCACAGCACGGTGTTCGGGGGTCCACTGGACTGGTGTCTTAGATGGCAGCTGACCCTTTTTTATACTTTGCTTAGTTGTCCTAGTTTTGACAGATTTCTCTCCAGACGCCTCGGGACTCTCTTGAAGCTTAAACAGTGGTCGGGCTATTCGGGAAAAATCCTGAATGAAGGACCGATAGTAGCCCAAAAATCCCAAAAGAGCTCTTACTTCTCCAACATTCTTTGGTTCCCGCTCCTTCCATTGCATCACTGCTTCCAAGTCATTGGGATCGACTTGAATGCCTTCACTTGTAACTAGGCGCCCAACATACCGCACTTGGCGTTTAAATAATCCACACTTCTTTGGTCGTAATTTTACACCATGCTCCCGTAAGCGGCAAAAGACTCTCTTCAAATCTTCGATATGGTCCTGAAAGGATTTGGAAAAGCAGAGAATATCGTCTAAGTAGGGAAAACAGCATTCATCCCTCAGACCACTCAACACACCTTCCATACATCTTTGGAAAGCCGCCGGTGCATTGGAAAGGCCAAACGGAAGACGGATCCACTCATACAATCCCCAAGGCGTGCTGAAAGCTGTCAGGTGCCTGGAGTTCTCCTCTACAAAGCCCTGGTGATATGCACTGCCCTGGTCAAGTATGGAGAACCATGAGTAACCTCCCAGGCTATCTAATAGGTCCTGAATACGTGGAAGGGGGTGACGGTCGGGGATAGTTTTGCTGTTAAGTCCACGAAAATCAACGCAAAGGCGTAGGCTCATATCTTTTTTTCTTACACAGACCACAGGAGAGGAATAAGGTGATACAGACTTTCTAATCCATCCATGGTCTAGCAGCTTTTGAACATGTTCCTTGACCTCTCTATACAAGGGCTTTGGGACTGCGTTGTAGGACCTTTGGACTGGTGTATCATCTTTTAAGTAGATTTTGAGTTGTAAGTCAGAAATGCAACCAATATCGGTGTCATCTTCAGCAAAGACATCTGACTGGTCGAATAACATACATTTCGCAATCTCCTGCTCTTCCTCAGCTAGATGAGACAAGTCAACAGGAGGATGCCATTTGTCTTTGGTCATGTGTGTGGGTTTATGCATTTCTTTTTTTCTCAAAGTCTGCTCATGAGTACACAATTGAGCTGCACACAAGTGGGCTGTATTCTGAGGCATTGGCTCACAGTTTATGGAGGAATGAGGGATTGGTTTAAGATCAAGTATATCTTCAAGAGTACCAAGAACGGTTTTCTTTGCAAGATAGATGTCATGTTTTGTCGAGTTCTGAATTGGGATTTTGATGCGCTTGGATGAGCCAACAGGAACATCAACTAAAGCTGGGAACAATTCTAGACCCTCCAGGCAATGATTCTCAGGGCTCGGCTGAAACATCATCGTACCTCCACTGTTCCATCCTCGAATTCTACACTGGACTTCACGAATCTTGCCTGAAGGGATATTTACACCTTTCTTGCCAAGGCGTACATTACACTGTGGCATCTCCGTGGGTCTAATGGTCTGGAGAGTGGAGACTAATGCTTCCACGGTACTGTCACTGACACTCAAAGCTTCTTTCAGTATTTCAGTTACATCAACAATATCGTCCTGATCAATGTTTGCTTTGATCATCTCCGCAATGACATTACTACCTAAAAGAGGGTAATTACAGTCACGACTGATAAGCAGTGGCACTCCGATTGTCAGGCGCCCATGACGCTGGCTGCATATCTGAAGATCAATCTCTGCCCATCCATCAAGGGGAACCTGAGTATTATTAACAGCAGAAATTTCAAGGGAATTATCAAATAACGATCCAAGTGGCTGTATTTTTATACAGGGTAGTGCTTGTTCAATCCACGATTTGCTCACCATGGTCACTTGTGCCCCTGAATCAAGCAGCATCTGAAGAGGTACCCCATTGATGGAACATGAGACCATGCATCGCTTACCAATGAGTTGAGCTACTCTTTTCTTTGGGTCTGACTGGTACTGTAAGTTTGACTGTGAGTGTTTAGGTGTTTTGACCTTTTCTCGGGGCTCATCACTGCTTAGGATCACTGGCTGCCCCTCTCCAGCGACCTCTTCCCGTTTCCCGACAACCTTCGTTGGAGACAGCCAATGGCGCGATGTCCTGCCTGGCCACAAACAAAGCAGTGAACACAGTTGGTATTGTTTTTTTGTACACAGTCATTGCATTTACCTCTGGTCTCAGACCATGGTGGTTGTGTGCGGTCAGTAGGTGAGCGGCAGTCTTTCAGCTTCACAGCCTCAGTGGGGGTGGACATCTGGGCTAGATGCTTGGTTAGAGAAGAAACTTGAGCAGTTAATTCTTTGATAGCATCACGGTTTGCTTGTAACTCAGCGTCAACTTTTGTTGGGGTGTTCAGTTCACTTTGGGAGTGCTGAGCTGCGCTTACAGTAACTGGTCTGCTTTTACCTACTGAACCCAGTCTTTTCAATCGCCCTTCTTCTTCAGCTGTTGATTTTGTTATTTCTTCCAAGAGCAAGTCGTCACTAACCTGCATGTCTGAGAGAAAAGGTTTAAGATCACGTCTGACATGGCTGTTCCTCTCATTTAAACCCTGGTAAAGTGTGTGAATGAAAGTGCCCTGAACGAGCTCTTTGTTATAGCTAAAACCTACACCAGGTTGTTGTGACTCAAAAAGAACACGCTGCTTCAGGCCCATTATTCGGTAAAGAAACTGTTGTGGGCTTTCTTTGTCATTTTGTCTAGCACTAGTTAGCTCTTGAAAAAGTTCAGTTACATTTTTGTCTCTAATGTGGGAGCGCAGAAATCTTTTCAACCCATCAGTAGTGAGGTCATCCTTATTAACCAACATCTCTCTGAATGTACCAGGTTTTGTTATCTTAAGGACTGCTCTGATAATCTCAGACTCACTGAAACCCTCCTGCAACCCTTGATCCATTTGCTTACAGAGACAATTGAAAGACATGTCACAGCCTGCATCACAAATTTGACCACCATGCAACTTAAACTCTCTACGTGGTAACAAAGCTGAAACATCAGACAATCTTACAACATGTTTAGAAATGTTAGATGAGTTCATCCTACCCAACGGAGCAGCACCAATTTGGTCTGGCATACCAGGCGTTGATGAGGTGACTTCTCTGGTAAGTGCATAGGTGTCTCTGCCCTGAAATGATGAGTGCATGCCAGTCTCTCTGTTCATGTGTAACGATTGTGTGTGAGTGTCTCTGTCCATGTGTAACGATTGTGTGCGAGTGTCTCTGTCCATGTGTAACGGTTGTGTGCAAACTTCTCTTTCGTCATCAGTTGGAGTGTGACCCTGGTGCTGTGTTGGTGGATCTCCCATCAAGACAGGTGCCACATTACCAGATTCAGCGACTCCGGTTCCTGGAGCTGATAGCACGTCATTAAGTAGGTCAGAAAGGAGGAGAAGTTGAGTCATGCCCTCATCTTCTGCAGCTTTTAACTCATCACTTCTGATGTAGTCGACAATTAGGTCATAAAGTTCGGGTTCACTTAGATCTGCTACATGGTAAGTTTCACGACCGTCATCGATCGAACTTGCAACAGTCTGCAGCTGACTAAAACTCAAATCTGAAAGCTTCTTTTGGATCTTGAAGATCAGCACTCGCCGTGGGCTTAAAGTAGTCATGCTGATGCATCACCTGTGGCAGTTGTTCTCTGGATGACACTTGGCGAAGTAGTCTTCCCTGAAACACTGGGTGCAGGATTCCCACGTTACTATGACAACCGTCCCAGGCGAGATGTGCTAATCCCGGACGAGCCCCCAATTGTTACCGGCCTCAGACCTAGGGGATATCTGGGCTGGCAGCAAAGGACACACAGGCAGTGAAGCACTGTGTATCTGTGAAAACACTGTGAATAAATAAAGAGACAGACAAAATGAGTGTCGTTCCTTTGGTGCGTCAGTTTACTTCTGAGATCGCAAAACTTTAGTAACTGTAAACACTTTAGTTACATACACAAATAACTTCATCTGCACATTAACTTATGGTGTACACATAAGATATATGAATACATACACACCTGTATTCCATAGCCTGTTTCACATAAAGGCAATATATAATTTACATATTATGTGAAAAGAAGAGTGTGTACAAAATAAATCAATAAAGATTCACATAAATGTCACTCTCAGTACTAGAAAGATGACAAATGTGTCACTAAAACACAGAGAATGTATAAACTAAAATCCAACGCCATTTTACATACACCACTTCACCCTGATTGCCTCGTGTCACTCATTAAGCGTGTGCGCAAAGCACTCGAAATGGCGATTGAATTGTTAATGCAACAGATATACTCAACTACTCAATTAAAACACAAAAATAACACACACCCTTGCACTGCCAATGCACTCAAACATCACAACAATGCTGTATAAAAATACTTTTGAATGCATTTACTAAATAAATCGTTTGCATTTAAGACCCTCGAGTTAATTCAATTTGTATAAAACACATTAGATCATGACAAAGTTACTCAAAACACTTCACAATTACGTTCCTAAACCTTCCTATAGTCATGTGAACAATCAGAAGAATGTTTAAAGTGCATATTATTTTACCTGTGAATAAATAAAGAGACAGACAAAATGAGTGTCGTTCCTTTGGTGCGTCAGTTTACTTCTGAGATCGCACCCGGGAAAAAGCTAGTCTCTATAGTGTGCTTCACAGGAGCGCTCAAGCGCCATCCGCTGGCGTGGCGGTGAACTGATTCTGAACTATTGGTGTTCACATAAAAAAAAATAGGGAGGTATCAGTTTTCAATTAATTATTGAATAAACATTTTAACACCCTTTACACTTGCACAGGTTCTGCACGATCCTCTTCACTAATATCCTCTGGGTCTCAAACGGGCTCAAATTGATAAGCATTATAGACAACGCCACTGTTTACAATTCAACCGGAGCACATGCCACTGAGGAGAGGGGCGGGACGTTCAGACATGCAGTAGAGGCGATTTAGCGAATCACAACACACTGAGCCAGCTAACCAATCTCAGCCCATCGCGTATTTCTGAAGGAGGAGCTTCATAAAACCAGGAAATAAATCGATGTTTGTCAGAGAAGGGACAGAGAGGTGTGGAATAAAGGTAAATTATGTGAAAAATAATGCGTTTTTAAAAAACCAAGCATGAACACATGCTAGACTGCACCCCATAAACACAATCAAGCCTAGAAAAAAACCAGTCAACCACCCCTTTAAACTTTGAAACTGCTAGTTATCTTTCTTAACGTTTTGATTATTGTAGCTACATTGTTTTTAGTAGATAATTCTTTTAAGTAAAATATTAAAATGGTATAGATTTCAGGAGGAAAACCCTGAACAGAAACAGTCACATGGCCTCGCATGTATCTAAATGTATAAATACAATACATGTAAAACATTTTTTTTTTCCGGACCTTTGCTTGGAAGAACATATGGGCCACTGGAACTTTAATTGAATACACTCTTAAAAATAAAGGTGCTTCACGATGCCATAGAAGAACCTTTTTTGTCTAAATGGTTCCATAAAGAACCTTTAACATCTGAAGAACCTTTAGGTTTCACAAAAGGTTCTTTGTTGCGAAAGAAGGTTCTTTAGATTATAAAAAGGTAAGAAACAGATGGTTCTTTTAAAGAACCTTTAACTGAATGGTTCTTTGTGGAACCAAAATATGGTTCTTCTATGGCATCGTTGTGAAGAACTTTTTAAGCACCTTTATTTTTAAGAGTGTACCCCTGACTTATATCATAAAGAAATACTTTATTTGTGTGGTTTTGTAATATCTGTGTCACATATTTCCTTATGTGTCATGGTAGATCGGACTCTTGTTATAGAATTTAATTGTTAAAAAAAGAAAAACTGTTTTGAACATGGTAATGGATTAAAACAGTAACAGGCTGGATGTATATTATTACATCTTAACACTTTTTTTTTTTTACAAAGCAGATCACAGATCATGTATTTTGTCTAGAGCCTATAAAACAGCTTCATAAATAGGAAGATTTCAATACATGAGGATTATTTGCGAGTGAGAATGTAATTTTTTTAGCGAGCTATTAAATGACCTGAGACTCGATTCGGACTCGTGACCAAAGACTCAAGACTTGACTCAGACTCCAGCGATAAACACTTCAGACTTGACTCAGACTCCAGGTCAAAGACTTCAGACTTGACTCAGACTCCAGGTCAAAGACTTCAGACTTGACTCAGACTCCAAGTTAAAGACTTGTGAACATCTCTGGAACAAACCCCTCTGTAAAACCCTTCAGAATATAGCTAGGAATAAAACTAAAAAGTGTGGTGTTATTATATGCTACTGAAGTAGAGATTTCTGGTTATTGCATGAGAAAAAATATTTTGAAATAAATTTTAAATATTGCCTTTAAAGATTGATTGTAATTAAAAGCTACAGATAGAAGTGCAATAAGATTATTTCAGAAAGTGTTTTTTGGATGTTTTTTTCTACTTGTCTGAAACAACATGTTATGAAAAGCCAAATCGCCCAAAATCTATAAATTGACCAATGATTGAATAAATAATGTTTCTGCCTGTAGTTTCTTGCCTTAAAAATTTAATGTACTGTGTAAACATGCCATAAAGGACCATTGCTTGTCACAAAAACGGTTTTATTCTGAAGTTCTGCATAGGTTGAGATTGAGCAGTTTATGTTGAATATTCAGTGTCTGTGCAATCACAGCTTGGCATGCCAAACACACATACACCATAAAACCCGCTGCCATCTGCCTCTGACACATGATGCTGCATGCGTATGTGACTATAGCTCATATACACCAAACCTCCTCACACCTCTGCTGGACAAAAAGAAAAAAGTGTGTTTCTGCGTGATTAAGTGAGCACAAGCCCATTAGTGATATGATAGATGGACAGCAGCATGAGATAAAGCAGCTCTCCGTATAAGCGGAAACTTGCATGCCTTGTGTTTCCCGGCTCTCTAGCTCTAATTGAATAGCTGTCTTCTGCGGCCCGATTATGGTAATGGCTCCCTGCAGAACAAAGCCAGGTGAGTGTCCTTGTGATTAGGAAACAGTCGAGAGGGCACATCAGCAAAGAGAGACTCCCGGAGGACAACACCTCGCAGAGGAGGGTGCTCACCTGCCAAGAGAGCTGACGAGGAGGTGTGTGCCTGTCAAGAGTTCATGTAAACTGCTAGTACTAGAAAGAGAGAGGTGAAATGTGTCTAGAGGGTGGGACTGTGTGCGTTTAGGTGAGAGAAAGTATTTTGGCACTGGAGGGCATGCAAAGGCTTTTCAAGACAAGATCTGGCATTGGAGGAGATCATCCCAGGTGCAATGGAAACGCCCTCTGCTGTTCTTATCCAAAGTCAAGGCTTGTGCATGTTAGAGGGAAGATGGAAAATAGTATGGAGTATGTATCTTATAAACTTGCACATTTATGCCTTGACATTGTATGAGATTTAACAGTGAATAGTAACATTTATACAGTATAATATTATAATAGATCAAACAGTAGTATATGCCCCCCGGTGTCAGACCTGTGTTCCCCATGTCTTGTGTTTCCCTCCCTCTTGTGCCCATATTTGGTCCTTCCTGTTCCTTTCCTCGTTTTATGTCCTCATTAGTTTATTAGTCCCCAGCCCTGTGTTTAATTACTCCTCGCCTGTTTCTGTTCTCCTTGATTAACTTCCTAGTGTTCTTAAGCCTTGTGTCTCCCTGTCTCCCACGTCCGGTATTGTTTGTATTACACTGTGCTCCATGTTTCCATGTGTTTGTTCTTCATTAAAGGAAGATTTGATTGTATTCCTCGACTCCTCGTTCTCTGCTCCAGCTGATTGTGACACCCGGGGCAAGATGACCCCCTGATCTTATATTTTTCCTCGACCACAGATGACACAAAATCTAATCTTAACACATTTAGTGAATGGCTGTGGTCTAATTAGATTTTTTCATTTCATCTGAATATCAACATTATTGAGATTTAGACAGATTTGAGGTTAATTGATCTAATTTTATGTCTTTGTACAATAGTAATCTGAGACACTGTATTATGTTGAATATAAAAGTTTTTGTGTCAGTTAATGATGGATTCATGGACACATTAATGTTTTTCGATTTGTGGAGTAAAGATATTGCTTTTATTTTTAATTGAAAAGATACAATTAGACCCTTGGAGAAAGATGGCCCCCCAGAATTGTCACAGAATTGTTATGATTTTTGATATAATACTTTTTGTAATTCATGGGTTTATTATTGAATAATTAATTGAAAAATATTGAGTTAGATGTAGACCTAAATTTCAGAAGTCGTAATATTTATTAATTAAGCTGTGAAATCATTCAATTTGTACTCATAGTGTTGTTATTAGGGCATATCTTCACATTTAAAAACGTTATGCCTTTATACGTAATATATTACATTTACCTTTCAGATGAATCTTTTTTATTTTTAATTTTATTTTATTCAATTATTTATTTTTTGGTCATCAGTTATTCGGTTATTCAACTGTCAAAACAATTTCCCATCTTACCATGTCATATATTATACAACCATTAGTTCTGTCAGGACCACTATCGTCAAAATGATAGATACTTAGCATAAAGTTTGGTTTGGCGGTATGGTTCTGTTCTGTGCAAAAACTCCCTGCCCATCCATACAGCCCGTCATGAATGAGCAGGGAGAGCAGCAATAATAATAACCCCCCAAGGGTTAACAGAACAGAACAAAGCAGATATTATTAATGTACTTAATGATATTTAAGTGCAACATTAAATATGTAAGGGGCAGCAGCCCCTTACATGAGAAGGCAGTGAAGGGGTGCTCTTCTTATTAAGCAGCTAAGAAGAGCAGCAAGCCCCTTTAATGCAATACCTGAAAAAGATGCAGAAACCCACTAATGATTTGTATGGGATCATATTCCCGCCAAAAGTATTGCAGCCACGGATAAAAAAAAATAGCAAGCGTGAAAACAAAATTTAAAAACGCAAGTAAAAATATATTGCACAAGATTTAAAAATGAAAGCAAAGTTTTCAGAATAGCAAGCAATTGTCACGGATCGAAAAATAATAAGCGTAAATAAAAAAATTAATAACGCATTTTTAAAACTAATAAGCATGAATCAAAACTTTAAACACATTTAAAATCATATTGCACAAAATTGAAATATTAATGCAAAATTATCTGTTATATTTCTGTTTTTTCTGCTCTCATAAATTTTCTGCTCATATTTTTATTTTTTGTATGCTTATGCTGTTTTTCCCTTCATGCTTGTTTCCATGTTCTGCGCTTGCTTTCCCAAATGTTGCGGTTAGAGTTTCATGTAAATCAGCGCGGGCTCAAGCGTCTTCATTGGTCCACTAGTTCTAGATTGACAGCTCCTCCTCAGCCAATCAGTCGAAGAGGGGGCAGTGACACCACTCCAGTGCGCCTCATTAGCTGCCGATGCTCAGTGTTCTGTTCACTTGTACAGGTGAACATGGATTACTGCTGGGAAACATATTTCCGTACAGGACACTGTTATATGTGTCTGTCTGTCACTGCTGTACACCTGCCTGGCGATCCGTTAACGTTAAATGAGTAAATTGGTAAATTAATTATGAATGAATGAATGTAATGTTTTTGCATTGACTAGGCTAGATTTGACTACTGATCAATGAAAGCGATAGTGTTACAGAGGAGACAGTTACAGAGGCCAGGTGGATTTGATATACACAATGATTCATTTGCATAAGATTCATTTGTATATTGTGTTTATTTACATAAACACAATATGCAACAAGCTACATATATAATTGCATAACACTATCATATTAATGATTTAAATATATAAAGTTACAATACAGCAACAATATGAAAGTAAAACAGCCAGCAGGTGGCGGCAAGGATCTCTAGAGTAAGACATTAAATCATTCATTCAAATGGCAGATTCATTCAGTGAGGAATAAAGTGAATCATTCAATATGAAAGCTGCTGTGTGTTGCTTGTAGGTGCTGTTCTGCTGTGGCTTTGTCAAAATAGAGCAAAATGAGAAAATAGTTACAATATTAAACTCACTCAAAATTTCCTTCTTGTTATATTGATTATACTACAGTTCAATAAAGATTTTCAATGGAGCTGATATTCGGGGAACACACTCTTCCTGATGTGATATTGCTTAATTGTATGTCATTTTCTAATCTCAGTGTAACACAAAATGTGATAAATCTTACAAAACCATCAATCTTATCAATTACATACTGTGCATGAAAGAAAACGCTGCAAATAGCTGTTTACACAAAACAATACATGACAAAAAAAAAAAAAGCTAAATATTGCCCACATGAGCAATATACAGCAAACTAAACAATTGTGACTGGGATGTTTTACTCTTACTCATATTATCCTCTCCTAACAGTAATAACCATAAGACTTATTATTATTAGTCAGGTATGGGCGAGCAAGACACCTATAACGGTGACTTCACAAGGCCGGTGCATATTGTGGCTGCTCCCTTTCGCGATGTGGCCATATAGGCGAATAAATACAGGTGAATATAACCACGACGAGTCACTAGGACGGCTCATTTAACGTTAACAGATCACCAGGCAGGCGTACAGCAGTGACAGACAGACACATATAACAGTGTCCTGTACAGAAACATGTTTCCCAGCTGACAGTAATCCATGTTCACCTGTACAAGTGAACAGAACACTGAGCATCGGCAGCTAATGAGGCGCACTGGAGTGACGTCACCACCCCTCTTCGACTGATTGGCTGAGGAGGAGCTGTCAATCTAGAACTAGTGGACCAATGAAGACCCTTGAGCCCGCGCTGATTTACATGAAACTCTAACCGCAACATTTGGGAAAGCAAGCGCAGAACATGGAAACAAGCACGAAGGGAAAAACAGCATAAGCATACAAAAAAATAAAAATATGAGCAGAAAATTTATGAAAGCAGAAAAAACTGAGAAATATAACCAAGGAAAACATGATTTTGTGCGAAAGTCAGATAATTTTGCATTAATATTTCAATTTTGTGCAATATGATTTTAAATGTGTTTAAAGTTTTGATTCATGCTTATTAGTTTTAAAAATGCGTTATTATTTTTTTATTTACGCTTATTATTTTTCGATCCGTGACCATTGCTTGCTATTCTGAAAACTTTGCTTTCATTTTTAAATCTTGTGCAATATATTTTTACTTGCGTTTTTAAATTTTGTTTTCACGCTTGTTATTTTTTTATCCGTGACTGCAATACTTTTGTCGGGAATATGATCCCATAGATTTGCTCCTGAGCAAGCGGGAAAAGCTGCTGATTAATACTGAATAGAGCTTATATAGGAATGCCGCGATAGGTGTCATATTCCTATAGGTAGATGTGATCAGCTGAGAATCAGCTGATGCAAGCTTGACTCACGTGACCTGCCAGAACTAACGCTAACGCTCAATTTCTGGTATTCAAAGTTGATTGATTGAGAAGCTCTTAACGAGTATTTGTTTATGCTTCCAGACTGTCAGTCTGTGCGTGTTTTTCAGTGTTTTTGCAGGTTACATGTTAGGCCAGTAGGTGGCGACAAGTGACAAGACAGATATGAATGAGTCCTTTGAATCATTCAGTCAACTGATTTTTTCAAACATGCTGATTCATTCTGTAACGAAAAAACTGACCATCGTTATGAATGAGTTCAAGCTCGTTCAAAGACGCTGATCCCTTCAGGAGCAAACTTTTTTTTGTCCGAGCAAAAATAGACGAAGTAACTGAGTGTAAAGTGTAAGTTATTAAAAAGTAAGTTACTCACTTATTCACTGAAATGATGTGTAAAAGCAATATTACACTTGCAATCATGTTCGAGGGTGCAGGTAATTATATTAAAAACAACAGCACTCTTGTGTGCAATAGCTGGGGCTTAGATATAATATTAAGTAATATAATATATTAAGTAATATATACAGTAATGTGTGCTCTTAAAACATAAATCAAACAGTATTTAATGAGTTTTACAGAGGAAAAATAAATTAGATCTTATCTGAACATTTATTTTTGCTGAAATAGCTCACAATAACTTTAATATAGCTCATATATTAACTGAGTGAGTGAGAACGAGACACTGCTAAATAAAATGCTATGCTTCAAGTTCAGTTTGATATTAGAAGGACATTATTGTTGTTTTAAAAGTCTCAGTCAGACCCATCTTCCTAAAATATACACATGTCTGTATTACTGACAGCATACACACACTCTTCAATCATACTTCCATACACACACTGTTCTGTGGGATAATAGAATTAACAGCATTAGGCTGGAGTATCTAAAGAAACAGAGACGATTAAATTGACAGCTCCGGTAGGCAGTGCCAGCGGCTTGACATCTACATATGATAGATGGCAGACATGATTTCCATTTAGTGTCTGTATTCATATATAGCGTTTGCCCGGGCTCTCTAGCCATCCGCCAGCAGACGAGAGTTGTTACAAAGGAGAGAAATCTTCATGCACAGATTAGTGTGCTGGGAAATGGATCGGCGCATGATAGGAATCTAGCTAAAGTCCATTATTAACTCGGCAAAATATGGATAATGAGTTATTGTATGAAAAAAGCGGGATGGTGTCTAGATAAATAAAAAGGGACAATGAAATAATAGATGAACAACACACAAAAAAGGAATGAATGAATAATGAAGAGCATTTTTCAGGTCTGCATTTTTGTCGGAATTATTTAAAAGCATTTGGATTTCAGAACAAAGAGAAAATGATAAGGGAAGGCAAGGAGACAAAAAATCTCGGGGGAAGAAAGACGTGGCAGAAAAATAATAAATCTGGCTTGTAAAAAGAATATTATTAGCATTTAACAGCTCAGAGAAGAACAATATGCATATAACTGCATTCACATCACATACAGATGCATGTATAGACTATATAACACTGCCACTCTTTTTTCACCCTTGTTCATAGTTTTTTTTTATGCAGTGAGAAATATGCAAACTTACTTAAAACAAGATATATTTACTTGAACAGTGAAACTACCTAAGATCATGAGACTTATTTTCAGAGAATGTTCTGCTTTATATAAATTAAATATAAATGAATAAATGTATATATAAAAAATGTTAATAGAATTTCAACATTTATTTGCACATATACTGTAGATAGATTATATCTCTTCATAAATAATTGTAACAAAGTTTAAAATGCATTATAATATTTGAAAGTTTGTTTCATGTTATGATGCATTATACTTTCTAAATGAATAGATGTTATAATGTATTATAACTATGGTTATAATTATTCATAAGATCATACAATGCATTATAATGTGCATTACAAGGCATAATTAATGCATTAAAACCACTTTTATAATGCATTATACTTAAAGGCTTTAAGTAAAGTGTTACCAATTTGTTTAATATAAATTTTAACATAATTTCTACACACACTTTCACACACACAGAGGGATGGATGGATGGATCGATAGATAGATAGATTTAGATTTTAAATTTGTATTATAGATTAAATGTATATTTAATCTAAATTTTTATATAAATTTGTAGATAATACAATATGAGACAAAACAACAATCAATTGTATGATTTGTTTCTTAAAATGAGGCAAAATAATTTGCCTATACTTATTTCAACATACTGTATATTCTCTAAAATGTTAAATGTCAAATCTCAATTTATTTCTTAAAATTATATTGTTTTAAGTTCTAAATTTTTCGCAGTATTAATTAGTGAGCAGTGAGTATCTTTATTTACGGTACATTGTGTGCAAGTGCTAAATGTGACACCAAGCAGCTCAATGTAGTGATTTCCTCTCATGTCATTTCTCTATATAACACTGAAACAGAGGTCAGCCCGGTTTGATAACCTTTCCTAACGTTTCCATCCTTCCATCTGAGCAATAATCTCCTGTCAGTAGCAGTGTAAAGCTGACTAAATCCATCAGACTGATAGCAGCCTTGCGTCCGAGGACTTTGTGTTCTAGCTCAAAGAAGCTATTGACTGGTAACTGGAGTGTATTATTACAGTCATTCACCGTAAAAGCAATTGCTGCTATTACATGTTCTGTTGGAATGGCGAGGGAATGGGATTTGTTACCCTATCTCTTCAGGAGCTTCTCTTCCCGCTGCACCTTAAATGGGAATAATCTCTTCCCAGTATTCAGAAGATATGGATGGTATAGAGCAGAAAGGTACAGCACTTCCCGCTCAATGGTTGGTGCCATTTTTGCAATTTTTTTTTCTTTTTCTGTGGTAATATATTTAACTATAAATATTCCTCTATAAATTAAGAAAGAGAAATAAAGAAAATATCAAATTTCTCAGAATGACAGATCTCCAGGTCATGGCGATCCACAAGTATTTATACAGTAGCAAGGGCATCATTCATAGTCATATTCATATGTGGCCATGATCTGTTCTTCTGCATGGATTGATCTGCAGCTAGCTCGTCGGTTTCATGCTCACCGAGCAGGTATGAGAGCGTTTGTGAGAAAGAAAATATGAATATGTTCTTAAATATAGCTTTGGGTGATTTTGCATTTTGGAGTTCAGATCTTAGGGGGCAAGTGCAAGCAAGACCTCCTATTGAGTTTTGAACATGATTAATTCATGGACTGTCCTTCACCATCTAAATTTCTCAGTTAGAATGTGATGCGTGTCTGTGTGGGAGTAGAAATAGGTGGGAGCGAGAGAGAGAACACAAATGCTCTGAAAGAAAAATTAAATAAATGCATAATCCATAAATCACAGGAATGCTGTGAGTTTTTTTAAAAAAAAGAGGAAGTGTACTTAGATGATCCAAGTGATCAATGTTAAATTTCATAGAGACAGGCTTACAAAAAAAAGTCCTGTGGCAGTACCATAGTGCTGCAATGGTATTGTTGATAGTACCATGATACTAATGAATGCAGGTAAAGTGGGAAACTTTCCGATAATTTTTCATTGTTTTGAAATATGATGCTGATTTTTTTTTTCATTAAGTAGAACATTTTAAGTAAAAATTAATATAAGTATAATTTTTTATATTATATTTTTGCATATTTATACACACACACACACACTAACAAAAGTGTGGGGTCAGTAAGATTTTTTAAAGAAATTAATACTTGTGTTCAGCAAGGACATATTAAATTGATCAAAAGTAACAGTAAAGACATCTATTAAGATTTTGCTTGCATCTAGATTGTAAATATATATTTTTTGCTATTTTATAAAAAAAAATTCAGAGGTAAATTAATAACAATAAAATTTTTAACAATATTTCAAGTGTATTTTATGAGATTTGTTATATTTTGAATCCAATTTTTTTCTCTTTGTAAAAGGCAAAAAGTTTATCATACTGATTTCAAAGTTAAGGATTCATTAGTTTGAATCAAAAAAACTATCATAACATCTTAGTTGATAATTCAGTATACTTTATTTTTGACAAAACATCCCATGTTTCGGTAGTGACAGCACATTTTTCAGTAGTGACAGTAAAGTTTTGGTAGCAACCACAACACATTACAGAATTTTAACTCTCAAACTAAAACACTACTAAAACATAATAAAATACAAATAAAATAATTGCAAAACTGTATAACACAAATAAAAAAATTGCAAAACTGTATTAAAATTGTTTATTTCCCCCAAATATGAGGATTGTGTGTTCCCTTTTGTCACTACTGAAACAATGATGACATGTTTTGGCAATGACTGTTTCGGCAGTGACAATTCTATGGGATAACACCCAAAAAAACAAAGATATAATTTCTGAAACTCCAGTAAATCTTTCGGTAGTGACAATTTTAGATACTTTTGAACCTAGCTCAAAGATGCTAATATGTCAAATATGGACACAAGAGGCGGGAACACATGACACACACGACAGAGGACTGAGACTCGGCCAATGGACTGAAACATACACTGTTTTGGTAGTGACATGAAAAATGTGGGACACATTTAAAGTTTCATAATTTACAAAGAAAATATAAAATAAATATTTTCTTTTTGAACTTCACTTTTTAAAAGAATCAAAATGATACTTTTAAAATCATCAATGGAAAAGAAATACAAAAATTATTTCAATATCATTTTCATAAGTTGAAACTTAGTAGCTAGGGTTTGGGACAGCCATCTCCCAATTGAAAGTACCCAATAAATTATGATTTTATATATATTAAGCTTACTAAGATTTTAAATATTATTGTGGATTTCAATAGATAATAGAAGGATCTTAATAAACATCTAAGATTTTATTACTTAAATGCTTTTTAAATGTGTTTTTTGGTTGTGGAACAGCAGTTTGCACCAATTCTGTAGAATGTCCCATATATGAAGCTCTATATATAGGTCTATATATATATATATATATATGTGTGTGTGTGTGTTTGTGTGTGTAGACCACATTTGAATTGTTGTACATTTATATAATATCTCCACAGCTACTTGAAAGAATGCCATATAATTGAATAGAATAAAAGCATGGTATTTCTGTGTCCAAATTTACCAGCGAAACTGTTTGGTACTTAACAATTAGTGAGAACTGCTGATTGTCTGTAATTGTCTTGTGTCTGCATGTGTGCAGCCATCTAAAGGTTATTCTGTTAGGACACATAATGCCTTGGCATTCAGAAATGGCCTATTTTACCCACTGAACAGATGTCACCAGGGCCCGTCCGCTCCGCTCCAAGCTGACATTGGGAGTTTGGCCTTGGTTGCCAGTTTGCAACCTGTCCAGTTTACCCCTGCCCTGTTCCACATGCCAGCCAGTGCCTCAGTGCCAGAGAGGGAGAGACTTCACCTCTCTAATTTGCCCTCATTGCAGCTGCCAAACACACTCACACTCTGTGGGAGAGCGGAGAGGGAGATGGAGAGAGAGAAAAAGGAAAATAAACAAATGAATGCTTGAAACTTTAGAAAATAGAAGTTCTATTAGATTGGAACTAACTTTAATATTGCTTTTTTTATTTATAAAAACAAAACCAAAAACATTTTATATTTTTGTTATAAAAATAAAATGTAAAAATAATTATTTTATTTTATTTAAAAAATATTTTTATGTATTTTTGCTACTGTGTTATTTTGTTTTGCAAATTGCTTGTGTTTTTAATTGTAAGTCCCTTTGGACAAAAGCATCTGCTAATTGAGTAAATGCTAATGTTTTCTTCATTATACAACACTATTAAGTCACAACATTTGGCAACAACACTAATAGACAATCAGATTATGGTGTTGATGGGTGCACAAAGGTTTTTCTGACGAAGGCTTCGTGATAAAACTACTATGTTGTGCAAACAAAACCACAGAGAGAGAAGTGGTGGATGCATTGAAGGGAAATAGAATGATAGCTTTAATGTGAGCCAACCTCATCCTATTACTGTAAGCAGCCCCACCTCTCATTACCGCATCTGCCTGGCAGCGGTAACCAGAACTCTCGGACCGCGCTAAGTGCATTGAGCTCTGCCAAATACACCGACAATGAATAGATTCGAACGCTGAAACCAGCAGAAGTCTATTGCAGGTAAACCAGAAAGGAGCGCATAGGGAATAAACTGACCGCAAGCTGACCGGGAATGGACGCGCTGACACGGAGCATTGCCTGGAAACCCACCAGACATTGTCTAGACGACCCTCGACCTAACCTAATTTAGGATAACTGATGGTACCTGATGATCAGGGTCATTAGGGTGGACGTCACAAACAAGCCTCCCTTCCTCCCTCTCTTAGCAACACCAGCTGTGACCCACACTGTTTTGTGCTTTTGCCTGTCCAAATGAAATTCAGAATCAAATCATAAGATATTTAAAAGTAAACTATCGTTCAAAAGTTTGAGTAAAGTAATGTTTTTTTAAGGGAGTCTCTTATGCTCACCAAGACTGATTTTATTTTGATCATACAGTAAATACAAAATATTTTGAAATATTTTTAAAATTTTAAAGAACCTTTTCATTTGAATATATTTTAAAATGTAAGGACTGTTTGGTGTAATTTCAAAAGAACAGCATTTATTTGAAAGATTTTTTTTGTAACAATGTAAAAGTCTACAATGTCATGTTTGATCAGTTTGATGTGTCAATATGTTTTTGCTAAAGTTTTATAGTTAACTTTTAAGCAGTTTAATGTGTTAATGTGTTCATATGTTTTGCTGAATTAAACTATTAATTTCTTAAAAAAAAGAAGAAGAAGAAGAAGCAAAAGGAAATATGACCGGCCCCAAAAAATGTAATATTGTGTATACTTTAAATTTGAAGGAAATAGTTTAAAGGCATATTATAGAATTTTTTTTTTTAATTCTAGTGAATAATTTTGTTTGAACAAACAAATTGGACTGATATACTGACCGAATATATTTTGACTCGGTTATGTAAATAAGAGTGATTTTGTTGTATTTGGTGTACATTTGCTTGTACGGTTTTGATACTATCACCCTAAATGATTTTTTATTGTTGTTACTGTATTATTTTTCATTTATTATTATTATTATTATTATTATTATTATTATTATTATTGCAAACAAGTGAATGGTAAGTGAATGGTAAAAGAGTCTTTCATTCTGCCTCAAACAACATGTATAAGAAAAATGGTGATTACATTTTTGGTGGACTGTCCCTTTAAGAATAAATATGTTGCATGAAGTATATTTGTTTACTATGTATTAAATAATTAATTAATTAATTAATCTATGGTGGACAAATCCCCTATAGTGGTCAATGGTGGTTACAGCCATAGGCCTGAGGTGGTAAATATGATTTCTTAAAAGCTCAGCTGTAATGAAATGTTAAAAATAAATTCTGATGTTGTCTGGCACAAACTTCACTGTTTTCTGAGAAAGAGCCAAACACCAAAGCCTTATGTGATTTGTCTTGTGTATGCGAGAGTGTGTGTGTAATGCGTATTGATATATGGATCAGATATAGAGGCTCTGTGTGTGTAACCTCTGCCGGGACAGGAAGCTGTCAGCCTCGGGCTGCTGTGTCACATCCACTGTGACGGGACAGTGAGCACTGGACTTCCTGTGTCGAGCCAGCAGCACTCCGTTGCTCTGCCGTCACCCGTCCTGCCAGATTAACTAATCTCATCACTGCTCTTAATGGAGGCAAGCAAGGATGACAAATGACATTAGGCCATCGATTCACGTCTGCTGTTTAAGCATTATGCTGTTTTCTGAATGAAATGAAGCTTTCTTAAAAGGAGGGAAAAGCTTTGCTGAGAAAAGGACTTGAGGAGAGACTGTTCTCGCTTCCCGATGTGCAGGACTGCATTATTTGTAATAGATAAATGACACTTCAGATTATGTGGCTTGTTGTTACTTTTCCAAAAATAGACCCAAAATGAACATTCTGTCATCACTTACTAACTCTCGTGTCGTTCCAAAACTGTATGATTTTCGTTCTTTTGTTGAACATAAAAAAAATAATAATCAAAAGATTTTGCCCATGCAATTGAAGTTTAAATTGTTTTTTTTTGTTTTTTTAAATAATCACTTAGTAAACACTTAAAACCTGTTATTTTTGTATAATTTCTATATTATTATAGTTCTTGTTATTAGGAATGTGATTTTACATTTATATTTTGTTTTCACTTTAATTTTAGAAATTGCTGGTAAATTTTTACACTGTATGTAGTTTCTATTCCATTTTATTTATTTTTAGGTGTTTTAGTACTTCAAGTTAAATTAGGCAAAATGAAAATGAGAAATGTTGCCTTTTCACATTTAAGATAAATTCAAATAAGTTCGTTTTTTTCTATATATTTCATTGTTTTTCAGGTATGTCTATTTTGTTTTAAGTAACAAAAATATTTGGTAACACTTTACAGTAAGGTTTAATTTGATAACATTAGTTATCTAATTTTAGATAGCATGAACTAACAATAAAAAATACTTGTAAAACATTTATTAATCTTAGTTAATGTTAGTTTCTGCATTTACTAATACATTATTAAAATCAAAAGTTGTATCTGTTAATATTATTTAATGTACATGAGCTAACTAATGTTAATATGTATTAATAAATACAGTAGCAAATGTCTTGTTCATTGTTAATGTTAATGCATTAATTAATGAAACAATTGTAAAGTGTTACCAAATATGGTTTTAGTTCCTTTTCGGGAACTCGAGCTGCGTCACTACGCTTTGGGAACGCCTTGTGCGTGACCGGCTCTGAATCTGCTGTGTAATCTGACCAATGGAAGGGCGCGACGTCACAGGTGGGTGACGTCAGAGACCAGGAAGCATAAAAGCACCTGCGGCAAAGCCGGCGACAGCCTTCTGTCATTCAGAACCGCGCTCTCTGTGTGTCTGGTCTACTCTGTTTGTCTGTTGCACTTTTCAAGAAATACATAAACCTGCATACGATAAGACATTACACTGACTGCATTTACACTGCACTATGTCAATGAGTAGTTATAAGGGCGAGGGCAAGTCACGCTTGTTCAAGCCGTGTGTGTCTCCCTGCAAGCGTTTCATCACTGCTGGAGACACACACAAGCAGTGCGTGGCTTGCTTGGGAGCGGAGCACGCAGCGGTTGCATTCAATGAGGGAGCTGATTGCCCCCATTGTGAGCGCTTGCCGCTGCGTACGCTCCGCTCCCGAAAATCTCTGTTTCTGGACGGGATTTTCACGAGTGAGCCCCGCGGTTCGGGTCCCGCTGCTGCCGAGGCAGGGCGCCGTCTGCACTCGTGGGGCTCACAGTTCGATCTGGAGCAGGAAATGGAGACAGGCGAGTCCCTGTCTCCGTCCACTGCCTCCAGATCGAGCGCCCGCTCCGGGAGAGCTCGCAGTGAGAGAAGAGCAGCTTCTTCCTGCGGAGCGGGCTCGATGCTCGACCACTCTTCCTCCGAGGAGGGGGAGACAGTGAGCGTCGATGAGCCGCCCCATACAGGGAGGCTCAAAAGGAGAGCGCTGCCTCTCGCGCTCCCCCGCGGCGGAGCCAGAAGCAGCGCTACTCGTCTGGGACTTCAAGGTCGAAGCCGGATCTGAGATCCGTGCTTACGGCTAGGAGGTCCCAGAAGAAGAAGTCCTGACACATGGGGGTGCAGGACTTCTGAGGGCAGGCCCCTCTGGGGAAGAAAGGAGTTACAGTGCCTATCTCTCCCCAGTGCCCTCGACGCTGCGCTCAGTCCGAAGCAAGGGGACTGAGACACACGTCACCCCTGAGGGGGTCTATAAACGGATAGTTGTGCCCCGCTTGGCGGTACGCGTTATACGGGTCCGAGCTACCGTCTCTACACCAGAGGCCAGCCTCGAGAGGCTGGTTCCCTTACTAGATTATTTAGCAGCTTGGAAACTACTGCCAAATGTGTCTCAATGGGTCCTGCAGACTGTAAAAAAAGGGGTATCGAATTCAGTTCGCTTTTCCACCACCGCGTTTCAGCGGCGTGACTCCCACACTGGTGGGCCCCGAGCAGGCTCTGGTTATGGAACAAGAAGTGAAAGCCCTATTAAGGAAGGAGGCCATCGAGGTGGTCCCTCCTCACGAGAGGGAATCCGGGTTTTACAGCCGGTATTTCATAGTTCCCAAGAAGGATGGCGGATTGCGTCCGATCAGAGATCTGCGTCAACTGAACCACTCAGTCAGTCAGCTGAAGTTCAAGATGCTCACGCTGAGGCAAGTTTTGTCGCAAATCAGGTCCAAGGACTGGTTTGTCACGATAGATCTAAAAGATGCATACTTCCACGTATCCATCCATCCGTGTCACAGGAAGTTCCTAAGGTTCGCTTTTGGGGGCAAGGCATACCAATATCGGGTTCTTCCCTTCGGTCTAGCACTCTCACCCCGCACGTTTACAAAAGTAGTGGATGCAGTACTAGCACCATTGAGGCTGCAGGGCATCCGATACTAAATTATATCGACGACTGGCTGATTCTAGCTCAGTCGGAGATGGAGGCGGCGAGACATCGAGATGTCATCCTCGCTCATATGAAACAGTTGGGGTTGAGACTAAACGCCAAAGAAAGTGTGCTTTCTCCGGTTCAGAGGACCACTTATTTAGGCGTGGTGTGGAATTCGACCATATTGCAGGAACGAATGTCTCCTGCTCGGATCGAGTAGTTCACGTCAGTCAAGAGAGTGAGAGAAGGCCAGTCACTCACTGTCAAGCAGTTTCAGAGATTGCTGGGTCTGATGGCAGCTGCGTCCAATGTGATACCATTTGGCCTGCTGTACATAAGACCCCTGCAGTGGTGGCTCAAGACCAAGGGATTTTCCCCGAGGGGAAATCCACTTCGCATGATCAGGGTCTCTCGACGGTGTGTGCGAGCCCTAGACAGGTGGAGAAAACCTTGGTTCTTAAATCTGGGCCCGGTGCTGGGAGCTCCGTGTCACCAGTTATCGTTAGCGACGGATGCGTCTCTCACCGGTTGGGGAGCAGTCATGAGTGGCCGCTCAGCCCGCGGTCTGTGGAGTGGTCGCCATCTCATATGGCACATCTATTGTCTGGAGATGTTAGCGGTCTTTCGAGTTTTCCTCCCAGACCTGAGAGGTCACCATGTGTTGGTGCGCACCAACAACACAGCGGTGGTCTCTTACATCATTCACCAGGGGGGTCTGTGCTCGCGCCCGTTATACAAACTGGCACACCAGATCCTCTTGTGGTCCCAGGACAAGTTCCTCTTACTGAGAGCACTATTTATTCCTGGGTACCTGAATGTGGGACCAGACGTACTGTCGAGACAGGGGCCGAGGCCCGGGGAATGGATGCTTCACCCCGAGGTGGTGAAGCAGATATGGAGAATGTTTTATCAGGTAGAGGTGGACCTCTTCGCAACTGAATGCGCAATGTCCCCTCTTGTTCTCTCTAATTCCTCCAGCTCCCCTAGGACTGGATGCTATAGTACAGACATGGCCGAGGCTGCGTCTGTACGCCTTTCCCCCGATCGCTCTGCTCCCAGGAGTTCTGATGAGAGTACGCCGAGACGGTGTTTGCCTACTGTTAGTAGCCCCGTGCTGGCCGGGCCGAGTATGGTTCTCGGACCTGATTTCCCTCCTAGACGGCTCTCCTTGGGAGGTTCCCATCAGGAGGGATCTCCTCTCACAAGCAGGGGGTGCCATTCTGCACCCCCGCCCGGAGTTATGGAAAATGTGGGTGTGACCCCTGAGGGGGCACTGCTCATAGCTTCTGGTCTCCCAGCTGAGGTGGTAGAGACCATTCTCCAATCTAGAGCTCCCTCTGCTAGGAAAGTGTACACCCTGAAGTGGAAGTTCTTCACTTCATGGTGCAGAGCTCGCCAGCAAGACCCTGTTAACTGCCCAGTGGTACAGTTCTTGAGTATCTGCAGGCTAGACTCTCTGCAGGGGTATCCCACTCCACAGTGAAGGTGCATGTGGCGGCATTATCGGCTTACCACTCATCGCTCGATGGAAACACAGTGGGCAAACACCCCATGGTGATACGCTTCCTCCACGGTGTGCTGAGGATGAGGCCGCCAGTGCGTTCTCGCGTCCCCACGTGGGACCTGGCGTTGGTGATAGAGGCTCTGTGTAAACCACTTTTGAGCCCATAGAGGAGATTTCAGATCGTCATCTTTTCCTCAAGACTACGTGTCTTGTTAGCGATCACTTCTCTGAAGAGAGTGGGTGACCTTCAGGCCCTATTAGTGGCCCCTTCCTATCTTGACTTTGCGCCCGGACTGGCGAAAGCATTTCTGTACCCTCGAGCGGGTTACACCCATAAGGTCCCCACTACTGCACCACGGCCAGTAATACTGCAGGCCTTCCATCCTCCTCCCTTTTCGGGATTCAGATCAGGTGAAGCTTAACTGTATGTGTCCTGTGCGAGCACTTGACACATACGTCCACAGAGCTACCCAGTGGAGAAGGCCAGACCAATTGCTGGTGTGCGTTGGTCCGCCCAGGAGAGGTCTCCCTGCTACTAAGCATACTATCAGCCGGTGGATTGTCGAGACAATCACGGCCTGTTACAAGTCCTCTGGCCTCCCCTCGCCTTTGGGGGTCAAGGCACACTCCACTAGAGGTATGGCAGCCTCCAAGGCCTTTTCTGCAGGTGTCCATGTTTCGGACATCTGCAACGCTGCGGGTTGGTCCACCCCGTCCACCTTTGTCCGGTTCTACGGCCTAGACATCGGTACTACCCCAGGTTCTTCGGTTCTCTCGTCCTATTCGTTTATGTTGAGACATACACACAGGGCAGGGATTTGCAAGTCTGGCGGAGTGGGCATCTCGTTCCCAAAGCGTGGTGACGCAGCTCGAGTTCCCGAAAAGGAACGTCTCCAGGTTACGTATGTAACCATGGTTCCTTGAGGGAACGAGACGCTGCGTCACGTTGCCATACTTCCGGCATCCTTGCCAGCGCAGTTCTTCATGACTTGAGGCTGTCGCCGGCTTTGCCGCAGGTGCTTTTATGCTTCCTGGTCTCTGACGTCACCCACCTGTGACATCGCGCCCTTCCATTGGTCAGATTACACAGCAGATTCAGAGCCGGTCACGCACAAGGCGTTCCCAAAGCGTGGTGACGCAGCGTCTCGTTCCCTCAAGGAACCATGGTTACATACGTAACCTGGAGACGTTCATGTTATTAACCTTGCTCAGAACACAGTGCCCTGCATGGCACCCTTTAACACAGTGTAGGTCACTCTGTTCCTCTCTCTACTGCACAGGAACACACACGGATCTAAATATATAACAATTCAGTGCTCTTGGCAGGCTGCTGGGTGGCTTTGTGTTGGTGAAGGATGTAAGACATAGATGTGGCTCCCCAGAGTGCTTCTCAGAAGTGTTAAGTGCCTGGCATGTCAAAACAAATATGTTTTTGATGAACTTAATGAGAGGAAGATGCTAAGGTACCTCGAGCTGTAGAACCAAAGCAAGATTTTTCCTTGTGCACCTGTTCAAACAATAACTCGCTCATGTGCATTTATGAGAGAAAGAGAGAGAGAGAAGAGAGCAGGAGATTTGACAGCCAAGTTGCTTCAGGGCTAGTGGATCTGGTTTCTTAATGTGGTTTTATGTTCTTTTGCATTTTAACACATGAAAGGTGAGCAGCTTAGTATATGCATATAGTTTTCCAGCCTGTGAGACAAAACACAGATTTATTTGTATCCGGTCATTATTTTCTTCGTAAATAAAGCAAAGCTGGTATTAAACAAATTAAGAAATTATTACAAAACCAAATGTGAATCATTGAGTGGAGTTTTGTCTATTAAATATTATACAACAAATCCGCTTCTTTGATATTAGGGATGCATGTCACATTATACCCTATTGTTATGTTTCTTTGTTAGGAGATAGTATAGATTTTTTTTTCTTGTGGATACTTATTTCCATTATTTTTACATTTATACTACCTTTGCCACTCTAACACTCGCTTAAGATTATTTAAAAATGCTAATAATTTAATAACACTTTAAATGTAATTTTTTAAGTAATATATTTTTTAAAATAATTATATTTATTCAATTTAAGTATGTAAAAGTATACATTTTAAAACTGTAAATTATGTTGTGATGCCTACATTCAGTTGTAGCATTTAAAATGATTGATTTTTGTTTTTAGTGTTGTATTAAAAATTGATTTAGACTAAATAACATTTTAATATTTGTCATTTTTTTCTGTAACGTGAAACAAAATAAATATTATTTTGGATGATGTTTTTTTCTGGCATCTGCAGCTAATTGCTTTTTTCCATGAGTTGTTTTTAAATTATGATGTAAAAATATAGTTTTTGCACTCTGTTACATTTTAATGTGCTTAAGAAAGTTCAGCTAAAGTTTGAGAGTGATGTTTTCATTCATAGCTCTAAAAATCCCCTGACACAACATCTTCCTGAACCTTGAATATTCCAGCTTCATTTGCATACATTTTGCAGCTCTCCTGCCTCCTTTGCCTTTTCATGAGCATGAATCTTTCAGTGCCTCAAATCTCCTCAAAATATGTCATCAGTCTCCAACACCGGCCTGTTTATTTGCTCCTTTAATTACTGGGAATGTAATTAATTATGTAAATATTTCTGTTTTCACAGGATATTGAGTGGTGCGCAGGATAAATGCCGGTAGCAAGAGAACTGTTGACATATCCACTCACTAAACAATACAATAAAGACTGCCTCAAGTACCCATCCCTGCTTGTTTGTTAGCTAGTGTCCGAGATTTAATTGATGTTCCCTTGCACAGCTTTCGTTCAGACAGCTATTGCTCAAAGGTTACCAAAAGTTCAGTCAAACTTCTCAAAGCGTTGGAGCTCAAGTAAAAATTTTGATTTTCTGAAGGTGGTGGAATATGGATGCTAGAAAAGATCAAATATCTTCTATATTAGTCCATATGGACCTGCATCAACAAACTCAAACCATCTTCTGAAAGTCTGAAAATGACAAACCTTGGTGTTTATTGGCTTGGACCTATAACCGCTGAGAGCTATCAATGGTAATCTATTTGACAGCGACTTTTTGAAGAGTGCTTTTGAGAGCTATTATCCTTGATGTGTCAAGATATTGCTTGGTAAAAGAGATGGTGAAAAAAGTATATATAAAAAACAGTACTATGGCAACCTTTTAGCAATCTTGGGGTTGAAGATTGATGTTGTCGTGATCAGCAGAGAAGTTATTTGGCCAGAGAATGACCATTTTATTTATTTTGTTTGGAATGACTCAATAGTGGTGGCAATTCTTCAGAGCTCAACGTGGAAGGGTGAGACACAAATAAAAGGAGAAAGATGTTTTGATTCGGTGAAGCATCTGTGGCTAACCTCAGCTTTCAGCTAGTATCAGGTTGTTATTGAGGATAATGTGTGGAATCAACTTATTTTTCTTCAGAACTCAGAAGGCCTTTTTTGATGTATGTCTATGAAGTGTATGACCCTTTTGTTCTGGCACTTAAAATAAATAAAAACCCAAGGATTTACTTTTATTAAAACAAACTTTTTGTTATGTGTACTTGGAATCCTTTCATATTTTCTTCATCATTTTTGCTATTTTTCAAATGCTTCAACACGATGCACAAGTATTTTAGATGTGGTGGAAATGTTAAAGACAGAATTCTGTCAATATATATATTAAATAAAATCGGCACATTTTAAGAGGAATTCTAAGTATTTTTGATGTCAGTGAACTAAGGAAAGCAAAAAGCAAAAAAAAAAATAATAATCCATTCCTGAAGCTTTCAGAAGGACATCCAATTTGCAGTCCTAATAAATATAATATCAGAATATGGTTCAAATTCAGGAATAGGTTCATAGAGAATGCCTCCGCATGCAAGCACTGTGATATAAGCCTGAATATTTCAACAGTCATATCCCACATTGTTCTTTTACAAGCACCCAGTCCCAGGGGAAGAATGCAAACCAACTGCCCAGCAATGGCAATTGGCTCCTTTGTGTCTTTCTCTCTAGAGACTCCTTTTCCTCAAGTCGTTCTTTCCATCTCTCTCCATTTCTTTCGCAGACCTTATTTCGCTTATTTCTTGACCTGGATTCCGAGACAGACCCTTCCGCTGGTGTCTCCTGGTACGATGTGTGTATTAGAAGGATCCAACCACAGTCCTTTTGATCAAAGGCCATGACTGGCTTCAAATTTGTTCAACGGCGAGGAGAAACCATGTAGGCAAGGGACAATAGGATGCAGTACACTTCCAAGGGTGTCGGAATTGATTTGCTTGGGAAAGGGCAAGTCGAGGCTGATTTGCACTTGCTGCATATCCAGCAAGACTCAGGGGAGATGTCATTTTCTCTCATGGTGAAAACCAAAGATGGGTTCAAACGAAGACAGATCTTTTTGACTGTGGCATGGAGATTCAAAACATAGTTGTGGAATAAATCCTGTCTAACAATTGCGCCTAGAAATATGGCAACTCGGAAGCACCAAAATAAAACACAGATGCATGTAAACTCACAACTGTTCAGTGACTGTATAGAAAGTGGGAACCACGGCAACAAGGCAATTTATCTTTTGTAATAAATCCCCATGTGCATCTCCAGAGACAAATCAACACATTTTTCACTCTCCTGCCATCCTTTTCTGTCTTTCCCCTATTTTCTCCACCATTGATTTCTGCTCCAACCCATCTTTATGTTTTTGCTATATATATATTTTTTTTTTGAGAAAGAGAGAGAGAGAGAGAGAGAGAGAGAGAGAGAGAATGTGAGTCTTACTAATGAATAAATTCAAGCTTCATTCTGAATGACTTTATAAATAACTATTTGAACCATTCCGTGTTGTTCCATCTATTATACATCAGATCTCTTTAAATTTTATTAAGGAAAAACATCAAAGACCTGAATAAAGATGACATAAAGGAATAGTACATCCAAAAATAAAAAAAATTCTCCAGATTTGGAGAAATTTGGCATTACGTCACTTGGTCACCAATGGATCCTCTGCAGTGAATGGGTGCCGTCAGAAAGAGAGTCCAAACAGCTGATAAAAACAAGGATTTGACATGACTTCCTTAACAAATTAATCATTAAGACATTTTTAACTTCAAACTATTGCTTTCGCCTAAAATATCAGTCCTCTATCCATGATATTGCTTTCTGCAGTAAAAAAAGTTGTCACGTCTGAATGAGGAGAGAAATATGCAGAGATCAAGCACTGTTTACAAGCAGAAACAGTCTAAAGAGACATGTCAGATTTTGATGTGAGACGACAAGAGGGGATGGACTTTTTCTTGTGTTATCAACACGTGTAATATGTAATAACAAGTGTTATTAAGGATTATGGACTTGTATTTTGACCAGAAGCAATGGTTAAGAGTTAGAAATCACTTAATGAAGGATTTGTTTCTTACAAACACACAGTTTTTCACTTCATAAGACATTAATTGATAGACTGATAGATGGTGGATTATTGTGATGTTTTTATCAGCTGTTTTGACTCTCATTCTGACGGCACCCATTCACTGAGGATCCATTGGTGACCAAGTGATGTAACGCTAAATTTCTCCAAATCTGTTTTGATGAAGAAACAAACTCATCTACATCTTGGATGCCCTGAGTGTGTGGAAATTCTTAGCTAATTTTAATTTTTGGGTAAACTATTCCTTTAATGCAGGGGTCATCAAACTTGTTCCTGGAGGGCCAGTGTCCTGCAGAGTTTAGTTCCAACCCTAATCAAACACACCTGAAGCAGCTAATCAAGGTCTTGCTTGGTATGCTTGAAACTTCTATGCAGGTGTGTTGAGGCAAGTTGGAGCTAAACTCTGCAGGACACCGTCCCTCCAGGACCGAGTGTGGTGACCCCTGCTTTTATGACTTTTAAGAACTCAAACTAGTGAAATTTATAGCATTGATTTGGTCGCCCTTTTATAAATAAATAAATAATTAAATAGTTCAAGTTCAAGTTCATTTTATTTGTATAGCACATTTACTACAGCCAACAGGCTGACCAAAGTGCTTTACAGAAGAGCAAAACTATACCACATATACAGAAAACAGACCAGACAAAAATTTAATACAACCTGTTTAAAAATTAAAAATGGCTATATCACAGTAGTCAATACACTAAGGAAAACAAATAAGTTTTTAGCAGGGACTTAAAAACAGACAGAGAAGGGGCCATTCTAATCTCTAGAGGCAGGGCATTCCAAAGTCGAGGCCCTGCCACTACAAATGCACGCTCACCTCTACGCTTAAGCCTAACGCGAGGGACTACCATCAAAGCCTGGTCATGGGATCGTAGGCTTCTGGACGGAGTGTAGAGATGAAGAAGTTCAGAGAGGTAGACAGGGGCTAGGTTGTGTAGGGATTTATATACAAAGAGGAGAATTTTAAAGTCTATTCTCTGACAAACCGGCAACCAGTGTAAGGATTTAAGAACTGGAGTGATGAAATACACAAATATTTGTTTGTTCTGGCACTGACAAGGAGTTAAAATAAGAAAGTCTCCTGTTTAGCCAAAACCTGCAAGCAGGTAAATTACAAACAGCAGTGGATTTTTACTGATATCCTATCGCTGACACTGTGCATGCAGATACAAAGAACCCAAAGGCCACGCTATTCCTGCCATTCGAATAAAACACGAACGTCTCATGACAACACACTCAAACACACACATACCCCCCAATGACAGTCTGTGCCCCTGTCCATCTCCTTAATCCACCGTCACTATGAGAGTAAAGCCTATCTAGGGTGATATTTGAGGAGAGCAATGGTTGTTGGCTAACTGTAAGTTCTCTTTGGTAAAGGATATAACTGGGATTATGTCCGCATTGGGCTGGCTTTAGAACGTGGAGATGAATACTCCTAGTTTGAGCATCTCCAAATGTGGCCGCTGGGATCATGCTAATATTTATGATTACTTAGCTGAGGTTCTTATCTGCAAACTGCCACACCGCACCCGGAATAATTTTGTTCTTCTGCAATATCTCACAATCGATTTTTTCTTTAAAGGAGACAAAATAACACAATATTAGGCTGGTAGCCTCGGCGCTTAGCAGGAACAGATGAGGGTTTGGGGAGAGTGTGGAAAAATTGGAACATTACATGATGATGATTGAGTGACAGGTGAAGGCCTAATTATAGCCTGGTTTTGGGGGAAATTTACATAAGCATTAACCTCACAAAAACTTTTTTTTTTTGCCTTAACTTTTACACAAACTATATAATTTATGCACGATATCAGCATTTAAATGAATGTAACTACTATTAACTTATTAATTAATAAAAAATATAAATTTTTATTTAATTAATTTTACATTTAACATTAACTTTTACATTTAAATTTAAATTTAAGTATTGATGTAATATTACTGAACTACACAGAAAACCAAAATACTTCAGTTCAGCAAAATCATTCACTGGCATTCATATTACTTCCATCTTTGATGTAGGCACTAGCGTTGGGAACCAAAACTTTACTGTAGATTCTCTACTGAAACTGCAGCTTGAAACAACAAAAAGTAGTTTGCTTAGTAAATGTAATTCACACAAAAATGAAAATTATGTCATTAACTACTCATGTCGTTCCAAACCTGTAAGATTTTCATTCATCTTCAGAACACAAAATAAGACATTTTTGATGAAATCTGAGAGCTTTCTGACTCTCCATAAACGCAACTACCACGTTTGTGGTTCAACCTTAATTATATGAAGCTACAAGAATACTTTTTGTGAGCAAAACAAAAATAATGACTTTGTATGACGTGGTACTTTCTGAATGCATGGCGACTGACACGGAAGTGAAGACACTGTTGAATGAAGTCCTTATATTTGTTTTCTTTGCACACAAAAAGTATTCTCGTAGCTTCATGAAATTAAGGTTGAACCACTGATGTCATATGGACTATTTTAAAGATTTCATTGCCTTTCTTGGCCTTGAACATTGTAGTTGCATTGCTGTCTATGGAGGATCAGAAAGCTCTTGGATTTCATCAAAAATATCTTAATTTGTATTCCAAAGATGAACGAAGGTCTTAGGAGTTTGGAACGACACAAGGGTGAGTATGACAGAATTTTCATTTTAGGGTGAAGTATCCCTTTAATAGATCTTTATTTTTTGGTCAATTAAATACACAAAGCGCTACCAGTGCATTCCGACTCCTGGGGTCCGTTCTTCGTACGTTGCTAACTCAGTTAGCTGGATTTGATTGTTGCCGATTTCGCTTGATCTTGGATCATTTGGTTCTTCGAAGCTCATCCTGGACTTATATAAGGACTCATAGCAACAGGTCCGTAAGCTTAAACCTGCTCGGGAGCAGGCTTATTTCATGTAAACAGGATTAGATTGTATCTTTTTAAGCAGAATTGATACTTAAAATCTGTTACAGCCACTGCTACTTTATTATAAGAGTACCCTGCTGGTCCAGGGACAATAATTAAAAATAAAAATAATTTAAAAATGAATTTGAAAATAAGATAATGTTGTGTAGTCTATAACACTATAGACACAGCCAGTTTTACTCATTGAAAGATTTCTTAGTGATGAAATAATTACTTTATAATTGTATTGGAGTCTTACACACATGCTATACAGTTAATCTGAGCCGTGCATTGATTTGAGTGATGACAGATATTATGGGAGGGGCTTGATGGAGCACAGGAGATGCAGATAACATGATCTTTAAGAAACTGTAATTAATGCTGTCACGTAACAAATCTGTTTCAAAGATAAAATTAAATGATTTGCTAATTACAACACTGAAGTAAAAATGTAAAGCCTACACAAATGCTAGAAATCGTGAATATAAATAATTGGGAACTATGTAAAACAATTAGAAATAAATTAAAAACAGTGCACATTTCATTTATCTATTATAACATTTATGTAGTTTTATTCGCTTGGCTGTTTCCTTATAAAAGTCCAGAAATTTGTCAACTTTTCCGTCAGGTGTCTTTTTTAATGATATGATGTCATTACGTTGCTGTCTTGCCGCCAGCCAATCGCTGCATTGCTGATCGTGGTTTCGAGTATCGATACATCTGCCCTTTTTGGGGAACACGAGAACACGCAGTAATCTTAGACAACTTAATCCAGATATTTTAATCTAATACGCAAATTCGTTTGAAGAACCAAATTAGCCAGAGATCAGTTATCAGGATTAGAAGATCTGGCATCTTTCAAATCATCTCAGATGTAATAAGCGAGGTACGAAGAACGGACCCCTGGGCTCGGGTCGGGCTCGGGCTTGTTGCTATATGTAGGCTACGCTGCTTTCATAGACGCACACACACACATTATTGCACACAGATATCAGAGAGAGAGATCGCGCAGCGAACACACAGCACGGAAACTTTTATTAGTAAAATAGCTTCGATAGGCTACTGACTCGCAACGTTATATTTCTCTGCAATGCGGGGGTAAAATAGTTGTTTTTGAAGTAATTAAACCTCATTGCTTGTAGAGAGAGACGCGCAGATGCAGGTTCACACATGCAACTTTCATCCCTCTCTCTCTCTGTCTCTCGCTAATTCAAATAAATGCGATCTTACCGCACTACATCTCTGTGTCTGATTTAAAGCAGGCCGAATGCTAACGAGCCTTAACTGACGAAAATTACCATAATTTGCACGGTGGAAGAATTATCGTCTTGTCGTATACAACCATTCAAAAACTCGGCCGAATTTATGTAACCGCTGCACCTGATGTTCATAAACGTTCATAACTGGTAAGTGTTTTTTCTTTTGCCTTGTGAACTGGCCGAGCCTTGATGAATCTATTTCTTTACATGTATTTGTTTACTGCCCTTGCATGCAATCATGAAATACAGCATCTTATTTTTATTTTATTTTTAAATTGGCTATTCGTTGTAAAAAAAAAAAAAGACTTCGGGTTCGGGCTCTAAATTTAACTGTGTCGCTGGGGTCGTGTCGGGTCAGACGATCTCGGGTACGGGCCAGGTTCGGGCTTCAGTTTAAAGCCCGTGCAGACCTCTAGTGTGGGGTAAGAGAGGGGAGGGGGGGGCAAGGTCGGGAGGGAGTTCAGCTTCCTGACAGCCTGATGGATGAAGCTGTCCTTCAGTCTGCTGGTCCTGGCCTGGAGACTCCGCAGTCTCCTTCCTGATGGCAGAAGACTGAAGAAGCTGTGTGTCGGGTGGGTGGGATCACCTGCAATGCTGAGGGCTTTGCGGGTGAGACGGGTGCTGTAGATGTCCTGGAGGGAGGGAAGAGAGACACCAACAATCTTCTCAGCTGCTCTCACTATCCGTTGAAGGGTCTTACGGCAGGACGCGTTGCAGGCGCCATTCCACACAGTGATGCAGCTAGTCAGGATGCTCTCGATGGTGCCTTTGTAGAAGGTGCACATGATGGGGGCCGGGGCTCTGGCTCTTCTGAGTTTGCAGAGGAAGTAGAGACGCTGCTGTGCTTTCTTGTCCAGTGCCGCAGTGTTGTTAGTCCAGGAGAGGTCCTCTGTGATGTGTACACCCAGGAACTTGGTGCTGCTCACTCTATCCACAGTCGCACCATTGATGGTCAGAGGAGCATGCTGAGTGTGCACTCTCCTGAAGACAACAACAATCTCCTTCGTCTTCTCCACATTCACAGAGAGATTGTTGTCACTGCACCACCCGGCCAGGCGGCTCACCTCGCTCCTGTAGTTTGTCTCATCTCTGTTGCTGATGAGACCCACCACAGTCATGTCATCCGCAAATTTAATGAAGAGGTTGGACTTGTTTGACGGTGTGCAGTCATGGGTCAGCAGACTGAAGAGGAGGGGGCTCAGCACACATCCTTGGGGGGCCCTGTGATCCATGTGATAGTGCTGGATGTCTTACTGCCGACCCGTACTGCCTGAGGTCTCCCGGTCAGAAAGTCCAACAGCCAGTTGCACTGCGATGTATTGAGCCCCAGCTGGACCAATTTATGAATGAGCTGTTGAGGGATGATTGTGTTGAATGCTGAACTGAAGTCTATGAACAGCATTCTTACATACGAGTCTTTTTTGTCCAGATGTGTGATGGTTGGGTGGAGGGCAGTGGGGATGGCATCATCGGTCGAGCGGTTGGACCTATATGCAAACTGGAAGGGGTCCAGGGAGGGGGGGAGGACAGACTTGATGTGGTGCATGACTAGCCGTACAAACCACTTCATGAGAATAGGAGTAAGTACGACTGGACGGTAGTCATTGAAGCAGGATGGAGATGACTTCTCCGGGACTGGAATGATGGTGGTAGCTTTGAAGCATGTGGGGACAACAGCCTGACTTAGTGAGATGTTGAAAATGTCTGTGAAGACATCAGTGAGTTCCACTGCACAGTCTCTCAGTACACGCCCAGGAATGTTGTCAGGACCCGGAGCTTTGCGTGCATTGATCCTGCTGAGGGATCTCCTCACGCTGTCCGGGGACAGCGTCATCACCTGGTCGCCGGGAGGAGGTGGAGTCGTCTGAGCAGTGGTACTGTTTTGTGCCTCAAAGTGAGCAAAGAAGTACACAAGCAAAGAAGTATGTGTCTGTGTGTAGTTACACAATACACAATTATGTACTATTATGTACACAATTGTACATAATTATTATGTAAAATTATGTGTTATTTAATAAAAAAGAAGACTTTTACTACATTTAATACAGTGCCCTCCACTAATATTGGCACCCTTGATAAATATGAGCAAAGGCAGCTGTGAAAATAAATCGGCATTGTTTATCCTTTTGATCTTTCCCTCAAAAAATTTACAAAATTCTAACCTATCATTGAAGTAAAGCAATTGAAAGTGGGGAGAAAATCTCATGATGAAATAAATGTTTTTCTCCAATGGATGTTGGCCACAATTATTGGCACCCCTAGAAATTCTTGTGAGTAAAATATCTCTGAAGTATATTCTATTCATATTTGAATTTGTTAGCACACCAGGGTGACTAGGAGCATGAAATTGTCCAGCCATGACTTCCTGTTCCACAGAATTATAAATATGAGGAACACAAAGGCCAAATTCCCTTAATCATCCATCACAATGAGAAAAACCAAAGAATATATTTCTGATGTGCAGCAAAAGATAATTGAGCTTCACAAATTAGTGAAGTGGCTTTAAGAAAAGAGCTAGAGCAGTGAAAAATCCCATTTCCACCATCAGGGCAATAATTAAGAATTTCCAATCAACAGAAAATGTTACGAAACTGCCTGGAAGAGGACATGTGTCTATATCGTCCTAATGCACGGTGAGGAGGAGAGTTTGAGTGGCTAAAGACTCTCCAAGGATCACAGCTGTAGAATTGCAGAATATAGTTGAGTCTCGGGGTCAGAAAACATCAGAAAAAAATTGTCAAACAGTCCCTACATCACCACGTGTTGTTTGGGAGGGTTTCAAGAAAAATTCTCCTCACTCATCCAAAAACAAACTCCAGCATATTCAGTTATCAGACATGACTGTAACTTCAAATGGGACTGGCTTCTATGATCAGATGAAACTAAAAAATTAGTTTTTAGCAGCAAACACTCAAGTTGGGTTTGCTGCACACAGGGATAAAAAAGTACCCCATGTGTACAATGAAATATACTGCTGTATTTTTTATGTTGTGGGACTATTTTTCTGCTGGAGGTCCTGAACATCTTGTTTAGACACATGGCATCATGGATTCTATTAAATACCAACATATAAAAAATCAATAAGTGACTGACCCTGTTAGAAATCTTATAATGGGCCATGTTTGGATCTTCCAACCGGACAATAATCCAAACACAAACCTCAAAAACAACACAAAAATGGGTCACTGAGCACAAAACCAAGCTTCTGCTATGGCCATTCCCGTCCTCTGACCTGAACCCTACAGAAAATGAGTGAGGTGAACTGAAGAGAAGAAGCACCGTCATGGAGCTGTGAATCTGAAGGATCTGGAGAGATTCTGTATGAAGGAATGGTCTCTGATCTCTTATCAGGTGTTCTCCAAACTCTTTAGGCATTATAGGAGAAAACTCAGAGCTGTTACCCTGGGAAAAGGACATTGCAATAATTGGGTGCCAATAATTGTGGCTAACATGAACTAGAGAAAGTATTTCTTACACAATGAGATTTACCCCCATTTTCAATTGTTTTACTTCAATGATAGGTTGGAATTTTGTGAATTTTTGGAATGAAAGATAAAAAGGATAAACAATGCAGATTTATTTTCATAGCCACCTTTGCTCATATTTATCAAGGGTGCCAATATTAGTGGAGGGCACTGTATGTATGAAATCGAAATGGCCAATTTTTTACTATATAATTTATATATATTACACATTCAATTACATATTATATAATAAATGATATAATTATATATAATAATATATTATCATTTGTAAATCTGTGAAATGACATTAAAAAGTGTCTGTAAACACACCTTTTGCAGGAAATTATTAAAATGTTTTTATTATTGTAATTATTTCATCATTTGCCAATGGAATTTTGTTTCTTTATTCCATGTATGTATTCCTTAAAAGTATTAAATGAACCGTTAATGAACCCATTGTTCATGTTCACGTAACTTAAAATTATATTTCTGACTCCACTTGAAGGCTGTCCCTGTCAAGTCACTTGTTTATGTCTTTTGTTTCCACACACATCCACTTTCACTTAAAGTATAAACAGAATCTGGATGCTTCGGTTTCTGTTGAGTCCCAATGTGCTACAACACAGTGACCTTCAAAATGTCTCTTTGGCTCTGCTGGTAATTAGAACAACCACACTCATTAGCTAACGACTGTCAACCTCCTGTGATTTTGTCGGTTTACCCAAGAAGCTTCGTGTACCAGTGTGAGCTAACACGGTTATACATGGAGAACATCAAAGTGCTCGGCAGAACATATGGTTGTGTATGCGAGAAACAAAATCTATATAATTACCCATAATTCCCTTCTCGGCCTCGGACCAGGCCCTTTTGGTTGGCTCTCATTAAAATGTCAAAACATAGAGACTCTTTACAACGTATCTCATCTTTACAGCAGGGACAAACAGCGGGTCGAAATGATAGCGTTCCCCCGTGTCCATTTAAAAGAGTTTGTAGTCATTCTCCCTGGTGCGGTGTCTCTTACAGTGCCACATTAACACCTTCTCAGCTCACTGATTCCAGAGCTCCTTTTTTAGGGAATCAAACACACTCAGTACAGCACAACTGGGAATAACCCCCCTGATTTCTCCTGGCTGTAAGGGGTGAGTGTGTGTGAGTTTGTCCCCTGAGATTGTCGAGTGATTACACACATATTACAGTGTGCAAGCTCCCATGTCACATTAAAATTGCGCCTGCTCCTAATAGCATCTTTAGCCACCTTCCTTCCACCCCTCCCTCTCTTTTTCTCTCCTTTCCTTTCTTTTTCTACCTGAATGACTGTGAAAATAACCTCTGAACAAAAGGTCAAGTGACTGTTTTTTTTTTCTTCTCTGCAGTCTTCATTTTTTTATTTAAGGGCCAGAGCTACAGTATAGACTGCTTCAAGGTAGCCTAGCATGAAACTGTAATGCCGTGATAAACAATAGGTGCAGGCTTCACTGTTACACAGATGCAGAGTGTGGGTTTTGCGCAGGTGTGGGGCGGTAATGCACATGTATAAATTCGCAAGGACCCACATCACCCTGCAATAATGTGTGTTCAAATGTGCACATGAAATTGATTCTGTGCTAAATGAACCATGGTTCTATGGTATTTTGAGTAAAAAAAAAAACAAGTAAAAAAGTGATAAAGATATTTTTTAAACAGTATTATAATATGCAAATAAAACAACAACAACAGTGTCTCCCTGTTCGATGTGAACTCATTAATTTTCAAAGTGAGCTGGCGCCTTCAGGTGAAATGAGCTACAGGCGACAAGATGCTGGCATGTCCAGTGATGTGACAAAGTTGAGAAAAGTTTCACTTTATGCAAATGTGCAGTGACTACCAATGGGAATGAAGGCAGTGGAACTAATGTATCCTGGCAGCTATTCTGCTTGAGTGTCAATAAGATGCAAGAGAAGTTAATCTTTGCAGTGAGCAATTTCCTGAATGTATATATGTCTCTGATTATAGGTATGTGTTCATGTGATAGTGGGCAATAGATAATTGAGAAAAAAATGTATCTGAATTAAATTAAATGTATGGCTGTAAATTGTGTGCATGTGTAGGAGTGTAGCACATTTCCCGTGGGCCCCACTAGAGATTTAATTTTCAAATGAATATTGTGATTCAATGATGCTCCACTCTAAAAATGTGCCTTCATAGGAAAGAATTTGGACCGATAAAGGTTCCTTACCATCTTTACTCTATCAGACAGCAAGAATCACATATTCCATGTGTACTTTATCAGCATGGAAACTGAATTGTGTCATTCCTGTGACTGACATAAATAGAATTGCAGAATATTTGGCTGCTAGACTGAGCTTCCTGTTGGTCAGCGCTGTTACCAATGGCATGGGTTTCTATTAAAATGGTTGGATTTTGCATCAGCAGCTGTAACTGCGTCTACACCTTTATAGCTTTAATTGGCATGTGTTCCATATTCACTGTAACATGCATTAAAAATGCTAAAATATGTTGATTCATTTTTTTATTATTATTTGAACTTATTCATTTACGAGTTTAAAGCATGTTTTGTGATGCAGTTCCCTATCCAAGACAAATTTCTTTCATGGGAAACAATAAAAGTAACATTAACCTTAAAATAAAAGGCATAGGCCTATAATATATGATATATAACAATTAATATATAATATTAATAATTATAACATCACAAAAAAATGAACTTTTATCACCAGGATATCACATTATTCGGATATAAAATAATTTGAAAGGAATCTCAGTGGACCGCTCACAGCTCTCAGACGCTATTGTCCTTGATTCTTGAGAGCTTACTTTGCCTTTTATTTAACAAAAAAAAAACAAAAAAATATTCCGTGTTATCAGTAGCCGCTTGTAATGTGAGCTAAAGATAACCAAATTTCATCATTTTCAACACCGCCTCCCATTCAAGGGGGAGTAACTCTGTGCGGTGGAATTTATCAGACGTGATTTGATTGGCCCTCCGCTAATCCCCCTTCTCTGCGAACTCATATTCCATTGGACGTTCTCACTGTCAATCAGGCTGTCTGTGCCCGCCCACCGGTGGCGCCAAATAAGGCACATAGTACCGCTGTGGCTGTGTGTGTGTCAGTAGCCCGGACGGCTCCGTCTCATCCCGCACCGTGAGTCAAGCGTGCTCGGCTGCGACATGACCAGAGCCCCGCAGACCTGGCCATTCAAATATGGAGCAGTTTAAAGCGATCATCTCGGTGCTTTGGATATTATTGCTCAACAGAAACGAGGAGTCCCGTGCAGAGGAAGGTATGTGTCTTTATAGTTGTTAAGACGCCAGGTAAATTGTTTCCGTACATGGCGTGAAGTGTCTAGTGGAAGTATAACTCTCACTGCAGGTGTGTGCTTTTCATATTCCAGGTGCTGTAAAGTTAATAAACAGATACAGAGAGGACCGAATCAGTGATGCTTCTGCATTATGAGAAGCTTTGATTAAAACTGAAATCGAAATGACAGTCGGTGTACTTTTAAAAACAATGATCCCAAGGAATCCGCTTGGACGCTTTTGACAAGCTGCAACAATGTGTTGTTTTAGGGGAATGTTCAAAAATAAAACGTATGTAGGCTATATGGTTAATTGTATTATCTGTTTTATATTTATACTCTTTTGTGTTTGAATTGCTTAGTTACTAAAACAATAAGTGTTTGTGTATTGTTTCAAAACAAAATGGTCTATATAAACAGTTCTTAGTGTTGTAATATAGAGATGAAAATGACAAGATAAATGTTTAAAATAAAAAAATATACTAAGCCAATCATACATTTTTAATGATCTTTATTTTCAAAATAAAATGTGCATATATTTTTCTGTATCATTATAATCTGTTCATTCTTTTTTCTGTCTTGTCATTTCTCTTTGTCATGTCTTCATTTTTCATTGTCATGTCATTTTAATCTCCTTATTATAATACTACAAACGCAGATTTCAATAGATCAGGCTGTTATACTGGATTCACAATAGGTGCTTTTCTGACTGTGCTGTTCCTGGTGGGATTGTTTGACAGTCATGAAAGCTTCAGCAGTTTTGATGCCAGGCTGTCGCATTAGGCTCAGGTGAGGTCAACTAAGTGTCCTAATGAGTGGCATGGCACAGAGAGGGAAAGAACAGATAATAGCTGCGTCCCTTCAGGCTCTTTGGCTATGCTGAAGAAGCCCAGCTGAGCCAGGCTGCTCTCTCTAGCTTTTTTCCCCTGCTTGCACTCTCGTACACAATACTCTCATGTGCACATGGCTGAACTCTGCCAGCCCCCGTCCATCCTCTGCTGGAATGCTGGTCGACTGGATTAGAATCGTTGCCTTAATGAATGTTTTGACAGCGATTAATTGCTGCGAAAGCGATTGTGTTCTGAAAGGCCTTGTGTGGCTGCGGTGATATGGACTGAGCTGAATATGTTCTCACTGTACGGAGAACCTCTTTGTCCACAATTACATCCCAGTCCTGCTGCGTCGGTTCTCTTTGTATTCAGCCACACTGTATTCTCTCTGTATTCGGTCGCTGACAGGTGGGATTCAGACGGGATGAGAGCTCTTTGTTGGTGCATATTATACAAAGAGCTAACCTAAAAGTGAAAATCGTAGTAATTTACTTACCCTCATGTAATTTCTAAACTCATATGCGATGACATAGCATATGGCATCTATTCTATGGTTTATTTAGGGTCAACGATTATTTTTTTTAATCAAATGAATACTTCTATTCAGCAAAGATGCATTAAATTGATTAAAAGTAACAGACATTTATAATGTTACAAAAAATTATATTCTCGATAAATGCTGTTATTGTGAACATTATTCATGAATATTAAGCATATTATCAACGTTGATATTAAAAAGAAGTTTCTTGAGCACCAAATTAGCATATTTGACTGATTTCTGAGGGACACAGTGAGACTGCTGGAAATTCAGCTTTGCCATCTCAGGAATAAATTACATTTTAAAATCTATTATAACAGAAATCTGTTCTTTTTATATTGGAATAATATTTCACAATATTACTTTTTTCATTAAATAAAATGCATCTTTGGTGAGCATAAGAAACGTCTTTCAAAAACATTTTTGTTTACTTTACTACAATTTTAAATGGTGTATATATACAGCATGTATGGGAAAAGCTGCATAAACATTCTTTCACACTTGCTCCATCCATCTCTCCTTTCTTTTTTCTTTTCCTGTGTCCTTTCCCATTCCCCAAAGCACAGGTGTCTTTCCTCACATAGTCAGTTGGAGGTGGAGGCCCCTCATTCCTGACCCTTCAGCCTTAACACACCTTGGCATCTCATTGTGGGCTTATTTACTGCTTTTTAGTGGGTTTGCGGTTGTTGCGGTGGTGCAGCGCTTTCGGCCATGTGCCGTCGCATCTTCCTGCTTTGGTCATGCTGTTCCTGTGCCGTTTAAGTACTCTGTCAGGGTGCAATTCAGACCATATGAGGGCACTTACCTAGGAAAGCTTTATACGCCTGTCTTCTCTGTGCTGGGCTCCATCAACAGACTCTGCCAAACTCCTCCTGAACAGCATTATGCTCTCTGAGTTGTTGTCAGAAGTGTAAAATCTGGACTTGTGCCCTGAATGTGTTAACAATGTGGCAAAACCGTAATTTATCGGTTTAAACAAAGACCAGTTAGCATGGAAATTCATACCAGTGTATTTATTAAAAGCATGATTTTTAGTCCTGGCTAATGGTGACGGGTTGTGAGAGGAATGACGCAATATTGGCTTAACATACATTTTTGAGTAAAACAGTCTATTTTAAATGATTGAGAAGCTGTTTATTAAGAATTTCATTATTATAAGTGTTTTTTTTGCTTTGCTCATACTCACCGAACTCTTCGGTATGCATTCTAAGATCACATTCATTCTTAGTGAAGGGTACATGCAATGCTGCCCTTAAATTTGGCCTAAAGAAAATATTATTGCAGGTAGGGTTTTCACAATATCACATTTTCCTAACATCATTATCATTGCCAAGAGAATTCACAAGAACAGCATTATCACAATATCTACAGAAAACGTTGAAAAAATGCTATAAAGTTATCCTTAACGTTATTTTGTTTTCTCTTTTGTTTGGCTTATGAATCACCCTCAAAATATGAATGTAGGGAGGAGAAGATTGAGTTTGTAATTATAACTCTACGAAAGCACGCAAAAAGAACTTCCTGCAAACTGAAGTGTTTAACACCTCATTTTTATGGAACCCAAAGGTGAGCTGAATTTTTGGGTCAAGTGTCTTGCTTTTGTCTGTCATCTCCTCCAACATGACTTTGTGCGGCAGTATTAACTACATACTGTCATTGTTTTTTTTTTTTTTTTTATTTTTTTTTTTTTTTACATATTTTTTGATAGGTTGCAACCAGCCTTAAGGTGCAACACTGCCACCTACTATGTTGGAGTGTTCATTAAATAGTTACTGGCACTAGATTATTTATGGTGTTATCATGTTTATGGTGTACAGTCAACATGATGCCAGTATTTCATTTTTTTAAATATTACGGTTATGGTCAATAGCAGTATATTATGACATCTCTAAGGGCAGACAACATAGTTAAGTTCCCTACCTTTTGGAACAGCCTTCAAAACTTAAACATTCTTTTTTCATGTTTTTACTCTTCTAACGAAAAATAAGCACTGTAATCATTAAATATTTGCTTAGGTACATTTAACTCTCATTTCACTGCTGGTTATACAATCTCTGTATAGTCGTGTATGTGACAAATAAAACTTGAAACTTTAAAACTCACTCAAATTTATTTTAGAATTTGCTTGAATTTATTAAAGATGTCATGGAAGTCCATCTGAAACCATTTTCCTTAGGAAGAAAATTGAACTGCCTCTTCGGTCATTGACTGACTGGGCAGCCGATGTAGGACTTATAGTCACGATTACCCATAATACCCTGTGTGGATGTCATAAGAGAATCGTTGCTTGCAATCTGGTAATTAAGCTTGATCCGTTTCCTCACAAATTGACCAAGTCCCGTATTGAGTGGAATCATACGGATCGATGCTACGTTGTTCTCTGCGGCTTTAGGAGAAGGGTCACTGGGATTCAGCTTCATTCCCTGTGAGGACAAGTTTCTGCTGGATCTGCAGGAGTGCCCCTGGAGGCGGAGTCACATCTGAGGTGGTTTTGTGAAGGGGATGGATGGTTTTATTACTAGGAGAATATGGATGTTTCTGGAATGCCATGCAGCTTCATAAAGGTGAAAAAGGAAAAGTACTTTATGCCGTCAGTCTTGGATGAACATAGAAAACCAACAAGCAGAATGCTTGATTGTCCTTCCAACTGCATTGTTTATTTGCTTTTGAATATTTATCTATGTACAGTGCTGGAATGTGTCAGACAGCTGGCAAAGAACATGCTGTGAATGTACCTGACCTCTTGTGCTGATCTTTATATTTAAAGCAATCTAGACAAGCATTTCCTCTGTGAAAATAGGTTGTTTGTTCTCACATTTTCTTAATGTGGTTCAGTATCTTGATTGCAATATGGATATTAGGGATGATGAAGAGGACAGGTATGCTGTTGGAGGTACGGAGGGTCGCTAACATGCAGATGTGAGCTTATGTAAGACTCCAGACCCCTGGCTCTTTTAAAGGTTTAATTAATAAGACAAAGGCGCAGTAGAGAGTAAATGTTGCTTTTCTCTGACTGTAAGATTCTAGTTTCATGTTTGGAGTTTTTGAAGCTGAACTCACTTTTCGCAAGGTCGACAGATTTTTCCCAGAGTTAACTGAGGACGGAGGTATTGAACTAGGGTCATCATCTTTCCAGGCACCTGACCATCTGCAGATCTGGGTGGAAATTCGATTTAATGAAAGCCGATAGCTGACATGAAGAGTTTGCATATGGAATGCCACAATTTTGTTTAGTGTGTCATTTGAAAGTATTGATCAAATAACTTTTTGACAGTAAGAATGATTAAAATGGAACAGATAATTTTTTGCAGATAGTTTTTTTTATTATATTTGTATATATGCATAAAATCACACACAGGCTATATAATAAAAAAAGTTACATAACTTACAAAAGATACATTTTAAACACAAAAATTATTCAAAAGTTTGATTTTTCATGCTTTCAAATGAGCATAATTTTCAGCTTTTAGGAAACATAAAAATCTGTCATATCATATGACAGTTTCAGGGATTGGGCAAAAATACAAAAATGGTGTTAAAATATAAAATTTAAAAAAATATGGAATAATTTAGCCAAAGATTTTCAGCCCCCTGGGTTAAGGCCAGTTTTATCCTCTGGTAAGGACTGATACAGTGTGGCACTAAAATGTCACAATGAGTTGTTTCACAATAGACAACCAATCATAGAGTGCCTCACGAATTAAATATTCATGAGCTTTGCACACATGCAAACACTTTCACATGTAAATTTAGTTTTGAGCATCTAAGAGAATTCAAACCAGTTATAATGACAAAAAGTGACACCAAACCAGCTAACCAGAGCGATGAAGTTAGTATAAAGTAAGATTTAGTATGATTTTGAAGATTTAAGACATCCAGAAAGGCAATATTTGCGCATTCCCATTGGTGGAGTTGCATGCCTTAAGTTGTCCAATCTCTGATTAACATCATGAATATTCAAATGTTGTTCCAGGTATCAGCAGTCTGGAATAAGATATTCCTTGATTACTTTAACGCAGTGTTTTTAAAAAGATGCTGGCTTATCTTTTTAAGTTTGTTAGTGTTTCATTGTTGCTTATGTTTTGCTTGTTGCTTGTTTTATTGGACCTAATGCATATCTAATAACAAGAAAATCTCTCTGCCGATACATTTGTGGTGAATTCCATCCCAAAGCTCATAACAAAGGCCATGTGCCGCATCCCCACTGGGAAACTACTTAAACTTTTTAATGTTTCATTCAGCATCCTCACAGCATTGTACAGACTGAACTGTCGCTCAGCTTAAAGGCTTTTATATTTGAACCACCTGATATGTAAAATGGATTTTAAGTATCCTCTGCCTGCTCATTGAGTGATGCCTGATAGATCCTTAAGATACTTACAGCAATTTACTCTTTCCTGAGTCACCCACATGAGCGAGATATGTCTGCCTCTCCTTGTCTGGTATGCCAGCGTGACATGGACTTGGCCCCTTCGGCGCCCTCAGATGCCCGTGAAGCAGCACGCTGGTGATGTGCAAAACTCATTATTCTTTTGAAGAGGCATTTGATCATTCAAACTCATTAAGCACGGCAACCTCGCACATGCCGGATATGAGCCTCCCTGCTCACCTTCTCCGTCTCCTTCTCCTTTATCGGGGCATAGATAGGAACAATGTTCTCTCTCCCTTCCTCACTGCGCAGCTTTGACCACTGACCTGGAAAATCGCCCAACCTTTTAATGCGTGGTTTCCCACTGATGGATAAATTCATAAATTGTACGCTCTGGCATGAAGGCTTTACTCAGTCTCCCCAGAGCCGAGATCAGGGCCACAGGTTTAGTAAGCCTGACTTTTATGTTTACACTCACTCCCAGTGGTAGGAAAACAGTTGGTGTTGGGTTCCAGGGATGGACTGATAGGGTTAGTTGATGGAAGCTGCTGCTGCAGAGGTTGGAGCCGTGGCATAGCGATTTAGTGCATGGGCTCAGATGTTGAGTTGTGTTGCTCATTTGGCAGACTTGACGGTGCTCACATGGGACATGTTATTGTAGGGGTCTAGAGATGAGCTTAAAAGTCCACTGAAGTGCTTTGAAAGACACACCGTTATTTAGTTGATGACATTTTAACTGAAGCAGGAAGACAGGGCAGAACATATCAAGCAGCCCCACCCCCTTTTAAACAGCCAATAGCATGTGTTTATATCACAGCTTGGGCTAGAGCTTTTGAGCTCGGTAAAGCTGCATTTGACAAGGTATGGCAACCTCAATCTCATCCATATAGCTATTAAATATAGCATTCTGTGTAGAATTCAAATGGGTCCGATACGTTTTGTGGTATGCGCCGACTTGCGCATGTGATTCCCTCCATGCTCTCGTGTCTCTGGACCGGAGCAGACTATGTGTGCGCAGTGCGGCGGTTTGCGAGACACAGCGCGAAAACAGATTTATTTCGCCCCAATGTAAAGCATATTTACACTGTCTGAATCGATCCCTCTACCCTATATAGTGCACTAAGTGCCATTCACCGTTAGGGATGCAACGATACCATTTTTTCAGATCCGATCCGATCCGATCCAGAAAATTCTGAGTATCGGCCGATTCCGATCCTAGCAGTTTTTTTTTTTTTTTTTTTTTTTCTTTTTTTTAATAAATCAATGTTGAGTTTCTATACTTGTGTGTCACTCTTTTGTGTGTTAAACACAAGCTAATAGACAATTTAATTTTAATGAAAAATAACATGAAAATATATAGGGGCTGTTTACACCTGGTCACTTCATGTGTTTTGTAATATAAATCTGATCTCTCAAAACACTTCAGGAAGTGGTCTGGGACGAAACTGGACAAGTGTAAATGCATCTGGTTGTTGAAACCACATATGTGAATTTTACTTAAACAAATCAGATAGATATCTGATCAGAGAAAACGCATGAAATGACCATGAACAGGCCCATTCATGATCTATGACAAAAATACTATAAGGGAGATTTTAAACTAGGTTAGTGGATAATTTAGCAGCAAAAGTTATTCTAGAAAAATCATGAGTGCACAATTTTATAAAATCTAAACATTTAGTGAAATAATATTATTTAGTGGGGAACAAATAAAAGTGAACATGTGAAGGACTAAATCTGGTACAATGTTACACATTGCTCTTTGTATTGTTGTAAAATACATTAATGAAAACAAGTAAATGTATTTATTTATAAATATAAACTACAAAATAAATACATTTTAAAATACATTTCTTTTAAATATATAGCACAGTAATGAAGGCAGCAACATATGATAGAGGAGTTCTGCCTCCATTACTGTGCTATACATTAGATTATTAATAGCCTTGATAGGACAGTACAAGAAACGCTATAAATAATATTTCATTGCGCAAAAGTATTATAATATGAACAGCTCCGCTTATGCGCATCCCGTGCGCAGAATGATGCGCTTGAAGCAGCACGGAGTCACAGCGCGCAGCTCCGCACAGAGAAGTTCAAAGCACAGAGGAAAGAGAGATTGATGCTTAGCTTATTAAATCTGCGCGATAGTTTATTGAGCCTTTTCTTTTAACGGTTTTAAATCTCAGTTATTGAGCGCTCTTGAAGAGAGTTTCGTTGTTTTGACTGTAGTAACCGAACGCAACACGCAGTTTGAACGCTGAACGGAGGATAACAGACAGCCGCAGCAGAGAGAAGAGTTTACCTGAACTTGAATTTAACGACTTAAATATTCATCTGTACCTCACATTAAACTATGAAACGGCTTCAGAACACTTGGACTTGGACTCTATGGTGCTTTATAATGTTTTTGTGCTTTCGTGGGGCTTAACAATAACAGAATAGTATACACACAATATCGGATTTGGATCGGTCTCGTCTCACCGATACCCGATCTGCAGAAAATGACTGGATCGGAGCCGATACCGATACTGAGTATCGGATCGATGCATCCCTATTCACCGTACAGAAAATACAAATTCAGCTGCAGCTTTATAGTGCACTTTATAGTGTAGGGGGCGGGACGGTTTGGATTCTAGAGAGCATTTGGTTGGACAGAAAGTTTAATGAGAAGCTGAAGTGCAGGGTGATGTCATCAAAATCATCCATGTTGGCGGAAGTGAGAGACTGCAAGTTTTGTTTGCTTATATCTTGTAAATTCGAATTTTGTCATTGTTTTGGAGCACACTAGCTTATAGATAATGTTAAGGCTAACATATTCATACTAAAAGCCAAAAAACTTGATTTCATGGGACCTTAAATTATTAAGTTGAACTGCTTTTAAATGTATTTGTCATCTTAAAAGCAAGAGCATGCTAATTAAAGCACCACTATTAAAAATAAACACTCCTCAAAAATCAACAGTGTTTAAATTAACATTTAAATATTAACATTTCTAAACTTTTTCTTATTTATATTTATCAGCTTTATTTCAGGTAATGAAAACAGTCACAACAGTTAACAGTAACAACACTGCTAATCAACTAGTTGGTTATTGAATGATTAGTCATCTAGTTGATCACTGTAGCCTATCTCTAATGTGAATTTGAATCTTGTTTGTTGTTTCATGTTGTTCTGACCTGATTTTGTTTCGTTGTCTGATCTTTTTTCTGTCCATCATTTCCTGCAATCTTCCAATAAAAAGTGTCAAAAAGGCCAACATAAAAATAAGATTTAAATTATTATAATAAAACTGAAAAAAAGCCACAGAAATTGCAAGGGGAAGAGATGACATTTCAAACGTAAAATAATGTTTACTTGATCAGTCTTGGCGTAGCTCTTTCGGGTTTGCCAAATTAAACAAAACAAACAAATAAAAATAAACAATCAAGAAAGGTAATGCAGGACCTCAGAACAATGGAATGGCAATATTTTTCTTTAACAAGTTGTTCACAGATGATTGTGGGAGCTTCTACGCCTGTGTCGTTGTTTTTGTCCTGAATGGGTTGACTGCAATCTCGCAGGCAAATGAGCCAGAGCTGTGGCTATCTATATGGCTGAAATGCAAGCTCTGCAATCAGCGTTTGAAGTGTTTGGGTCTGTGTGTATTTCTACGTTTGCTCTGATTGCAATCAAAACAACTAAGGGGGGTCTGCTTTCAGAGGCAAAGAGTGTGTGTGAGCATTTCGCTAAACTGTTAACCCCAAGCCAGGGTCAGCTCGAACCACAGATATATCAGATATAACATTGTGCGTATCGTCCAGCTTGAAAAATAAAATTTACTTGATGCTATTTTTTTTATTGTGGAACATTTCTGTAATATCACAACTGGTGCTTCATCTAGAGGCATATAAATCCTGGCACGCTTGGAATGGATACGCTATAGAGATAACAGCTTGATTTATCTGCTTTTTTACTCTTTTTAAGATCTTGTGCATGCTCAGACGTGCACTGTGATTGCTTTTTCAGAGTGTTTAGAAGGCTTTACTTTCAGTTCAAGAAGCTGATTTCTCTGGGCTCTGAGCAGTTTGCTGATAGAATGTTTATTATTGTGTGATGTACTGTGGAGGTTTGGTTGTTGGGCTGCAACAACTAATCGATAAAGTTTGATAATGAAAATAGTTGACAATAAATGTCATTATAGATTAGATGCTGGTAGACAAAAATTTGGTTCTTATTGTCTGAAATGAACAGAGGCCCTGGTTATCATATATATCACCGCACGTGTTTACACCTAAAGAAGACCAAGAGGGTTGGACAAATGGACGATTTCCGCATACAAAATTAAAATTGTGCCATAAAGGTGTACTGTTACAAAATTTGAAGGGTCCTCCTATCCGACGTTCAACCGTTTTCCAGATTTTAATAGAGTTGGCCACAACCGGACCAAATTTATAATTATCGCCTTTTTTCCTGTGCCAGTAAATAAAATATCTTGAAGTCTATTTGGTTTAACCTTGTCAGCTTCAATCACCCTCCATGAAACTGTAGATTGAGGATCAACCCAATTATGAAGAGCCTTAAACTGGAACGACCAATAATACAGTTCAAACTTTGGTACAGCCAGTCCTCCTGCGCTATTAGTATGTTGTAAAGTGGTAAGTTTAATTCTGGGGCATTTATCATTCCAGATAAACTTAGAAATTATGGAGTTGATCTCCTTAAAGTAACCTGGAGGGGGAGAAAGTGGTAGCGCATAGAAAAAAAAATTAAATCGAGGTAACAAATTTATCTTAACAGTGGAGATTCTACCTTGGAGAGAGATTTTAAGATTCTTCCATCTTTGAATGTCATTTTTGACCTTAGCTAAAATATTATTAAAATAGTCTCTGGCAATCTTATGAATGTTTTTATATATAGTAATGCCCAAATAGACGAAAGATTCCTTAATAGGGATAAATGAGGGAATAGAAGAATTAACCTTAACATTGTTAATTGGCATTAAAGCAGATTTGCTCCAATTTATTTTATATCCTGATAAGCTACTAAAATGATCAAATTCCTTAATTATACTAGAGACTGAAACATCAAAGTGGTCTAAATATATAATAATATCATCAGCATATAATGAAATACTATGATTATGATCATGAATCTTAATCGATACTTCAGATTTCCTGATGGCTTGTGCTAAGGGTTCAAGAGCTAGACAAAACAATAAGGTGGAAAGCGGACATCCCTGCCTCGTTCCCCGCTGTAAAGGGAATGGGGGGGGAAATAATATTACCAGTTATGACTGATGCTGCAGGTGAGTGGTATAATGTCTTAATCATAGAAATGAAGTGTTCACCGAAGCCGAAACATTGCAGAACTGTCCACATATAATTCCTCTCTAGCCTGTCAAAGGCTTTTTCTGCATCCAGTGAGAAAACCGCACAAGGGGTCGGGTGGGAGTCCGCAAAGTCAAGAATATGAAGGAGTCGACGCATATTGTCAGATGCATTGCGCCCCTTGATGAAGCCGGTTTGGCCCTCCTTGGTCAAAATATGAAATACCTTCTCCATACAAGAAGCAAAAACTTTAGCATAGATTTTTAGATCACATTGGATAAGCGAAATCGGTCTATAGCTGGAACAATCTAATGGATCTTTCCCTTTTTTAAGAAGTAATGATATCAATTAGGGCTGAACGATTAATTGCATTTGCGATAATATCGCGATATGAGAACGCGATTCTTCAACCGCAGAGGCTGCGATTACACTGTCACGTGACACGCGAGAGTAGGAGTAAAGCGGTGTGTTCGACTTGAAAATCGATCGTATGACATCAAAGTACGGCGAGAGAAAGCATAAGGAGACGTCCGCTCTCTTATAGCTCTCGCAGTACTTTGATGACACACACAGCGATCGGTCCAGCAGCGCTGCTTCAAGTCAAACACATCTAAGCAGTCTTCAGAGGAAGCATCAAGTTGGCACGCTATGTTGCCAAGTCCGCAGTTTGCTGCGGGTTATTTTCGTGTCCGCTGGTCTTTCATAACATGCAGAATTGACGCGATACATGTAAACGATATCCTTTGTTGTATTTTCCTGTCAAAATAACGGAGTTCCTTTGAAATTCTTCAGCTTTTAAGAACTGCCGGGTTCTCCGCTAGTGGGCAGAGCTAATGCGCAAACGGCAATCTCATTGGCCGGCGCTCTCCTATCATCGTCCCTGTTTTGATTTCAGCGAATCAGTTTGAGCGAACGCAGACAACCTGATTAATATTCATGAACCCAGCAGCTCAATAATCCTTAGTGCGTTTTATACTGTTATTAGTAGTAGAATTCGTTGTAGTTTTGTTATCTTATCAGTATTATTTGTAGTTTTCTTTTTCCTTTTTTTATAGAAACACTAAATGACAAACAATATCTTAAGCACCACCACCAGTCCTAAATTCAGTCAACATGACAAATACATTCATACATGGTTATTCTAATTACTAAAGTTCTATCATCATATACTGCTCAAATTTAATGCTAAATTATCATAATATCATATTAGAATGTTTTGACTGACTGATGCTAAGTGAGATATTTTTTAAAAAAACTGTGCCATTTTACAAACATAAGCTTTATATAGATATAATTGAAAATCATTCAATTGATTATTGTAAATATTATCAACCCTCTATGGACACCTTGGCAATATAATCTCCATTGGCTTGTCATTTTTTTTGTTTACTCACCAGACCAATATTAATTATCTGATATACTAAACAAAATGACAAGCCAATGGAGATTCTATTGCCAAGGTGTCCATAGAGGGTTGACTATATTTACAATAATCAATTGAATTTGATAGGTGTCTCTCACATTGTCCCACAGAAACATTAAAATAGTGTAGATTAGTGTGCAATGTTTTATAATAATAATTTATTCTATTTAGTGTCCATTTCATTCATTTAACATTTAATATTGGGGACATCCAAGTTATTTGACATATTTGAACATTTAAAATAATAATAATAACAATAGTTACTTTCCCTGGTAATTAGTTTATTTTATAATGATGTAACTCAGTTACTATTTGTGAGAAGTAACTAGTAATATAACTAATTACTTTTTTAAAGTAGCGTGCCCAACACTGCATACTATACAATGACTTATTGCTTGTCTTTGTTGAATAATACAGAATATAAAGAGCTTTAAAAAATAAATTGCATATTAAATCGCAATCGCAATATTGGTAAAAAAAAATCGCAATTAGATTATTTTCCAAAATCGTTCAGCCCTAATATCAATGAAGTTTTTTGATCTCTATGAAATACCCCATGTTCAATTGCAAAATTAAATGAATTAATCATAAGTATCCCTACCAAATCCCAAATTTCTAAATATAATTCAGGGGGGAGACCATCTAGACCCGGCGATTTGCCCTTTTGAAGGCTTTTTAGAGAGACGTGGAGTTCCTCCAAACTTAATGGGGCCTCCAAAGATTCTTTATCCATCTGTGAGATCCGAGGCAGTTCCCATTTATCTAAATACTGCTTACAAATTGGTTCATCAAAATTCGTTTTGGCTTTATACAGATTTGTGTAAAAACCTTTGAATATTTCATTAATTGCCACAGGGTTCGTGATGACCTGATCATCCGATGATTTTATTGCGCTAATATATGCCTTAGACTCGCATTCTTTCAATCTAAGGGCCAATAAATGACTAGGTCTCTCTGATTCAAAATAATATTTTTGCCTAGTCCTATGTAAAATAAATTCCGCCTTTGAGTGTGAAAGTAAATCATATTCTTCTTTTAAAGAGGACAGCTGTGCAGCCTGTTGCTCAGTAAAACGTTTTTTTTTGTAGGTTTTGTAATGATTGGATTTTATTTTCTAATTGTGTAAACTGGTGAGTTTTCGCTTTGGCAAGAGTAGAAGAGAAAGATATACAGAAACCTCGTATAGCACACTTAGTTGTTTCCAGAGTTGGTCAGTAACGAAGTAAAACTTATTCGTTACTGTACTTAAGTAAATTTTTCCAGTGTCTGTACTTTACTGGAGTAGTTTTATATTGAGCAACTTTTACTTTTACTTCACTACATTCCAACGCATAAGATCGTACTTTTTACTTCACTACATTTCATAAAACATATTGTTACTCCTTATAATATATCACGTTCTCCGAGACACAGAAGCGGTGTATGATTCATGAACAAACTGATTCTTTTCAATGAACCTGTTAAATCGGTTCGCAAATTGCAACAAACGATTCATTCACGAATTGGAATGATCCGATTGCAGCTGTTCTCGAGTCGAAAACTCACTGATTCAAATGATCCATTTAGAGCGAGTCTCCAGTGAACTGAACTCACAAGTAAAGAACCGGGAGATCTTGTGAGCACACGCGCGCTACTGATGCTGCGAAAAGTAAGTTACTAATGTCGAATTTTAGGATTAATTATTGTAACTGAAAATCATATTTAGGTCAAAACTGTCAGTTGTTTGTGACCTAAATCTGCTGTAAAGGGTGATCTATTGAAGCCCTCTGAAATGCTTGAATGCAGACAGATCAATGTCAGTGTCTATGTTTTAGGTCAAAAAACAAATCATTAAAATAACACAGATTAAATAAAATAACTCATGCACGTTCATATTCCCCGCTGCTGTAATGTTAGCAGTTTTATTAAAATACTACGCATTTAGCCCTATGTGACGTCTGTTTTTATATTGTTTATCAACAGTATACATTTTTATATTGTTTGGATCAACTAGCCGAGTAGACAGATATGAATGTTTATTCATAACCATACTGAAAATAAGTAAATATTGTTAGCTGATGCTAACTGTCTAGCTAACAAGCTTGCTGGTGCTAAGTTGAGGAAATTTTTAGATATAAAGTCCAAATATTTTTATTCAACCACCTAGATAGATTACATCTGAGGTAAAAAGAAAGGATGTGATGTTCAGAACATGATAACTACCGTTATTATCAAAGTGGGAAGTGATGCCCTCTGGGGGCATTTGGCCAGGAGTGTTTTTACACCACAGACGAAGTTTGAGAAGAAAAAAATCATTGTGAAAATATAATTATATTTTCCTTAAAATGTTCTTCCTAACTTTAGGCCTTATTCTCATGTCATATATAACTGTGACATTCTGCAAAACAAGTTTTAAAACATTTTTTTTTTACTGGTGAAAATTAGATGGTCAAATCTGTTTTCTCTCAGGTACATCGCAGTGTAAGCTTCACAGTGAACATTACTACATCACTCTCGTCAACATAGTCCAAATCAACAACAAAATATATATCTTGACTCCATATAGTGGTTATTTTGGGAAAATCTCAGGTATTTTGAACAGTAGGATTATAAAAATATGTGCTAATATAAAATTAAATAAAGTAGTATATATAAAATTGTAAAATAAATCTCAGTACTTTTTTACTTAAGTACATAAAAAATCGCATACTTTTGTACTTTCACTCGAGTAAAATTGAAAAAGCAGTACTTTTACTTTTACTGGAGTAATATTTAATTATACGTATCTGTACTTTTACTCAAGTACTTGATCTGTGTACTTTGTCCACCACTGGTCGTTTCCGACAGTATTTGAGGATCCACATCAGAGGGCATATTAATTTCAAGAAATTCCTTAATATATTCTTTTAGAGAAGTAATGAAAGTCTGATTACTTCATAATGATATGTTAAAGCGCCATCTAGGGGACTTGGCTTTGACATCGGAAAGAGGAACACTGCACAACACAGCAGAATGATCAGATAATAAAATTGGTAATATAGAGATGGAGGAATAAGACGAAATTAAAGATGGGCTGAGAAATATGTAGTCTATCCTAGAGAAAGTCTTGTCTATTAGAAAAAAAGTGAAGTCCTTAGCTTTAGTATTCTGAATTCTCCAAAGATCGATTATGTTTAGCTCAGTGATAAATTTATTCAGTAATTTAGAGGATGGATTGGCTGTTGTATCAGATTGAGATTTATCTAAAGCAGGATTTACGACAGCATTAAAATCACCACCCACCACTAGAGGGCAATCAATCTGCTCAAGTAGAGTTTTGGAAATCTGTGTAAGGAATGCACTGTCTCATTCGGACCATAAATAGAGACCAATGCTAACCTATTATTATATATTTTGCATCAGATAAAAACAAATCTACCCTTCTCATCACTACCAAGGTGTTCAATTGTTAAATTTAACTTCCTGTTAACAAGGATAAGCACCCCCTTAGTTTTATTAAGAGCGCAGGAAAAGGCTGCTAATTTATAATACTTATTCTGGAAACGTGCCACGTCAGATTGTTTTAAATGCGTCTCTTGTATTGGGGCACAGGAAACAGATTTACTGTGTAAATATTCTAACACACAGGTTCGTTTAACAGCAGAATTTAATCCATTCACATTCAGTGATAAACAGTGGTGGACGAAGTACACAAATCAAGTACTTGAGTAAAAGTACAGATACGTATAATAAAATATTACTCCAGTAAAAGTACTGTTTTTTAAATTTTACTCGAGTGAAAGTACAAAAGTACTAGATTTTTTATGTACTTAAGTAAAAAAGTACTGATAGATAGATTTATTTTCCAATTTTATATAGACTACTTTATTTAATTTTATATTAGCACATATTTTTATAATCCTACTGTTCAAAATACCTGGGATTTTCCCAAAATAACCACTATATGGAGTCAAGATATATATTTTGTTGTTGATATGGACTACGTTGACGAGAGTGATGTAGTAATGTTCACTGTGAAGCTTACACTGAGATAAGAAAGTGTTTTAAAGCTTGTTGTTTTGCAGAACGTCACAGTTATATATGACATGAGAATTAGGCCTGAAGTTAAGAAGAACATTTTAAGGAAAATATAATTATATTTTCATAATGATGTTTTTCTTCTCAAACCTTGTCTGTGGTGTAAAACATGCCTGTCCAAATGCCCCCAGAGGGCATCACTTCCCACTTTGATAATTACTGTAGTTACCATGTTCTGAACATCACATCCTTTCTTTTTACCTCAGATGTAATCTCTCTAGGTGGTTGAATAAAAATATTTGGACTTTATATCTAAAAATTTCCTCAACTTAGCACCAGCAAGCTTGTTAGCTAGACAGTTAGCATCAGGTAACAATATTTACTTATTTTCAGTATGGTTATGAATAAACATTCATATCTGTCTACTCGGCTAGTTGATCTAAACAATATAAAAAATTATACTGTTGATAAACAATATAAAAACAGACATCACATAGGGCTAAATGCGTAGCATTTTAATAAAACTGCTAACGTTACAGCAGCGGGGAATATGAACGAGCATGAGTTATTTTATTTAATCTGTGTTATTTTAATGTTTCGTTTTTTGACCTAAAACATAGTCACTGCCATTGATCTGTCTGCATTCAAGCATTTCAGAGGGCATAAATAGATCACCCTTTACAGTAGATTTAGTTCACAAACAACTGACAGTTTTGAGCTAAATATGATTTTCAGTTACAATAATTAATCCTAAAATTCGACATTAGTAACTTACTTTTCGCAGCATCAGTTGCGCACGCGCGCCCGGTTCTTTACTTGTGAGTTCAGTTCACTGAAGACTCGCTCTAAACGGTTCATTTGAATCAGTGAGTTTTCGACTCAAGAACAGCTGCAATCGGATCATTCCAATTCGTGAATGAATCGTTTGTTGCGATTTGCGAACCGATTTAACAGATTCATTGAAAAGAATCAGTTTGTTCATGAATCACACACCGCTTCTGCGTCTCGGAGCACGTGATGTATTATAAGGAGTAACGATATGTTTTCTGAAATGTAGTGAAGTAAAAAGTACGATCTTATGCTTTGGAATGTAGTAAAGTAAAAGTTACTCAAAATAAAACTACTCCAGTAAAGTACAGATACTTGAAAAATTTACTTAAGTACAGTAACGAATTACTTTTACATCGTTACTGACCACCACTGGTGATAAAATATTTAGAGTATGCACTGAATATTCATAATCCCAAGATTGTATTCAATAAATGAAAAAAAGCAGAAGCACTTCCATTCTGTAAATAACATGTAAACGCTGATGTGCATTTTAGATACCAAACCTCCTAGATGAAAAATCATTTTAGAAATAGGGTAAAATAAATAAAAGTATAAATGTCTGTTGTAAAAAATAAAAACAACACAAAAACATGAACAACCGACAACCATAAACAAGAAACAACTCAGACCGCACATTACTGAGAACATAGGTCTGATTGAGCAACACAAAATAGTGATGGTTCGTGACCGATCCACTCCAACGCAAGACATGTCCCCCGCAAGGCTCACACAGCCAAAAAAAATATTTTTTAAGTAAACCTACTCTCCATTAGTCCCCTCCAAAAAAGAAAAAAATTGTGTCAGTCTTACCAGCAAAGAGATCGTTGTACCTGATAGATAGGGACAATATCCCAGTAGGAGAGACGAGAGAAGAAAAGGCAAAAAACAGGTTTAGCAAGCGTCCATGTCCATCCTGTCCTCATCCCTTCCTGGGCAGCTAGGACTGCCTCCATCCCGGCCATCAAGCCCCTCCCGCCGGGCCGGAGAGATGGTGGCCGCTGTTTTCCCGTTGCCTTCCCGTAGAGCCGCTGCATACGTCTTCTGCTGAGACAGGGAGCTAATAAAATCCTCCGCTTTCTGAGGAGAGTCGAAACTTTTCTGCTCCCCTTTGTGTCGTAGTTTAATTACCGCTGGATAGGTGAGGAAGGGCTGGAGACCAAGCGCTGTCATCTTCAAAACCGGATTAAATGCCTTTCCCCTGATCGTTGTGGCTGGACTAAAGTTGGGAAAAAATAGTAGTGTGACATTGTCCTGTGCGCATTTCACCGGATAAGCCTGCCGAGCACCTTTCAGGATCTCCGATCTGTCATGCCATCTTAGTACACGGAAGATGAGAGTGTGCGGCCGATCGGAGCCCCTCCCTCCGTCATACACGTGATGCGCCCGGTCATTCTCAATGTCACGGCCTTTCAGCAAAGGAATCCACTTGGAAAGATTAACTCTGAGGAAACCAGCCGCATTGGAACCCTCCGCCCCCTCTGGTAACCCCACCAGTCGTACGTTGTTCCTCCTGCTCCTATCCTCCATATCCGTCATCTTCTCGGTGAGTCGCTCCAGCTGATTTCTTAAGTCCGTGACTGCCCTCCTATCCTCACGTGCAGCTGCCTGAACAGAATCAACCCGGTCACGTGTCTGCTTCGCCGCGGTAGCTATCGCCTCAAGCTCCTCTCTTAGCTCTTTAACAGACTTGTTGGTCGCTTGTATGTCCTCACGCAGTTCGCGCAATGCTGGAATCAGCACAGAGTCCACCGCATCTCTTACTGCCAAAGCCACACCCGAATTCAAAGTGCTTTGCTGATCTTTAAGTTCTAGCTTAATGCCGTTAGCAATAGCATCGTCGAGGTCCTCTCTGGAGATGGTGGAATCTTTGAATTTTTTCTTCATTGGCGATTGCTCAATTTCTCTTTTCCAATCGCCTTTGTCTGCTGAAGCACTCATGATGGGTCCAACGTAGAGTGGTTTAAAATTTACTGACAGGATTACACAATATGTGGCAAAGTGAGCAGAGCGAAAGACTAAGCTTGCATCGCAGTCGAAGGGTCACGTGATCCCCTCAGAGCAGCATTTATTTGAAATAAAAATCTTTCGTAACATTATAATGTATCTTTATAAATATTATAGTCTTTACTGTCTCTTTTGATCATTGTGTAATGCATGCTTGCTAAAATCAAAGTAATAATTTATTTCCAAAATCCTGCTGGTCTATTAGTATTAGTAATATTAATAATGGTACAGTAATACTGAAAATGTAGATTGTTGTTTGGTTAATTGAACAAATTCGTTTTTTAAACTATTTAATTGCATTACTGTTTATATATAAATGGGTATATTTAGCATATTTAGCAGAATTTCAGAGCTGCTGTTTTCCAAAGGTCCCTAGTCTTCATCCATTCTCATTGTTCTCTGCTGAAAAATAGCAGCTTTGACATCCTGCTAAATAGTTTATTTTATGTTGAACACAAAGTAAATCACAAGGGCTTGGAATCACAGAATGAGTAAATGATGGAAAATGTTAATTCTTCAGTGAACTATCCCTTTAAGTGTGTGTGTAGTGTATGGGGATGTAATGTGTGGTCAGATGGTCAGTTGGCGAGGTGGTGTGGTCCTCTCTCAGGGCCAGATGGGGAGGCTCTCAGGAAGTGCCAGTTCCTCCTCTATCCACTCCGCGAGCCTGTCCTCACACACACACACACACACACACACACACACACACACACACTCAATTTAATGGCTGTGTGTGTGTGTGTGACAGCGTCACCCTTTATTTCTCCTTGTCTCTGAGGTAATTGTAGATTACTTTAGCACTCCTTGAAGGTCAGCTCAAGGACAATTTAGCAGACAGTCTAAATGAGAGGAAATAGGATTCACCTGGCAGGGAATGCGTGTGTGTTTGGCTCTTTGCTTTTTGTGCCCATGTTCCTAAGGCTGTTTCTGACCCAGAATGCAGCTCATACAGTTGTGTGGACGTCAGTGAATGACTGATGTTGTGGTGGCCTTGTGTCTTTGTGTGGTTGGTTGATGACACACGTACTTCTGTTGCTTTCCATTCATTACCACAGAACTCTTTCAGTGTCTCTCTCAAGTATGACTCGGCTAAACCAAAATACCTGTATATGACTACAGATCTATTAAAGGTTGACATTAAGAACCATTGATGTTCCAGTATGACAAACCGAATGAAATCACAAATGCTCCAGTCTTCAGTGTCATATGATATTTCAGAAATAATTCTAATATGCTGATTTGGTGCTCAATAAATTCTCATATTATTATTCAGCATTTATTTGAAATAGAAATCTTTTGCGACAGTGTACAAGTCTTTGCTGCCACTTTTTATCAATTTTAAGCTCCCTTGCTCAAGACAAATATTAATTTCTTTAAAAAAAAATCTTACTGACCTCAAACCGTTGAACTCTAGTGTGTATATACTTCCTCACAGGTAGCAAAGGTGCAAATCAATGTCACCAAATGTCAACCTGAAGGCAGTGCACATAAAAGCACAGTGAATTCTTCAATAGAGAGATGGTGGGACTTATTGATGGGCATAGTTTGCATTAGGTCAGTTTGTCATGTCGTTTTAAACCTGCCAGAACGTAGCATCTCGGTTTGTAGCTCAGTATTTGATAGTTCTGCTTAATCAAAGTCAGATCACATTCCTAGTGTTTGAATCGGTTCAACAAATACTTCAGAGCTGAGATCACCAAATCCTCCAATACAACTAAAACAAAGCCCAAATGCCATTGAACCTTACAAATAACACAGCAAATACAAGCATAGCAGATGTATATTATGACAACAACAGCATGCAGTTGCATTACTCAGAAATCCCTGCAGTGAATCCCTATGCTAAGAAAATGTGTTAAGAATAATTAATGAAATTTGTTAAAGGGGTCATATGATGCTTTTTTAAAGATCATTATTTTGTGTATTTAGTGCAGTGGTTCTCAACCTTTTTTTCCACCGGGCCGCACTATGGTCCAAGTGCAAGTCTCACGGGCCGCACGCATGTAATTTACATATTACGTCATCAATACAAACCAACCAGATTTATAATATTATTTATAGCCTAAATATTATGATATCTAAACGATTACATTTATTGAAATAAATAAAATAATTCTACTCACCATTAATAAAACACCTGATGCTTTCGGGAGCTGACCAATTTTGTGAAATTCTGCTCGAAAGGAGTAACAGCACAGTGAAGTTGTGATTGTAAGTTGCAGTCTGTAAGACGCGCACGGAAGCGTTACTTGACACGCAACACTGCAGAAAATGTGCGTTCACAAATGTAGCCTATGTTGATCCAAATATGGAAAGCATTTTCGAATTTAATAATCTGAGGTTCTCTCCAGAGATATTTTGCCACATTTCTGTAATAAGGATGATTGCTACGTAGTAGCCTATGGGTGTTTCTTTTTGCCTGAACATCTTCAAGTGAGTGGCGGGGCAAACCGAAAGTTGATGCCGAAAGTCCGGCACTCTCTTCACTGCTGATGCTGAGACTATTCTTGTTTGAATGTGACCTTCGCTGGCATTTTCCACATTTCGTTTTCTCCCTTAACAAATTTGTCCATTCTGATGCTCAGTTTTACAGAACTAATGGCTGCTGATGACTATTTGAATTGAATTCTGCTAAAGTGCGCGCTTGTAAGTGTTCATTAAATGCATAACATTACATGAGTACATAGGTCTGCTCATGTCTGAAAATAATATGTGAAAAACAAAATTATTTTACATAACAAAAACATCATAGCTTATATTTGTTTAGTACATTTTTAAATTAATGTTAAAAACTAAAATGAATTGTAAAACTGAAAGTTATTTTTTAATTGTGTTCAGCACATAGACTTTAACATTCAGCATGGTGGGCCGCATTTGGATTCGTGACGGGCCGCGGGTTGAGAACCACTGATTTAGTGTAACAGAATATGTTGACATGCTTTAATGTTCAAAAAACACATTATTTTTCAAATACTGTACATTATTGTAGGTCCTCTATGCCCCGCCTCTCTCGCTTCGTTTTCTACAAAGTCCCTCCTTCCGACAAGCGCAGTCTGCTCTGATTGGCCAACTGACCCAGTGCATTGTGATTGGCCGAACACCACAAGCACTCGTCGGAAATGTAACGCCCCTTTCCATAATCGAGAGCTTCAGCTTTCAAAATGAATGTAAAGACAGTTAATAATGTCCTTAGTCTTACCATCGATTCAAGCCGAAAGAGGAACAGAGTCGCGTGAGAGACACAGTGATGAAGCTCCTATGTGTTTACAAACAAGCCGCGATTAAGATAGCTGACGTGCTGTGATATGACCCTGTCTCTCTCGCTCTCTCTCTCACACACTCTCGCACATGCACGCGCACACACACACACGATGCGTAAAACTCCGCATTTGAACAGTCAATAGCAAATACTTAACCTAATAACAGTCGCTGATTCAGAAGCGCCAGATTGTCATAGCAAAGTCAGAATTACTTCCTCTCCTAGGTTCATGAAACGGTCGTCCATAAAATGCGTTGTGATAACATCTGGGTTGTGCTGTTCTGTAAGTTATCTTAATGATTCCTAAATGCATCTACTTTCGGAAGGCCAAATAAAGTGCTTTTGCTTTCGCCTTGAAACACACAGCTTCTCCTTGACATGGCTTCATCAACACTACTGCGGATACTGAAACCACATTTACATTACATTTACAACCTTAGCAAAACACCTTAGCAAAACACTTGTAACCACCCAGATCACCTTATCAACTGCTTAGCTGCTGTAAACCACTGCAACACCTTAGCATCTTGATGCCTTTTCAACAACACACTAGTGGCAACTTTTGCTCAGACATGACTTGCATGTTCTTCTGTTATTATGTGACACCACACTTAGTGATGTGCTTACAGTATGTACATATGCCTTGAAATGTGCTTTTAGCTTCATTTACACAGTCTTCTGATCGTACATGCACACGTCACTCTGTTAGCTGGTCCTGCACGGGAGAGTGCAGATGTGATGAAAAATTCAGGGATGTTCTGTGGGTTGTGCAAGCTTAGAGTTGAGAATGCTGTTAAATACTGCAGCAGTCACAAAAGGCAGCGATTTAAAACACTACCTGGCTCCTTTCTTGCCCCAAAAGCCTAAGATTGTGTGTGTATATTCAAAGCTATCAGTCTATCAGTATTGCTAACCCAGCCCCAGAGTCTGTTACATTAGCATGTCCCAAGTTGGTCCGTCCAATTTCTAGTGATTTCTGGAGTCTTCTCGGTAGAAAGTTTTATTCCAGGTTGGTTTATGTGTGAGAGACTGGAGAATTGAGAACACCAGCTTGTTTTTTTATTATTTTTTGGAGCGATTGAGTGGTAGCAGGCTTGGCTGAGTGGACTTCCTCCTGTTTTAGGTCTGGACTCGCACGTGTGAAGACTCTGCTTAGTGCAACGCCACTTTTTGACATTCCAAACTTGTCTGAGCTGTTGTGTTCAAATACTTCCCATCTGCGGGCCGGGCTGCTTGAAAACTAGCAGTGGAGTATTTGCATTTTAATTTGCATTCAATCACCACTGTGTGAGTGTGTGTTTACGTGCGTGTTTGCATTTATGGTGTCTTCTGAAAATTGCCTAGTGTTTTTTTTTTTTTATTATAGAGGCACTACGAACCTTAAATTTCAATCTGTCCATTCAGGGTGAATGTAGATGAGCCTCCCACTATCCTTTTCACTTGCAGTCTGTATCTTTCTTTTCCTTTCTATACAAAGATTTCATTAGTGATGTGATATGAACCAGGACTCTTGGACAGCAGTTCAGCAGAATTTTTTTTATTTTTTTATTATTTCTCATGCTGCCTCACGCACGTTCACCCACTCACACTAACAAATTTAACATGATGTTTTCCTTGATTTGCTAACACACAAAATATGAGTCTGTTGGCCCAAAATCCCAAACCATTAATTTCAGTCCTCAAAACAGACAAACATTCAGAAGACATTTTTTCTTCACATTTTTACATTCAGAAGGCACTCAGTGTCTATATGAAGCGCAGGTTATACCGCTACACTGTACCGTTAAGAAGTTGAAGTTGAACTTGAGGTTAAACCATTTTGAAAGCTCAATGCAATATTAATTTATTTGTCAATGTTTTGGTGTACTTTATCATACAGATTGAGTAGCAAAATTGTTCACAAGTCAAAAGATGACTAATTGATTATTTGTCCAACAATTATTTTTAAGCCAAAATTCAGTTTTGATGGAAGAGAAAAAAGTTTTGGACTGAAGTGTTGGAATGGTTTTGGTTTGTACAGATTGCTGTGTAGCTTTGAGTTTCTAGAAAACTGCATGTTTTAGCCTTTGAGGAAAAACTGTCAACTGGGAAGGTAGTTGCAGTGTCCACTTTGCGTATGGCTTAGTTTATGTACACTGTAAAAAAATCTGTAAAATTTACGGTAAAAAACCGGCAGCTGTGGTTGCCGGAATTCTACCGTAATTTTTTTTATTTAGTTAAATACCGTAATTTCAGAAAAACTTACCGTTAACCATTTAACAGGTTTTTACTGTAGCATTTTCAGTATTTTACGGTTAAAATCACGATAGTTTTTTTACAGTGTAGTTGTAGCAAATTAGCTCAAAAGGGAAATGTATATAAATAATTACAATTTATCATGATTAATTGCAATTATTTATACCAGCCGCCAGTAGTAACTGTAGCAGAATTAAATTGCCATCATCTAATCTGCTCGTCCAGCGAACATTCACTGTAAGTTCATATAAACTCTAGGAAAGGATATTTTCGTGGCCACAGAAAATACTTCCATACAGTATTAATGCATTAGCGCATGTAGTAAGGATCAAAAATCGTAAAGGGACATTAATTTGCAAGGCTGAATCAGAAACTGTAATTTGTGAACGAGTTTTATTAACTAAACACTAACACAAACTAGTCTAACAAACAAACAAACATACAATCACTCATACATGGGGAAAGGGCAAATGAGAGTTGATGGATGAAACCATCAGGAAACCAGAGAATGCAGCTATGAAAAGAGTCCATTAACCACCTGAGTAAAACCATCAGCGCCGTTTATAACTGGGTCTATAGCTTATACTAAACCTCTGTTTCGTTTAGTTAAATGTACAATACTTGCATTGCCTTGGTCGTTGACGAGTGTCCGGATGCAGTCTCGGATGAAAGTCTTGATGGTTTCAAGGTTTTGGACTTGCGATCATCGTTCTTTCTGGTTTGAAGAGTGATGAATTCCAAAGATGTTCTGACTCGATGGTGATTGGGAGTTTCTTCCCAGGTGAAAAGTGAAGAAGAGTTAAAAGACATCAGCTGAGATCCTAGGATCTTTGGTTGAATGGAAAGACAAGGCCGCAAGGCCTGGCACAAAAACTTAAGGGTCCAGAAGAGTTCTAGCTCACATCCTCATCTTCTCAGAATCTAAAAGATTCGCAGACTGCCAGGCGGGTCACTGATGTGAGAGCTTTATCTGATATAGAGGTCACGCCTCTGGGGAGTCAAAGAGCCAATGGTGACTTTCACTCTTGGAGGTAAAGTTTACGACTCTGTCTCTGAACATGGTAATTTGCATATGTAATTCGCTTGGGTTAATGCAAAAACTACTAAAGATTCTTAGGACACTAATATGTTGCATAGGTATCACCATGTAATATTCACTGTAGATTAGATCATCCAAAGACAAATTGATTGAGACCAAACATGGTATTAGTGAGGTGATATTAACTAGTGATCTATCATAAGCATGCATAAAACAGTATACAACACAAAAGAACATATACAAAAACAGTAATAATATACACAATGACCTGAAGGATATGTGTTCATTCAAATAAAGGTTTTTCTATTAATTAAATTAGAGAAGAGTCCATTTTTTTATGGCATAATGTCTTTCCTAAGATTCAAAGATGGTGAGAGGGAGAACACTCAACATGCCATTAGGTCATAAAGTTTATCTGGCTGAGGTGTTCTTGTTACCATGGTAACCAGGGGCCTGGAGTCATTCACAGACATACTGGCACCCAGTATGTGTATTGGGTGAGGGGTCTGTGATTATTTGTTAATCTAATGAATAATTGATTTGTTAAATCTAATGAAAAATTGTCTGATTGGTCCAAATGCTACATAGTTATGTAGTTTCTCTCTTTCTTCTCTTTCTCTCTCCAGTTTGCAGTATCACCTGTATTCCGTGTCATCCTGCCCTCTCTCCTTGACTTTCATTCTCTTTATTCAGCTCTGCGTTCATAGGGTACCAGTAGTAAGGAGGCTGTTGGGCTTCAGGGTTTCTAAATGATTGGCAGTAGAGAAATGGAGAGAGAGACCCTCTCCCTGTGTTTTGATTAAACTCCCTGAGATCTGTCCATTAGTGGATGGGCCTCTTCAGAGGATGTGTGGGCTGGTAGATATTGGGGTGCCACAGGAACCAGGGTTAGGACCTTTTCCTTTTCACTTTATGTGATGCCTGTCACATTTTTCATTTCAGCCTCCTAAATGGTTTCGCCTTCCTCTTTCCTTACAACTTGAAATTTAAATGTGTGCAATCTTTCCATTCCTCCACACTAAATAAGAAGATGGAAATCCCATATGACCCTCTCCGTGGCTAAATTACTCATCAAAAGCATAGTCTTTTAACAGCGTTGAGCATTGAAAGGGTATCTTAGATCATATTTCCTATGCCATCATTGATTAATGTTTTCTTCAAGGTAAACAAGTTTGGCAGATCATTTCCTTGCCACAGGAAAATACACTCGTTGGTTTAAACCATTTATGGAACCTTATTGGTCAAAAAGCTCCTTTATTTGATCTAGTGATGAACCACAATGGGCTTCTGCCCACGTTTGTACATTCCATATGTGCCTCAGGTGGTTTTGATTGGAAGCACTTGCTTCAATGAGCTTGAAATTGATGCAAGGTCTTCCAGAGATGACCTTTTCCTTGCCAAAAGCTAAGGTCAATACAACGCATCTGGGAAAGTCAATGAACTTTGACCTGATTGAGACTAAAAAATCAAACAGGCATTTTGAGAGCAAGCTTTGTTTAAATGGTTAATTTGATTTGATTAACATGAAGATTCATCAGCACTTCCATGATGAGTTTCACAAAGGCTGCATCCAAAACCGCATACTACTTTTGGATAAGTATTTTCGAAAAAGTATGTTCTATATAGTATGAATGTGTGTAGTATAAGATGTACTACATTTGTCAAGTTGTCATTGTCATGTTACCTACCATCATGAACCATTCGCAAATCCTCTTCCGTAGCCTCATGGGATAGTAAAGTTTCCATTGGATTTGCACTTCAAAACCTTGTCGGAAGTGCTTCTTGCTGTGCTACTTGCCATATGCATTCTGTATGCACATGTCCTTTTTTAAAGGTGGGGTAAGTGATTTCTGGTAGCCAATGTTGATATTTGAAATCACCAAAACAAACACGCCCCTACCCCAAAAGGGTCTCGCCCCTATTTTAATAGCACCGCCCCACACATACGCAACCCAGGCAACTATTAGTTCTGTGAAACAAAGCAAAACCAATGTTACTCACCTATCGAGAAGAAACAAAGCAACCTCAGAGTCCGATCACAGGCCTTCCCGCTCCTTGAGTTCTCTCCAGCGCTGGAAAGCTGATCCGATATTTATACGGGTCCTACTTCTTGCCTTATCGTAACACCGTGTCTACACCAGACGTGAGCGGCTCTACAATAGAACTCATTATAATCAGTGATGCCGTCTACACTGGGTGCCGCGCCGCACCAAATCCCAGACAGTAAACTTTACGACAGTAAAGTATCTTTCTGTCGTAGCTCAGCTCGGCTAATGTCAGTCATGTGCACTGAGCTCTCTCTCCTCCACATCATGAGTAGTCACGCCCCTTACTGCTGATTGGCTACAAGTTTGTTTTGCTACTGGGCCCAACTCTGTTTTCTAAAGCTTTTTTAAAAAAATACATACCCCACCTTCTGTCATTTTAATCAAGATATTTGATAGTCAAGTGACCACAATGTAGCATTTGCTGTCAAATTGCTATTGTATCCTAGCTTGCACTCATTCACATGATAATTTTGGAAAAAAGTATGCCATATTCAGCATGGATGTAGTAAACATTCCACTCTTCATCTAGACAACGAACTCTTGTGCTGATTTACTGTAAGAATCCCAAACATGTTTTAGCCACATGTGAGTAACAGTATTGTCATTTGATATTTTGGCTTCAGCACCCAAGTTTTTGGTCAGTATGACTAAACTGACAAAAGTTTAGTCATACACAAAGAGATTTTTAGTCAAGAGGTGTGATTCACTCCATGACAATTCCATCTGTTCTTCCATTTCTAAGAAAACAGTGCACGGAAGCCACAATCCAGAATAAGACTTGTCTTTTTAATGGCCTCTCTATAAACACGGGGACCATGGCTAGATCAACAGGCATGTGGAAAGAAGCAATAAGGGCCATCTAATTAAATCCAAACAAGCTGAAGGGAGCCATTCTGCACCTGATTTACATAATTAGCTGATTTCCCCCCCCCCCCCCCTTTTTTTTGAAACAAGGCATTTGTGGATTAATATGCTCAAATTATCTACCTCACAGATAAGTAAATAAACAATCATGGAATAAATGAATCGAGACAATGTGAGACAGCCGAGCAATGAGATCTGACAGTTGTACAAATGATAACGAAAAGCCTCGACTTCAGACGGAAGAAGAGAAAGATAAGCAGCATCTATTATGAGACCTTGGATTTACACTTTTTTTATAGGATGTTGCTTGAAATTTCTGGTATATTCCTAACTATATTTAGATTTAGATCTTTTTTTACTTTGTGTTTTTATTTTGTATTAGACTATATTTACGATAAGAGAGTCTGTTCCCATCAGAGCTTAAAGGGACCTTGCAGCACAGACGTCATTGCGACTGATATATTTCCCCGTCATCTATCCACTGAGAACACGACGGTGAGGACAAGCTTTCTGTCCCGCCTGCCATCCATTCATCCCTCCATCTTTCCACATTTTACCAGGCACAGACCTGTTATTCTAACTTATCGACTCGCCTGGCCGTGTTCTTTTACAAGCCGCCTGGTTGTGCTGCCTATTGATTGATCAGCTGTCGAGAGTATGGATTTTTGCGGTTCCGTGATGTGCCGTATTGATGGATGGCCGGTCGGGCTCCGTTCTCTCTCGACCCCAGACCTTTCCATCTCTCTCTATCTGTCTTTCACACACACACCTTTGACTTGCCTTCATTCATCAATAGGATGGAGATCAATGTCTATAGTAATAATGGAAAGATGGAGGGGGTTGGTGAGAGTTAGAGAGTTTGGACTGATGATAATATATTATGAGAGGGGTTGGATGGATGTGATTTCAGTGTTAATTTGGAAGAGTTTGGTTTGGAGTTGTTCTCTTATTTCATTCATTTCTTTTTCACAGGCTACACACTTTACATTTTCAATCTTTTGGGGTTAGTAAGATTTTTAAATGTTTTGGAATGAAGTCTCTTATGCTCACCAAGGATTCAAGATTCAAGATTTTTATTTGTCACATACACGATTATATAGAGAATATATAACCAGCAGTGAAATGTGAGTCTGGTCCGCTCCATGGACAGTGCAAATATTATAGAATACAAACACAGAGGAAATATACATAAAATGAAATAAGTAAAGAATAAGATATAAAGAACAAAACATTAAATATAAAAATGTGCATGACAGTATACTGTAGACTTAAATATTAAGATAAGTAGGAAGGTACACTGCCCTCCAAAAGTTTGGAAACGCCCTAGAAAAGTGGGGTTTTGGACGATATCACACTTCCAAGCACACTTCCAAGCTTGACCCCAAGCACACTTCCAAGCTGTGCAAATCCTATTTGGAGAGGAAACAGTCAGCTGGCATCATGTCTAGAGATCGACCGATATATCGTTTTACCGATATTTTTCCCGATATTTAAGCATTTTTCCATAATCGGATATCGGTTTTGTAATATCGGATTTTCCGATAAACGGCGCCATCTTGTGGGCGTTTTAAGAATTGCACGCATGAGCGCCATTACAGCCCATCTGAGGGGAGACGAGACAAAGGCGTGCACAGGTAAAGTATTACTTGCTTTGCTGTAATTAGTACATTTTATTTAACATAACAGCCATTAATGCACAAATTAGATGTGATGCATATGCTTGATATGTAGTTTATGCAGCTTGGCTCTAAGAAATAGACGAGTCACGTAAGATAATCCGTCAAGTCCTGTCCCAATAAAGACGTAACTTTGCATGAATTAAATAATACAGCCATGAATGAGCGCAAGTTGGCAGTAAAAGCGCTGAATTAAATTCTCTCTCTGTTGTATATTTGCTCATCATTAGTCTCGTGAAGCCGCTTCATATTGCTGTTCACTCAGTGGGTTGATGCTCAGGAAATGCTACAGCACGGCCACCGCATGTAACTTTTAAAAATATTCACGATTAAAACACCTTAATTATATAAACATTTACTATATAACCATCAATTCCCTAATAAACGACCTACTAAACACAACTCCAGTGTTTCCCACACATAGACTTTACCTGGGCGGGCCGCCCAGGTATATTAACGGCCGCCCAAGTATATTTGGTGACACATTTTTGTTTTTATTACTATTATTATCTTACACTTTTATTTTATTTTTTTTATCCGCCCGAGATAATGAAACCATCCGCGATCGATTAACTAGAGGAATCTCCCCTCGCCCGACGCTTTTCGCTCTGCACGTTCTGTGTGCTCAAGAACTGTCCACACTCCCTCAGACAAGCTCTCTCTCTTTATCTGTGGCGGGCTGCAACAATATCCACCGCCCGCTGCCATCAGCTCCCGCCTCTCACACACAAGAGCGCGACTTTCAGTATTTAGCAACTTTCAGACCCTTTTGGCGGCTTTTTTCCCACAACAAGTACATACTGACAAACCTAGCGACTTTTTTTGAAAAAACCTTAGCTATCGTTCAGTTGGAATTTGTCTCCAGTAACGTTACTGCCCCGCGAGTGCGAGATCTGACTCTCCCGGCGCAGTGTCATCTCTCTCGGCGTCTATTCTGAGCAGTGAGCGGCAGTGAAGCAGCGCATTCATTTGGCCGTAACGCAGCAAAATCGTCAGTAAATAATTTACAAAACAGCGTTTCCAAGCACCTGTCCCTTACTGACTGTTTGGACTTTTAAATATGAACATAATTCGTCTGTTAATATGCGCATAGCTTGTTACTCAGACGCAGACAGTGCGCTGAATGAGACAAGACAGTAATACAGCCAAAACCACCGCATATAGTCGCATTTTAGTGTAAGTTAGATGTATATTGATTTTTATCAGACGATGTTGCGATTATAAATCAGGATTTAAGGAGTATAGTGAGAGTGATTCCTGGTTAACATGTAAAATTAATGGTTCCTGTTTACTATTTATACTTGTTTCATGTATGACAACAGAAAGTATAATGTGAACAGCTTTATTGGCATTGTTGTATTAATTACAGTATGTGACATTTAGAACAGATCTTAAGTGCCAAAACTCGACACAATGACATGCAAATTAACGTGATGTCACATGCCGCCACAAGTTTTATTTATTTTTTAATTGGTGAGAATTACTTTTATGTGCTTTATTTATTTTACCTGTTTGTTTGTTTTTTACCTCATCGAAGATTTTATTTTTAAACAAAAACCGTTTAGTAACAGTGCACTTTTTTATTTTTTGTACTCTCAGACCCCACTATTTATTGGTGTATAAATAAGATTTGTTTTGTTTTCTATGCAAGGAGGGAGTGATTGTTATAAATAAAATGGTTTGTTCAGTTCAGTGGTGTTGTAATCATTGTGTCAAAAACACAAGTATAACAGTAAATAAATATCGGTTCTGCATATCGGTTATCGGGCACATAAACAAACAAATTATCGGTATCGGTATCGGTTCTAAAAAATCAATATCGGTTGATCACTAATCATGTCTGTCATGGAATGGCCTCCCCAATCACCCGACCTCAACCCAATTGAGCTACTAGGAACTGGACCGTGATGTCCGTAAGAAGTGTCCAACCAGTGTGAATCATCTTTGGGCAATCTTTCAGGAGGCTTGAAGTAATATATCAAGTCAATGTTTGAATAAACTGACAGCTCGGATGCCCAGATTATGCAGAGCTGTAATAGCTGCTAATGGTGGATATTTTGATGAATCGAAAATTTAAGTTTTTTCTATGTATAAACTGTTTATGTAATAAAATGTTTTCGTAGTTTGTGTTGTCCCTTATCAGTGCAAAATTATCACAAATTAAAAAGGATTCATGCCAATATTGTCCAAAACCCCATTTTCTAGGGCGTTTCCAAACTTTTGGAGGGCAGTGTACAAGAGAGGAATGTGCAAACAGGTTGTACATGGTTGTCATGTAGCAGCAATACCAAAAAAAAAAAAAAAAAAATACCAAAACACAAAAAGTGCTGTGTGCAAATGACACTGTCAGTGTGAGGTAGAGAATAATGAATATCTTACTCATTGTTAAGTGATTATTAAGTGGAGTCATGTTGATGTTAAGAGGCTGAGTTTGAGTTTAGGAGCATGATGGCCTGGGGGAAGAAACTCCTCCTGAGTCTCTCAGTTTTTGCCATCAGGCAACGGAAGCGCTTACCAGATGGCAGCAGAGTGAAAAGACAGTTACTAGGGTGGTTCGAGTCCTTGATGATTTTGACAGCTCTGCTTTTGCAGCGTTTGAGGTAGATGTCCTGCAGAGAGGGGAGAGCAGACCCTGAGATGCGCTCAGCTAAGCGCACAACTCTCTGCAGGGCTTTGCAGTCTTGACTGGAGCTGTTCCCATACCACACTGAAATGCACTGAGTCAATACAATTTCTATGGTCCCTGAATAAAAAGTTTTCAGGATTGTTGGTGAGACCCTGAATTTCCTCAGCTATCGCAGATGGTACAGTCTTTGCCTGGCTTTATTAACCTGTGTTTGAATGTGTGTAGTCCAAGTCAGGTCCTCGGAGATGTTTACACAGAGGTACTTGAAGCTGCTCACCCTCTCCACAGGGGTCCCACTTATCTTAAGAGGAGTGTAGGGCCGCTGCTGTCTCTTCCTGAAGTCAACAACCAGCTCTTTAGTTTTACTCGCATTCAGAGAGAGACAGTTGTCCTGGCACCATGATGTGAGTTTCTCCACGTCATCCAAGTATGCGTTCTCATCATTATTGGAAATGAGGCCCAGAACCATAGTATCATCAGCAAATTTGATAATAGATGTGGAGCTGTGGGAAGACACACAGTCGTGTGTGTAGAGAGAGTAGAGCAGGGGACTCAGGACACAGCCCTGTGGGGCTCCTACGTTCAGGGTGATGGAGTTGGAGGTGGACTGACCTACTTTCACCACTTGAGGTATGCTGCATTAACTAGATATAGTAAAAACAGTACTATTATGAAATATTACAATTTAAAATAATTATTTTCTATTTAAATAGGCCTATATTTTAAAATGTAATCTATTCCTGTGATGGATAAGCTGAATTTTTAGCAGCCATTACTCCAGACTTTAGTGTCACATGATCCTTCAGAAATCATTCTACTATGCTGATTTGCTGCGCAAGAAACGTATAATAATCTTATTATTATTATTAATGTTGAAATCAGATGTGTTGCTTAATGTTTTTTTTTTTTTGAAACCATGATTTTATTCTTTGAATGGTAAGTTCAAAAAAAGCATTTTGAAATGGAAGTATTTTGTAACAGTCACTTTTGTTCAATTTAATGCGTTATTACAAAATGAGACAATATTTGTAATGTTTTAAATTAAAGTGTATCATAATGGTTTTCAAAACATGACTGTTGTATTTTATTTTGTATCCTTACTGTACAATTATGATTTCCATTGTAGTTACACTACATTGAGCCCTTTTTTAAATTATTATTTGTATTTATTTATTTATTTAACCAACTGGGGGATATGCCAAAATATTTAAAAATATCAAAAATATGCCAAAAATGTTCAATTCAATTCAAGTTTATTTGTAGAGCGCTTTTTACGATACAGTCGTTGCAAAGCGCTTTACAGGAAATTAAGTTTCTACAATATATTTATACATTGTATAAACTTAATATATTAACTTATGGCAAAATTTGCTAATTCTGTATGTTTTTGGGGGATCAGAGGATGGCATCCTCTGAGGGGTTGGCATCATCTCTTCTCAGGTGTTTGGTCATCTCAGATCATTTAAGGGCTGGATCCAGACTGAAGCGTGTGTAATTCCTAGTTACTTGTGTAATTGTTAATTGTGTAATTCCTAGGCAGAAACAGAGAAACAAAGAGACATAATTAGCGTAGCTGTTGTTCCATCCAAGCAAAAATTATTTGTTCAACCCAAGCTAAAGAATAATAATGTGCGTTTGATCAGATATAACTGCAGATATAACCGACTGTGCTTACGAGGATATTCCTCAAGACAGCCACTGGTATTCACCTGCTGTCTCAGAAGGCTATCTGTTTGTGCGCGCAGGCATGCAGAAACGCTCTATCACAGCGCGTGAGTACCGCGTTGAGATGTCTTGGGCTTAAATGGCTTAAAATTACTTTGTTTAAATTGACAAGACTTAAAACACGTGAGAATTAAAAACTTTCTTGAGGAAGCAGCACTGGCCTGATCGTTAAGATAGTTTTGGGGGGCTGAAACCCACCTAAAAAGGGTTTAGAACCACCCCTGCCTGGTATAGCGTGCGTAATTATACTGAAACATAAATATATAACCAGTTTACCTGATTCAATGTGATGGCTGAGCCTGTTTCTGAGATAACAACATGCCAATCCGTGGTTGGATTTCCGACACGACTAACCGTAAATCATTTTACACCATTCTCACTGTCGCCTAACAGCGGGAGTCAGATTGCCCCCTAGCGGATGGCTTAAGATTTGAAAGCTCGTATTCATAAATCTTCAAGGCAATGTCTCTGAATTAATTGATGCTGGCGCCCCCCTGGGGCCCCACAGGTTGAAAACCCCTGCTTTAGTGGACTTTGCTATTCTAGGTGCTACCAAGAGTACAGAGTTTTGCGACCTTAGGGAGCGTGATGGATTGTAGCGAGATAGAAGACTAGTTAGGTACGCAGGAGCTAAACCATTTAGGGCCTTATAGGCAAGGTATAATATTTTGTAACTGATACGGAACTTAATAGGTAGCCAGTGCAGAGACTGTAAAAATGTTCTGATATTTAGCTTAGAATTTTTCTTTATGCATGTAAGTTTACACTAATTTATCAGTGTGTGTTTCTACAATTTAAATGACAAGCATTTGTAGTATCTCTGTGTATATTCATGTCCCAGTGTAAGGGAAAATAACTCATTTTAGACTGCCAGTCAAGATTAGCATCAGTGACTATGCTTAGTTTGATGACATAAAGAATTCTGAACATAAGCCCACCCCTCAAACTGCCATGGGTGGGAGTGTGTGGATTTGCGAGTGTGAGGACAGCAAAGGAAAATTCGATCCACATCTTCATAGTATCTTTAATGATGCCGACATTTAGTGCGTTAGAGAGGAGGAGGAGAAGATACAAGGGCAGGGGAAGTCGTCGTCTTTGAGGATGAATGAATGAGACAGGTGGGAGTGCTGGAGAGAGGAACGGCCCTCCTCCTGTCAGGGGCGTGAAAGGGAGGTGATGTGGTAATGTGGCGAGAATCAGAGTCTAATTTGATCTAAAGTGGATTCCTAAATTTAGAGCGGGGAAAAAAGGCTTTCCCTCTCTCTCTTCCACTTACGTAACCATTCTTCCACATTTCTGACTCTGTTGCTTATTAACAACGACAGAGAGAGAGAAGGAGATTTAGGGATGCGGGAGGAGTTGTTCCCTTACACTGTCCTCCTTTCCTAGTACAGTGTTTCTAGTAATGCACCAAGAAGAAAATTCTTGGTTGGAACAGAACCTAAAAAAAATCAGGACACACTCAAATACTGTAAATGTTATTTAAAATTTGCAGTGGCATTAGGGCTGTGCGATATGACGATATATATCGGATGGACGAAATAAAGTCTATCGTTTCATATTATGCTCTATCGTTTATTTCGTGGTGTCGCAAAATACATTGTTTACGGTAATACTTGTTCATCATTTGGATGACTGCGATCTTTACACGCCACCACGGGGCGTGAAGGGGAGACAGAAGCAGGTGGCTCTGAGTAGGAGCACGATCAGCCAGGACAAAACGAGGAGCTCGTTCCTAAACGAGGGACTACATCTGTAGCATGGACACGTGTTTTTAAGCACTGCAGTTTTAAGCACTAAGTTATATGCGTGCGCCGTCTCTGTTTCTGTGTGAGAGGAGCGTGCATTTTTTGCCGCTTTATTGGCTTTGAACAATTACATAAACACACTTATATGCGTAAGAATCCCCGTCTTTGCAAGTATCCAAAAAAAAAAAAACGCTTATGTAACAGTATATTGGATCCGGACTTCGGTCTTAAAGGTTAAAGGGGAAGCTGTCCAATATTCGTCCTGTCTGCCATTAATCAAACAGTGAGAGAAAATCTCTCACTGCTCTTGACTATATCACTTTTGTAACTTTAATAAGAATAAATGAATAAATAATAATAATGATATTTATATATAGCCTATGTATAGAATCTATACATAATACACATGTTAATTATATCTATCTAATTAACACCGTGAAGACTAATTAATTTACACAATGTATGTAGCGTTTCTTATTTATGTAGGTTTTTGTCCTATTGTTTGCAATTAGTTTCTTATCCTTATTTCATCACTGACTGTTTATATTCAGTGAGCTTGTTTTTTTTTTGTTTTTTTGATTTTTTTTTTTAGGCTTCTATTCAATTTACTTTCACTTTATTGTTGGGATTTCTTCCAAAAATTGTTTCGCATCCAATAGCGTTTACTGTCTAACATTAATTCACATCAATACACATTACACAATACAACACACACACACACACACACAAAAAGGCATGTTCGTACATGCCTTTTTTGCTTTATATTGTATTATATTTCTATTAGTTTGATACTGACATTGGTGACAAGGATAATGAAAATTTTATGGTATCAAAGATTTAATATCATTAAAAAAAAAATTAAAGAAAAAAACTATATTGTGATGCATATCGTTATCGTGATATAGAATTAGTCATATCGTGATATAAGATTTTGGTCATATTGCCCACCCCTAAGTGGCATTATAAACTACCAATCAAAAGTTTGGGCTCGGTATAATTTTTAAATAGTTTTTGAAAGAAGTATTTTGCTCACCATGGCTGCCTTTTTATATGATCAAAAATATAGTAAAATGATCGAAATGCAGTGAAACAGTAATATTTTTTTAAAACATTTTAAAATAATAATTATAAATGACTCCTTTTATGTTTTACTGTGATGGCAAAGCTAAATGTGTCATGATCTTTTAGAAATCATTAATATGCTGATTTGGTGCTCAGAAATATTTATATTATGTTATCAATATTAACAACACCGTTGTGCTACTTAATATTTTTGTGGAAACATGATACTTTTTCTTTTAGGATTGTTTTGATGAACATATAGTTCAAAAGAACAGCGTTTAATTGAAATGGAGATCTTTTGTAACATGATAAATATCTTTATTTTTGACTAATTTCATGTATCCTTGCATAATAAAAGTATTAATTTCTTTAAATAAATACATAAATATCCTACTGACCCCAAACATTAACTTGTTTTATGTTTGAAGAAAAAATTGGTTAAATTTAGTTGCATTTTCTCAATTCACTTGCTATTGCCAGATGTGGCAGAATTTTTGATTCCTCATATGCCATCTTTCATACGTCTTCTGATGCTTCCCCAGCCATCCCCATATACAAAAGTAAAAATATGCCTTTACTTGCTTAATTCCAAATCATCTTCACAAAACATGAAGCAAAGCAGCTTTCAAAGCTGTGCATGTCAGTCTTAAGTCATTCCATGACCATTTAATGACCCCAAATCACTTGTTAAGCACATTAACATATTTCTCTTCACTCTGACAGCTCCAAGGATCTGGTGGGTAGATGATGACGTTACGAGCGAGCCAAGCTTCAGCATTTAGGGAGACTGAATCAATAGGAAGCTGTCACTCACATCTGTCAGCACATGGACTTGCCATAACCGGACCCCACATGGTCACAGCCCATGACTCAAGCCATTCTCTCTGACCAACTACAGAAAATCTCTTGAACCTAGACTTCCGCTCAACCCTCTTTTCCTGAAAACAGCGTTTCATTTATGACTGCCTCCAAGCCTTGTGATGTCAAGATAACGTAAGAGCCAAGCAAGTTGGTTTTAGGAAGGATGTCGTGTTGTGTTGGCTCGGAGTAGGGATGGGCGATATCTTATCGTTTGCGATATACCGGTAAAAATTTTCCTCACGACAAAAATTAGTCTTCCCGCGATAATAACGATAAAGTCTAGTTGTTGACATATTTCTGTGTGCGACAGTGCGGAGCGATGGGTGGACGTGAAATTGAGGAGGAGTATATCACTAAATGAGGAGCTCGAGCTCCTTTTACAATCTGTAACTGTTTGGTTAGGGCTGTACAGTGCACAAAAAATCGGTCTGAATAAATGTAGTACAGTAGCATGTGTGCGATTACAGTTTTGCATGTGTATGAGCATGTTTACAAACCTATTGTCCAACAAAGATATAATTTATTGACATGCTTTTTCTCCAAATTAACTTAACATAGTTGAGTGTTTGAAATACTTATTTGTATGACCAGACATGGTTTCATATTACAGAATGATAGTATTATATACAGTGATAAAGGCCATGTCAATTAGCATTGCATTATAAATATACTTTCCATATAAAAATACCCAAGATTGAAGAACACAGATAAACCATATATTTTGTGCAATCGTATGTTTATTGTCTTCAAGTTTCATCAGTTAAAATTTCTCTTATCTCCGTTGTGCATTTTATTCAGCGATAACTGTATACCTTCATGGAGTGTCATCAGTAGTATTATTTCTGCTATGGATATGTGGTGTTTCTGCGCAAGGGCGCCCTCCGGCTTTCAGTATGAATGAAACAGTGTGTACTCGGTAATGCTCCCAACACCTTATTCGGGGTAAAATAGGAAAGATAATACTTTTCTCTAACGAAACAGGATTTATCTGTTTTATCGTCATTAATATCGTTATCACAATAAATACCAGAAATATTGTGATATATTTTTAAGCCCATATCGCCCATACCTAGCTCGGAGGGGGGTTGTGTTTTTAAAAGCGGGTGTTCGCCACCATGAACCATTTCGAAAAGATGCCAAGCTGATCAGAAAAAAGAGTGAGAATGACTGAGAGGTCCTCGTGAATCCGCCTTCCCCCTGTGCGGAAACCCAGGCAAACAGCTGTTATTATGATTCAGTGGCTAGAGAAAAGCGAGCGCTCTTTAGACCTCAATGGCAGAGCTGAAAGTTTAATGAGGTCATAAAGGTCTGTGTGGGGCTTCAACTTAATGCGCTTTGCCGTTCGTTTGGCTTTAACGGCCACTAGCGCACGCATGCACATATAGAGTCCATTTAGGTTTGTGTGTGTGTGTGCTTATTAGAGGGATAATGTTTGGCCGATGAGTGTCCCACATGTCTCTGGACTCTGATTGGTGCATTCTGAGCCTGCGTGTGCTTTATGTATATATGCAGATAAGCTGCATGGATGCGAGTTTAACAACATGGGGCTAATCCCCTCTATTGAATTTTATGGTTCTCATATTATAATTATTTCACTGGGATTTACATAAGTGTGTTGGGTTTGACAGGGAGATTAGTGCCCTTGTGACATAAGCACATCCTTCAGTCAGTCCTCTTTCTGACATTCTCTTTGTTAGTGACCTCTCTTCAGAGGTTAATTTGGGTTTTTGGGGATGAGGGAATAATTCTGCTCCCAGGTTCTGCTAATGTCTAGAGGGAAGAATAGTGATTAATGTAATGAAGGTTATTTGGGGTGAGTACATTCGCTAAATGGAGACAGAATGTGTGTATTTTTGGAATCAAAAGCCCCGAAATGACATTCTGGATCATGTAATGGAATACAGCTTGATGTAATGGAATAGTTCATGTTAAAGTTAAAACTTTGTCATTTACTCACCTTCATGTCATTCCAAACATGTTTTAGTGACTTTCTTCTGTAGAACGTAAAATGAAAAGTTTAGCAGAATGTCCAAGCTGCTTTTTTTTTGTATAGTGAGTTGGGGAATATGACTGTCAGACAAGATTTCTAGTGAACAATGACTTAAAAAAACAAATCTATTGCATCGTTTCCAGTGGTGTAATGTAACGAAGTAATAATACGTAGTTACAATACTTAAGTATCTTTTGGGAGTATCTGTACTTTACTTGAGTTGTTATATTTCAGCCAACTTTTACTTTTACTTCAGTACATTTCCTAATTTAAATGTATACTTTTACTCTGATACATTTCCCCGAAGCATATTTATTACTTACTACAAAATAGTCAGACGTCAGAAAAACACAGACTGCAGGTTTAGACTCCTAAAAACACCTTTGCTCATGTGCAAACAAGTGCGCGCACAACCACGGATGATTTTGTTTCCCACAGTATATCTTCTGCGATATGGTAACTGTAAGTGTTGTTGTAATGATGTGCGATCTGACATTGGACATTGAATTATTAAAATTCAAGGCATTCTAAATTGTAGACGGCAAAAATGCTTCTGTATGCTTTTTATATTTATATAATTTAATATAGTTAACTTAATCTATATCGCACAAAGAGTACTATTTTTTTGCAGATATCAGCACGATAAGACATTTAATAATCATTTTATACAAGATCAGTAAAGCAATAAGTGACTTACATTTTAGACATAATATTCCTTGTTTTTGCTCAATTTTGCCAACAAAAATAGTTCCAAACAAAGATCACAGCACTGTTTTGCGTCTCTGAGCAATGGATGGTGTTTACTATTTGAATGAATCAGCTATTTGAATGAATCGGTTGATTAAAAATGATTCAGTGATTCACTTAACACAGTCAAATGCTTTGTTCCTGAATGAATCAGACGTTTGAATGAATCAGTTGAATCTCAATGACTCCCTCATTAACAGTCACATGCTGCCACCTACTGGCAGTTTTAATTTCACATTTCGGCAATTTTTTCATGTCTTAATTTATTTAAAATATCAGTATTCAACGTTTTTGTTAAAAACAAAACATTAGACCTATTTATGCATCTGTAACTGCAGTTTAAATGCATTCATGTCGCCTCTGAGATGCTTTAAACTGTGTAAATACATCTAAATGCTATTTCAGATGCAGATTCCAGAAATGTTTTCTTATGATAGAATGAAAGACACTAAGTACCGGATGATGAATTGCTGCTTCTTCTTACCCAAAAAATACAAATTTTATATACATTTATTTGCTTTTCCATTTTGCATTTACTTTTACTTTCAATGCTTAAGTACATTTTAAGATAAAAAAAAATAAGTTTTGTACTTGAGTACAATAAATATCACATACTTTAAGACTTTTACTCAAGTAATATTCTAAACTGTGACTTCAACTTCTACCAAAGTCATTTTCTGGTAAGATATCTGTACTTTTACTTAAGTATGGCTTTCAGGTACTTTATACACTGATCGTTTCAAATGATTTGGAATATAGCGCTTGAGTTTTATGACCTGTTTTATGACACGCTTATGTTGCTTTTGCGTTTTTTGGATGCTTGAAAGCTCCATTAATTGCATGGAAGAGAGTGACTTTAAAGTTGTGATGATCTTTCATATTGTGATATACATCAGAGTGAAACAGATTAATGAAAGATAAAAATATATAGGATGGCAGATCTGAATGTGAGCTCAATTGTAAGAAAAGGGCAGCATACAAAATTATAAGAGAAATCTGGTATACATCAATATCTTCACCGGAAGATCGAGTTATGACGTTTTGATTTAAAAAATCATTAGCTCTCTTTAAAAAAATTAATTGGAACATATGCATGGATAAATCGTTCACAAAAAGATCAATAACTTGCATTTAGAAAACAGACTTTATTAAGAGCACATTTTTAAATCTATCCATTTGTGTTCCACAAAAGAAAGACAAATGGGTTTGGAATGACATGAGGCAAGTAAACGATTTTTCATTTTTGGGTGAACGATTCCTTCTACTTCTTGTTTTCATATTTTTTGCTATTTTTCTGTCTCTTAGTCTGACCTCACTCGCTGTGTCTCTGACTGCATTGTGTAGTATAACTTAGTCTGGCACAGTGTCTCTTTCTACTTTTCTGTGTGACTCCTGAAGGTTAGATCAGTAGGGGGCCGGTGTCAGCAGAAATCAAATGGCATCTTGTCCCCTAAAAGTGGACAGGCCAAGCAACAGCTGTTCTTTTTTTTTTATCAACAATTTTTTTTTTTTTTTTTTTTTTCACACATAACACAACATAGCATCCAAAATATAACAAAACAACAGACACATACTCAACATCTCAAGGTCCAATCAAAAGGGAGGGAGAGAGGGAAGGACAATAAAAACACAAAAGTCACTCCTTTATACAATCACGTATATCCAACAAAAAACACTGCCAAGCATCAATGGTCGAGGGCCTGGCCCCACCGACTCGCGCCGTTGCACATTCACACGTCACTATTTGCAGGAGGCTATGGATCCAATATGTTTTTTCTACACATGTGTGGTGTAAACCAGTTCTGGATTATTGTCTTCTTCGCAGCTGTAAAACCAGCAAGCAACATTCTCTTTTGCATTGAATTAATACAGAGACCAGAATCATCATTAAGAAGACACAAACTTGGGTTAACAGACCAATCAATTCGCAGTAATGATGACAAAACCAGGTGTACATGTGTCCACAGACTGATGACGACAGGACATTCCCAAAACATATGCAGAAAAGTGCCTGATGATGTAGTGTTACATATATGGCAGTTCAAATTTGACTGTAGTTTCATTTTAAATATTTTGTAAGGAGTTATGTATGCTCTATGAATGACTTTGAAGTGAATAAGATGATGAGCCAGATTTTTAGATCTGAGATCCGACCAGCAGATGGTGCAATTCAGTCCCGCATAGGATGAGAGGAAATAGAAGATGCCCACGGAACGCCATACACTTTGAGAGCAGAACGTAATTGAAGAAAGACAAAATATGCGGATGCTGGTAGACAAAATTTGGTTCTTAATGTCTGAAATGAACATAGGCCCTGGTTATCATATATATCACCGCACATGTTTACACCTAAAGAAGACCAAGAGGGTTGGACAAATGGACTATTTCCACATACAAAATTAAAATTGTGCCATAAAGGAGGTACTGTTACAAAATTTGAAGGGTCCACCTATCCGACGTTCAACCATTTTCCAGATTTTAATAGAGTTAGCCACAACCGGACCAAATTTATAATTATCCCCTTTTTTTCCTGTGCCAGTAAATAAAATATCTTGAAGTCTATTTGGTTTACGACCAATAATATAATTCATAATTTGGTACAGCCAGTCCTCCTGCGCTATTAGGATGTTGTAATGTGGTAAGTTTGATTCTGGGACATTTATCATTCCAGATAAACTTAGAAATTATGGAGTTGATCTCCTTAAAGTAACCTGGAGGAGGAGAAAGTGGTCGCATAGAGAAAAAAAAATTAAATCGAGGTAACATTCATCTTAACAGTGGAGATTCTTCCTTGGAGAGAGACTTTAAGATTCTTCCATCTTTGAATGTCATATTTGACCTTAACTAAAATGTTATTAAAATTATTTCTAGCAATCTTATGAATGTTTTTATATATGGTAATGCCCAAATAGATGAAAGATTCCTTAATAGGGATAAATGAGGGAATAGAAGAATTAACCTTAACATTGTTAATTGGCATTAAAGCAGATTTGCTCCAATTTATTTTATATACTGATAGGCTACTAAAATTATCAAATTCCTTAATTATACTAGAGACTGAAACATCAAAGTGATCTAAATATAGAATAATATCATCAGCGTATAATGAAATACTATGATTATGATCATGAATCTTAATCGATACTTCAGCTTTCCTGATGGCTTGCGCTAAGGGTTCAAGAGATAGACAAAACAATAAGGGGGAAAGTGGACACCCCTGCCTCGTTCCCCGCTGTAAAGGGAATGAGCGGGAAATAATATTACCACTTATGACTGATGCTGCAGGTGAGTGGTATAATGTCTTAATCATAGAAATGAAGTATTCACCGAAGCCGAAACATTGCAGAACTGCCCACATATAATTCCACTCTAGCCTGTCAAAGGCTTTTTCTGCGTCAAGTGAAGTAAAAACTTTAGCATAGAATTTTAGATCACATGGGATAAGCGAAATCGGTCTGTAGCTGGAACAATCTAATGGATCTTTCCCTTTTTTAAGAAGTAATTAAATCAGTGAAGTTTTTTTGATGTCTGTGAAATACCCCATGTTCAATTGCAAAATTAAATGAGTTAAGCATAGGTATCCCTACCAAATCCCAAATTTCTAAATATAATTCAGGGGGGAGACCATCTAGACCCGGCGATTTGCCCTTTTGAAGGCTTTTTAGAGAGACGTGGAGTTCCTCCAAACTTAATGGGTCCTCCAAAGATTCTTTATCTATCTGTGAGATCCGAGGCAGTTCCAATTTATCTAAATACTGCTTACAAATTGGTTTATCAAAATCTGTTTCGGCTTTATACAGATTTGTGTAAAAACCTTTAAATATGTCATTAATTGCCACAGGATTCGTGGTGACCTGATCATCCGATGATTTTATTGCGCTAATATATGCCTTAGACTCGCATTCTTTCAACCTAAGGGCCAATAAATGACTAGGTCTCTCTGATTCAAAATAATATTTTTGCCTAGTCCTATGTAAAATAAATTCTGCCTTTGAGTGTGAAAGTAAATCATATTCTTTTAAAGAGGACAGCTGTGTAGCCTGTTGCTCAGTAAAATGTTGTTTTTGTAGGTTTTGTAATGATTTATTTTATTTATTGGTGAGTTTTCGCTTTGGCAAGAGTAGAAGAGAAAGATATACAGAAACCTCGTATAGCACACTTAGTCGTTTCCCACAGTATTTCAGGATCCACCTCAGAGGGCATATTAATTTCAAGAAATTCCTTAATATATTCTTTTAGAGAAGTAATAAAGTCTGATTACTTAATAATGATATGTTAAAGCGCCATCTAGGGGACTTGGCTTTGACATCGGAAAGAGGAACACTGCACAACACAGCAGAATGATCAGATAATAAAATTGGTAATATAGAGATGGAGGAATTAGACAAAATTAAAGATGGGCTGAGAAATATGTAGTCTATCCTAGAGAAAGTCTTGTCTATTAGAAAAAAAGTGAAGTCCTTAGCTTTAGTATTCTGAATTCTCCAAAGATCGATTAAAATGAGCTCAGTGATAAATTTATTCAATAATTTAGAGGATGGATTGGCTGTAGTATCAGATTGAGATTTATCTAAAGCAGGATTTATGACAGCCTTAAAATCACCACCCACCACTAGAGGGCAATCAATCTCCTCAAGTAGAGTTTTGGAAATCTGTGTAAGGAATGCACTGTCTGTCTCATTCGGACCATAAATAGAGACCAATGCTAACCTATTATTATATATTTTGCATCGGATAAAAACAAATCTACCCTTCTCATCACTACCAAGGTGTTCAATCGTTAAATTTAACTTCCGGTTAACAAGGATAAGCACCCCCTTAGTTTTATTTTGAGCGCAGGAAAAAGCTGCTAATTTATAATACTTATTCTGGAAACGTGCCACGTCAGATTGTTTTAAATGTGTCTCTTGAATTAGGGCACAGGAAATAGATTTACGGTGTAAATATTCTAACACATGGGTTCGTTTAACAGCAGAATTTAAACCATTCACATTCAGTGATAAAATATTTAGAGTATGCATTGAATATTCATAATCCCAAGATTGTATTCAATAAATAAAAAAAAACATAAGCACTTCCATTCTGTAAATAGCATGTAGACGCTGATGTGCATTTTAGATACCAAACCTCCTAGATGAAAAATCCCTTTAGAAATAAGGTAAAGTATAAATGTCTGTTGTAACAAACAAAAACAACATAAAAACATGAACAACTGACAACCATAAACAAGGAACAACTCAGACCGCACATTACCGAGAACATAGGTCTGACTGAGCAACAAAAAATAGTGATGGTTCGTGACCGATCCACTCCAACGCAAGACATGTCTCCCGAAAGGCTCACACAGCCAAAAAAGAAAAAAGGAGTTTCAGTCTTACCAGCAAAGAGATCGTTGTACCGGATATATAGGGACAATATCCCAGTAGAAGAGAAGAGAGAAGAAAAAGCAAAAAATATAGGTTTAGCAAGCGTCCATGTTCATCCTGCTATCATCCCCTCCTGGGCATCTAGAACCATGTCCATCCCGGCCGTCAAGCCCCTCCTGCCGGGCCAGAGAAACAGTGGTCACCCCCCCCCCCCCCCCTGTCGTCCTCCCGCAGAGCCGCGGCATACGTTTTCCGCTGAGACAGGGAGATGACAAAATCCTCCGCTTTCTGAAGAGAATCGAAGCTCCTCTGCTCACCCTTGTGCCATAGTTTAATTACCGCCGGATAGATGAGGAAGGGCTGGAGACCAAGCGCTGTCATCTTCTTCAAAACCGGACCAAATGCCTTTCTCCTGATCGCTGTAGCTGGACTAAAGTCGGGAAAAAATAGCAGTGTGACATTGTTCTGTGCGCATTTCACCGGATAAGCCTGCCGGGCACCCTTCAGGATTTCCGATCTGTCATGCCATCTTAGTACACGGAAGATGAGAGTGCGCGGCCGATCGGAGCCCCTCCCTCCGTCATACACGCGGTGCACACGGTAAATGTCACGGCCCCTCAAGGAAGGAATCCACTTGGAAAGATTAACTCTGAGGAAACCAGCTGCATCGGGCCCCTCCGTCCCTTCGGGCAGCCCCACCAGTCTTACATTGTTCCTTCTGCACCTGTCCTCCATATCTGTCATCATCTCGGTGAGTAGATCCAGCTGATTTTTTTAAGTCTGTGACTTTCCTCCTATCCTCACGCGCCGCTGCCTGAACAGAATCAACGCGGTCACGTGTCTGCTTCGCCGTGGTAACTATGGCCTCAAACTCCTCTCTTAGCTCTTTAACAGACTTGTTGGTCGCTTGTATGTCCTCACGCAGTTCGCGCAATGCTGGAATGAGCACAGAGTCCATCGCATCTCTTACTGCTGAATTCACAACCAAATTCAAAGTGCTTTGCTGCTCTTTAAATGCTAGTTCAATGCGGTTAGCAATAGCATCGTCGAGGTCTTTTCTGGTGATGGCTGAATCTCTGAATTTTTTCTTCATTGGCGATTGCTCAATCTCTCTTTTCCGATCCCCTTTGTCTGCCTTAGCACTCATGATGAGACCAATGCAGAGTGGTTTAAGTTTTACTGACAGGATCATAAAATATGTGGCAAAGTGAGCAGAGCAAAAGACTAAGCCTGCATCACCGTCGAAGGGTCACGTGATCTCCAGCAACAGCTGTTCTGAGGGTGAACCCCCTCCCCCACACACACACACTCAAACCAACTGAAGCAAAGTCAGAACACTGTGAAATTTATGTCTGGGAACCTTGGGAATGTAAAATACTCACCACTTAGTACATTTTCTGACCCCCCCCCCCCCCCTCCCCCCATCATAATACTTCGCAGTAACCGCAAATCTACAAGGCTAAAAAATGCTCCAAGTCATGCTGTAAGATACAAGTGCTCTCGTGGCAGAAGTGCACAGCTCCTCTGAAGGAGCCTTCTGCAGCTCATCAGGCTTTTTGTGAAGTGGCATTCAGACTAGGGTTGTGATGTCAGAGGCGTGTGCATGTGAGTACAGCGTCTGCTTCAGTACAGTGGTGGCATTTTGCTGGTCTCACGTGACTCTGTGTTTGACAGCAGAGAGCTGAGCAAAGAGAAACAAACATTTTGGTAGCAATAAATAATGAATAATTCAGCTTCTGGTAACCCACCGTGTTTGGCAAAATGAGAGCCCTTTAATACACTAACTAGGCAAACATATACTTCCATTCAGAAGTTTGTAGTCAAACTTATATGCTGTATATATACTATATAATATATAAATATATGTTTGACTAGTTAATGCAACCACATACTGTACATTTTGATCAAGTAAATACAGCATTGGTGAGAATTCTTCTTGAAAGAAACTTCTTTCAAAAACGTAAAAAATTGCAGACCCCAAACTTTTGAATGGTGTGTAGTTCACTTGAATTGTTCACAGAATATTGTATATTTACGGTTGAAACTATAGAGAACATGTGCAACTTCTGAAGTGCGCCCATGCTCCTCCATAATGCAAAAATAATGATTATTTCTAAATACAAATAGTGGACAAATAGTTAGTCCCGTGCCAAACTCACACCATTGGTGAGCTATAAGTTGACATGCTGGACTGCTCAAACAAACCACAGCATTACAGAGCCATAGTGTTTATACTCTTTGCAAATGTATTTGTCTTTGCACATTACTCTGGAAAAAGATGCTTTAGCATCAAAAAATAATTTTTTGCCCTTATAAATCTTGTTTTACACAGATTTAGGCAGAGTGTTTTAGAAATGAAAGGCAGTGGTGCTGTCCATGGTGCTGAACTGGCCCTACAGTCATGTTGCTGTCCAGGGTGCTTATACTGTGTTTCTGAGTACTGGGTGTTGTCTGTGGTTCTGAATTATAGGCTTCATCCCGACAAGCCTTGTCCAAGGTTCTGATTTAGATCCCAGCCTCTATTTGTGTCAAGGGCATCTTTTTAAAGTGTTTCAGCTTGCCCGAGTTAGTTTACACAGTCTTGTACTTGTCCGAATTGCTGAATAACAACATTCAAGGGTTCACTGCTCATTTTAATTTTGTTTATAAGCAGAGTTTCACATTAGGGCTTTGTAATTGTAGAAATGCATCAGAAATGACAAATGTCAGCATGAATTTGCTTCACAGGCCTCTTGGGCTCTATTGCATCATGGTGGTGTTGTAAAACATTTATTTTCTCTTTAGAAAATTAATGTTTAAATGTTAAACCAGCACATTGTACCACAGACCATATTCTCTGGCTGAAATCCGTCAAGATTCTTGTGCTTTGCAAAGCTGTCCAGCATTATCAGCTGATGACCGGTGCACTTCATTTCACTAAGTGCAGCTCTGCAGGTCTGTCAGTCCCCATTTGAGCTCTAATGCTCCTCTGATGCAGTCACCCTCCAGATCAACAGCCTGTCCTCTGGGACTGTGTGTTCATTATTATTGAACTCTAGTATCAGCGCTATGTGTTCTGACAGTGAGAAAGAAAATTCACAACATATAATTGTGATTTAGTGATTCTGATACCTTATCAGTTCTTATATTGTTTCTCTCTTGATTTGTTTTTTTCCTACAGTTGTCTTGCTGAATTCTAAGGAGTCCCAGGCAGAGCTGGGTTGGACCTCATATCCTTCTAATGGGGTAAGACCTTCATGATTATTCATTAGATCATCGTAGATGTAGACTATACCATTAAAACCATCATATAGTTCATTGTGGGGCTGAAACAATAAATGATAAAATTGATAACAATTGAAAATAATTAACAACAAAGTGATTATGGAAAACATCCACCAGTCATGTCACTTTACAGTAGAGAGTAACACTTTTGAAACTTTCTATGAAACGCATCTGAAACATAGCAGATGCCACAGTGTATGCTTCTGTGGGAAGAAAATGCAAAACCAAGCAGAGTGCTTTTATATCAAGAGCTTTAAACAAATGAATAAACATAACGTTTGATGCGAGTCGCTGTTTAATGCGTGTTTCCTCAGCGCATTCCCCACTTACTTTTTAACGTTTTTATCTTTACTCTCGTATTCCATTTTGCATAATGCTGAAGAAGTTGAGTGTAATAGTTTTTTTAGGATGTTTTTTTTTTTTTTACGAGGTTGTATTGTCTAATAGATTTTTATGTTTTAGGCTTGTATTTTATTTCTGAGTATATTATTGTCTATTGTCTGTGTACTGATGGATAATAGTCGTGTTCTAGCCATTGTGTTTCTACAAAAATGACCGGACCGTGGGTATGTGAGCACCATGAGTCCAAGACAAATTTCCCTGCAGGGACAATAAAGTGTCCTGTATTGAACTGAATTTAATTGAACAAACAGATGGAGCGCAATAGAATGGGAGCACAGTAAAAACATTTTTTTTATATAAAAGACAAAATAAAATAAAGTAAGATGTTTTTTTTTCATTCAATTAATCGAGACAGATTAATTGTTTATCAAAATAATTGTTAGTTTCAGCCCATGTTAATTGGAAATAAATGTGCCTGCATACTAATTTTGCATTTGTAATATGTAAAATGTGAAGTATGAAATTATGCAAGTATGTTTAATGGAACTGTTTTTAATAAGAGTTCCCTGAGTCCCATCCCTAATTTAAATAAATAAATAAATACTTTTGAGCTTGCTAGTAATAACCCAGACTCAGTATAAAATTATGTTTATTCAGAAAGCTGTTCCATTTGTTTTTTTTAAAAAAGAATAAAACATATAAATACTATAGATAGGTAAAGAGATAAATAACATAACCAGATTAATTTTATGACATTTGCTTACATTAATGGTTCATGAATATCTCTAATCCTTCACCAATGTGGATGGAATACCACACTAAATTCTAAAATACTCGCCTATTTCTCAGCACATAAAATTCAGATGCTTCTGTTGGGACACAACGGCTGTAAACCAGTGTAATCCAGTTCATAAACAAATGACCTCTGTGGTCTGGTTCTGTTTAATGAATTGGTCTAAAAAGACTCATAACCGATGAAGCCATTGGTGTTAAAACTGCTCACTTTCTGACTGAATCATTCAAAGTGTTTACTGAATTAACATCTGACTCATTCACTGAATTGCAAGTCATTGGTTTCAGTCATATCTGACTTGAAATTCACAATCAAGTGTTAATGTGTTATGATGTACTTGAGATTTGTGAGACATGCATCAATGTAGTTGCTGTTCAATGGGATTTTGGGCTAAACCCTATACCCAATTTCTTTCTCCATCTCTCTCCTCCCCCGCATCTTTACCTGTTACCGGTCTATTTCTTGTTTCTTTTCTGCGTCTCGATTCCCCAACTGTATTACTTACTCATCCCTGCTGTAATCCCAGTATGGACCGATTTGCCCTCACCAGATAAACCCCATTTGTCTCTTTCTGTGTCCTGTCTCCCATCTTACATCTTCTTCTCTCTTTCTCAATGCTAAACCACGTGCTAAAGATTACATGCATAGCTTGATTTATAGCTGAGATGAGCAGTAAGCTTACAGAGGACGGCTCAGCTCAGGACGGACATGTTCCATCATTCGTAACGTTATCTGTGAGGAAAAACGACTGCGTGCTGGGGACTCGCTACAAGCTGTTATTTGTTTAGCTTGTTAATTCTGGACCTGACAGCGATTAAATCCTCCGTCTCCTGCTCCCAGACGTTACCCACCACAGCTGCGTGGACGTACACACACACGTACATGCATACATGCTACGCAGGTTTGATCTCTCTGTGGTTTTCAACAGGATGCGTTGAATTTCACTTCCACTCATAGTCGTATCTGTGGAGAGACTCTGCCAAACTCAGATGCGGATTCAAACTGCTCAATTCCCTCAGAAACGAAGGATCTTCATTACACTGCAATTAATTGTGAAAACACTGTGAGAGTGTTCGTCTTCAGAGGCTCATTATAATCTCTCTACAAGACAATGAACTCGTTTGTGGTGCTGATTGAAGATGCTTTAGTCTTAATATATTCTGTGTTTGATATACTGTAGCTGATTTGGCATTAAGCTTTATAAACCGTATGCACTATAAGTATAAATGCCAACATGATGCTCTTATTGACATATAGACAATGATGTGTACATATGTTTACTCTTTGAAAAATATTAGGCCTATAAATCTGCAATAAGTTACTAATTTACATCTTTGTGTATATAGATATCCCCCCAAAATGTCCCCTTTTTAGGCATTCAATGTACCACAGGTAGCATTTGAAAATTTTATTTTATTTTATTTATTTATTTATTTTTTCACCAATGTTAATAGTTAAAAGGCCATGACTTTTAAAGCACAGTCAAAAAGCTGGTACATTACACCAATGTTTATATTTTATTTTATTTTCACCAATGTTAATAGATGAAAGACCATGATTTTTAACCAATGATAATATATATTTTATTACTAAAATTATTTATTTATTTATTTAGTTTTAAGAGGTAAATAGCAAAAAAAGCTTTGCAATAGTGTCTAGATCTACAGTCCGTGATTCTTATTCAAACATTTCTTCATTTGAAACCTTTTTTCTCTCTCTCTTCTCATTTCAGTGGGAGGAAATCAGTGGTGTCGATGAGAAATACAAGCCCATTCGCACATATCAAGTATGCAATGTGATGGAGCCCAGTCAGAACAACTGGCTCCAGACGGGTTGGATATGGCGGCAGGGCGGCCAGCGCATCTTCATCGAGCTGCAGTTCACCCTGCGAGACTGCAACAGCATCCCAGGCGTGTCCGGTAGCTGTAAGGAGACCTTCAACCTCCTCTATGCCGAGTCCGACTGGGACCTGGGCCGCGTCACCCGCGAAGACCGCTACAGCAAAATCGACACCATTGCAGCGGATGAAAGTTTCACGCAGGGTGATTTGGGAGAACGTAAGATGAAACTAAACACAGAAGTCCGTGAGATAGGACATGTCAACCGCAAAGGATTCCATCTGGCCTTCCAGGATGTGGGTGCGTGCGTGGCGCTGGTTTCTGTGAGAGTGTACTACAAACGCTGTTTGTCAACGGTGCAGAATTTAGCAGTGTTCCCGGATACGGTAGCTGAAGCTGCCTTCTCGACTCTGGTGGAGGTGAGAGGGTCGTGCGTGAATAACTCTGAGGTGGACATGGACAGTCCTCCCAGAATGCATTGCAGTGCTGAAGGGGAATGGTTGGTGCCCATCGGGAAATGCAGCTGCAGCGCTGGGTATGAGGAGGGACACAGCAGCTGTGAGGGTAAGAAACACTCTTCTACCCAAAACTTTGTACTGTATCAAATCAAATCAACATTTATTTATATAGCACATTTAAAAACAACACCAGTTGACCAAAGTGCTTTACATATACAAAATTAATCAAAAACAGACACAAGACACAACAATATCCATCACTGAACAATGTCCCAACAGCTAGGGTCAACTGTATGCCACAGAGTAAAGGTGTGTTTTCAACATTGATTTAAAGCAGTCACCTTTGGTTTTCAACTGTGATCTGGGAACATGTAAAGGCAAACTCTGAGATTATCTTAGAGGTCTAGTAACACAGTGTTGCTTCAACAAACATGAAATATACTCTGGAGCAAGGCCATGCAATCCTTTAAAAAACATTATCAAAACTTTATAATGGATTCTAAAATCAACAGGAAGCCAGTGCAGCGCAGCCAGCACTGGAGAGATGCTGAACCACTTCCTTGTGCCAGTCAACAGTCTAGCCGCAGCATTTTGTACTAGCTGCAGCCGTGAGAGCAGATTCTTAGACAAACCTAAATATAGCGAGTTGCAATAATCCAACCTGGATGAAATAAAAGCATGAATCACGGTTTCCATGTCCTCAAAAGACAGAATTCTCTACAATTTGGCAATAATACGCAATTGATAGCACAAAAGTTTAAAACGCATTATGGTTTGAGTTTTACACACAGCAACCTTGGTGAAATCAAAGCAGTCTTTTCAGTCTCATAATGATGTATGCAGGTTATCAGTTTATTTTATTTTATTTTTTTATTTTTTTTGCAAGATGATGAAAAGTTTGGTCTGTTTATTAAAGTAATAGTTCATGCAAAAATGCAAATTGTCATGAGTTACTCACCCTTAATTTTACACCTGCATGACTGACTTAACAACTTAACAACTACCTTACTTAATTATTAATAAGCAGCAAATTAGGAGTTTGAGGCAAAAGTCGTAGTTAATGGTTTGTTAATTGTGAGAATTGGACCTGAAAATAAAGTGACCTGAAATTTCTTTAAAACTGTGTTAATATTTTCCGTGTTTGTACAATTAATATGGACTGAAACATGTAATCTTTAAAAAAACACTGCAAAATATAATTAAAAAAATTATCAATATGAATCGTTCACTATATTCTAAGTCCTGATTAAAAATGAACCATTCATAGATATACTTACCGTCTAGTGAGCTGTTAACCATTGCAACTGCATCATTAAATCAGTGAGCAAAACCAGATCGGTCTCATTTATAAACAAATCATTCTGACCATTTGTTGTGAACTGGATTCACTAACTCATTTCATAAAAATGGTAACACTTTTCAATAAAGTCCCATTAGTTAATGTTAGTTAATGTATTGTATGTTTCGATCAGTTTAGTTTTTAGTTTTTTCTAAAGTACATTTAAAAACAAATTTTGTTCAAATGATGAAGCCAAAGTGCTGTACAGGTAGTATAAAACAGAATTAAGGACTAGACATTTAATGATGCTGCTGGACAAATTATATAATGTATGTAATGAACTAAGATTAACAAATGCTGAAGAAGTATTTTTTTTATTGTTAGTGCATGTAAACTAATGTAGTAAATGAAACCTCAAGATAAATCTTACTGTAAATTAAAATATATTGTATAGTGTTACCAAAAAGTTAGTTAATTTAGGTCTTTACACAAGTCTATAATATGGCAACAGAAGACTAGGAATATAGCACACAAGTCATATAGACTGTTTCAACATCTCTTTTTTGCCATTTTTTTTTTTGACAGCCTCAGTTATCATTCATTTTGATTATATTGAAAAAGCAGCCAGGATATTCTTCAAAAATAATTTGCCTTTAATTTAAGAAAGATATTTCTTTAGAACATCATAAGGGTGAGTAAATTATGACAAATTTCATTTTCATTTTATTTAAAATACAACTTCTTTTCAAATGTGGAGGATTTAGTCAGACTGCAATTTTAGATGTGTGACATGACAGTTTTAGAAGCTCCCAGCTGTTTAGTTGCTTTGACGTGGGTCAGCGACACTAACAGTCATCCGTTTGGTTTCACTTCAAGGGTCAGAAATACGTCAGCGCTGACTGAGAGTGTCATGCTGTCTGAGCTTTCTGTCTGTCAGTGTTTGGGTGGTGGAATCTCTCCTCCCACTACAGCTGTATGCCATTTGACCAGTGCGTCACTGCGTTATCAACAGCCGCTACATGGTGTGTGTGTTTGTGTGTGTGTGTGTGTGTGTGTGTTTGTCAGTGTGATATTTCACAGTCCATCTTGAAGAATTGTGTGATGCAGTGTGGGAGTTGTAGTCAGTTCACGCGTACAGCAGCAGGCTGTTATAACAGACCCTGCATTGTGTCTTTATTTTGTTATTGTTGTCAATGAATCATAAATCCCTAAGAGGCATGTGATACGTGGGCGAAGTAAACTTGCAAACAAATTCATATTGGGCAAATTTAAAGAATTGCTGTAGTTTGTAAACCTGAAGCTCTTTAATGATAAATGCATATGTTTGAAAGAGATGTGATACATAAACTTGTGCATACCTATAATTCTTATGTTTCATTAATTTTTGTTTGTTTGTTTGTTTATTATTTTGCTCATTTAATATGGCATTGCCAAGTTTTGGATAGGCTCCTTTTTAAAAAAAATATGTAAAATGTAATGTAATATAATTTATTTACTATGGTCCTTTTTTGGATAGGCTCCTTTAAAATTATTATTGTTGTTGTTTTATAATATATAATATAATATAATATAATATAATAGAAATGAAAATAATAATATTAATATGAATTATTAATAATATAAATGTATAATATAATACAATATTATATTATATAATACAATATAATATTATACAATACAGTAGGCCTATTTACAATGGTCATTTTTTGGGATAGGCTACTTTAAAAATATATATTGTTAATTTTTATAATATAATGTAACGTTACGTAACAATGTAACATAATATATGTTTTTTAGAGCTCATAAAAACATGTTAAAAATAATACGTTGTTGTTGTTGTTTTATACCGTGGTATATATCTAATTACCATGGTTTTCGTGTGTGAAACCAACATTGTACCATGATATTTTTGGTATGAAATTGCTATAGTACATGGATTATTTAGTACCGTATATATTTCAAACTCCCATGATATTGCCATCTAATGACATTACTGTGTCTTAGTATTACCACAGTATTTTTTTTGGGTGGAGAGTGGAATGCGTCCTTGTTTAGCATTTACTGTATGTTGTTCATCTGAATGCGTGTTGTCTCTCAATTTCTCTCTCCGTGCTTATGTCAGTCTTCGCTGTCATCTCAACTCTGTGATTAGTCCTGTAACCCCAGATGATCTTTTACAGACTCGATCACACTCACACATGACGCTCGCCATCTCCCACTCGCCCCTCGCTAACACTTCTTCTTAATTCTCTTCAGTGTGAGCTGATACATATGTCCAAACACAGCCTGTCCCTGACTTCCTGTTTCACCTCATTTGTGTCTCAGTACACTATTCACACATAGCCACAATGACAGTTTACTAATCAACACTCACAGAAATATGCAAATATGCCAGGGTCAAGGCAAGGCAACACTATATTCAATCCCTCACACTGCTTCTTAATGTTCTACTTGCTTCGGCTCTAATTAATTCAGCTCCAACCTTTTAATACACAGAAGCTATTCAGACTTTTTTAATTAACTTTAAAGTCAAAAAATTTTACTTATTTATTTTTCTTTTTTTATGATTTTTTTTTATTGATTTTAAAATCAAGTTCAGTTTCTTTTTGTTATGTTTAGTAAGTAGTCAACTAGTCATTCACCTGAGAGAGTAGTTTCTTTTAGACTCCCTTTATCTTTTTGAGTGTTTAGCTGTGCCCACATGCTCTTTGTTTGAAAATGTGAGTGTGTGATGTTTTAGTCATGATGAGCTGTAAGTGTGAATGGTGTTACTACATCAGAGAAAAGGCTTGTCATAACACTCAAAAGAGAGGATGATTCAAAGGCCAGCGATAAACAGGATTTCACACCACACATTTAATGACACTGGAAGACAAAAAAAACAACAGCCAATCAGAGAGCGGGCAGGAGCTGAGGAATGTGTGAAGGGACAGATTGGATGAGACCCGAGAGAGATAGATGGAGAGAAAAAAAATAAATTGGAGGAAGATGGTAAACGGAGCATGAAAAACACAATCTTGTTTTTATTACACGTGCTCTGACTAGGATTGTGATTATACCCAAATTTCAGTATTGGATACCAAAAAAAGTTACAACCAGAATTCCGGAAATGTTGGGATGTTTTTTTTTAAATTTGAATAAAATGAAAACTAAAAAGACTTCACATAAATCACATGAGCCAATATTTTATTCACAATAGAACATAGAGAACATAACAAATGTTTAAACTGAGAAATTTTACACTTATCCGCTAAATGAGCTCATTTCAAATTTGATGCCTGCTACAGGTCTCAAAAAAGTTGACACGGGGGCAACAAAGGGCTGAAAAAACAATAAATTTTGAAAAGATTCAGCTGGATGAACATATAGCAACTAATTAAGTTAATTGACATCAGGTCTGTAACGTGATTAGCTATAAAAGGGATGTCTTTGAGAGGCAGAGTCTCTCAGAAGTAAAGATGGGCAGAGGCTCTCCAATCTGTGAAAGAGTGCATAAAAAGATTGTGGATTACTTTAAAAACAACTTTCATCAACGTCAAATTGCAAAGGCTTTGCAAATCTCATCATCTACAGTGCATTACATCATCAAAAGATTCATAGAAACTGGAGAAATCTCTGTGCGTAAGGGACAAGGCCGAAGACCTCTGTTGGATGCCCATGGTCTTCGGGCCCTCAGACGACACTGCATCACTCAAATGCATGATTATGTCATTGACATTACTAAATGGGCCCAGGAATACTTCCAGAAACCACTGTTGGTAAACGCAATCCGCCGTGCCATCTGCAGATGCCAACTAAAGCTCTTATCATGCAAAAAGGAAGCCATATGCGAACATTGTTCAGAAGTGCCGTCCTGTCCTGTGGGCCAAGGCTCATTTAAAATGGACATTTTCAAAGTGGAAAAGTGTTCTATGGTCAGACGAGTCCAAATTTGACATTCTTGTTGGAAATCACGGATGCTGTGTCCTCCGGGCTAAAGAGGAGGGAGACCTTCCAGCGCGTCATCAGCGTTTAGTTCAAAAGCCAGCATCTATGGTGGTATGGGGGTGCATACGTGTATACGGTATGGGCAGCTTGCATGTTTTGGAAGGCACTATGAATGCTGGAAGGTATATAAAGGTTTTAGAGCAACATATGCTCCCCTCCAGATGACGTCTATTTCAGCAGGACAATGCAAAACCACATACTGCAGCTATTACAACAGCATGGCTTCGTAGTAGAAGAGTCCGGGTGCTGAATTGGCCTGTCTGCAGTCCAGATCTTTCACCTATAGAGAACATTTGGTGCACCATTAAACAAAAAATACATCAACGACGACCACAAACTCTTCAGTGACTGGAAACCTATATCAGGCAAGAATGGGACCAAATTCCAACACCAAAACGCCAGAAACTCATAACCTTGATGCCCAGACGTCTTCAAATTGTTTTGAAAAGAAGAGGAGATGCTACACCATGGTAAACATGCCCCTGTCCCAACTATTTTGAGACCTGTAGCAGGCATCAAATTTGAAATGAGCTCATATTGTGCTTTTATTGTGTTTAAACATTTGTTATCTATGTTCTATTGTAAATAAAATATTGGCTCATGTGATTTGAAAATCTTTTAGTTTTCATTTTATTCAAATTTAAAAAATGTCCCAACATTTCCGGAGTTCGGGTTGTAATTTGCACAAAGCTTGATGCTAGTTTCGATTCTATGGGAAAAACAAACATGCTATTGAACATGCTGCTTTGTTTTATTTTATTTTACTTTTTTAGTATTAGCAAATTAAATTGAAAATTTAATGTTGCCTTCTAGACTTTTTCAATTAACTATTTATTCAGGTTTATTAAATAATCATCAGACAAAGAAAGATAAGAGCAGTGAGTTTTTGGACAATATTGTTACATTATTACATTTTTGTTACATATTATTGTTTAACATTTTATTTTATTTTTAATTTTATTTTTTTATTACAATTTTGTATTTGTATATTTATTCTATTTTATTTTATTTGTGTATTTATTTATTTTTGTGTATTCATTTTTTATTTTGTGTTTTTTGTTTTTGTTTTGTTTCGTTTTTTGTGCTAACACTGAATTAGTGCTCATGCAGGTGATGCCAGTTTGAGTTCAGTTCAGTTCTCTCTCTGTCAATAAAAGTTGTGAAAAATATACAGAATAACACAATATTCATTCATTCAAAGAAGAATAATGAAGCAGAAGTACAGTGGAGGGATAGAGGGAGAAAGGCATGAAGTATGGATGAGGTGGACTGAAGGATTGAGGGATGACGGGAAGGAGAGCCAGTGAATTTGAAGATTGCAGCGATGTCACTCGGTGTGAGCTCGGGTCTCAGCTGAATGCTAATAAGATGGATGTGCAGGGCAGACTCGCCGCTGTCTCAGGAACTCTGAGCTATTGATCAGCTCTAATGCTTCACTAAACTGTTCAAGCACACTGTGGATTTGTCTGCTCGCTGTGTGCTGTGGGTCGGCACCATTGGACGCCTGTGTGTGTGTGTGTGTGTGTGTGTGTGTGTGTGTGTGTGTGTGTGTCTGTGAGCGAGAGGGGGAAAAAGTGATGTTAATGAGTGAAGAATGAATGGCGATTCTGAAGAGTGTGAGTATGATTTATGTGTTTGTGTCAGTGTGTGTGTGCAAGAGCGAGTGTGTTTTAACTAAATGGCTCGATAGTATTGACCCAGGCCATGAGTAGCTGTAGATTGTGTCTGGAGAGGTTGCACTTGACAGGACTCTCTGTGTGTGTGTATGTGTGTGTGTGTGTGTGTGAGAGAGGCCATGAGCCTTGAAGCATCACATTTAATTATTTGCTGGCCGCTGTGGGCCTGTGTTCTGTCTGAAAATGCAGGAAAGGATTTAGGGGTTACTGGAGCGGTATTTCTGATTTATGTTCAGTCAGTGATAAATGCAAATTCTGATAAACCGCGTGAAGTCTAATCATTACAGTTTAACATGTAGCAGAAGGATTTGTGGATATTTGCCTTGTTTTGTTCATCAGTTGGTCTGTCATCGAACATTTGAAGGTTTCAAGTTAACATGAAATCAAGTTGCACTCTATTTACTTTATTAATGCACAATGCGCATCTACAATTTAATCATATCATCTTTATTCTTTCTTTTGTTTATTCTTTTGATTTCATTTAATCTTTTCTTTTTCTTTCTTGTTTCGTTCTTGCTTTCATTAGTGCTGTTTCACTTAGGAATATGTCAAGTTACAAAAATGAAATGGGCCGTGAGCAATGGAAAACAAAATTATCTTTTTAATTCATGTTCATGTTTATTTTGTGACTGATTCATCAGTGCATGTTATTTCAAAGAAATAATATCCTTCATAATCTTTAATCAAAATAAAAACTCGTTTTTCTGCTGATGTCGCTTAGGTCATGCAGGCAATTGGATAATATTAACCAATAGCCAAATAACTTATAATGTTTTGTTTTGTTTTATTTATATTTAAAGTGACAGACAACATAACTGCTGTGCATGCTTGTTATAAACAGAAAGTTATTGTGCATTATTGGGAATACTAATATAGTTATCTTTATAGTTATTGTTCCTTTAATCAGGAATATGTCATGTTTTAGAAGTAAAATGGTTGTAAATGCTGTTTCATGTTTTAGTTAAGAGAAGACAGGAAGCAAAATTTTAGTCACGTTAAAAGCCCATATGATGAGAGATCATCTGAGACGTGCAGTATGTTTCAGCGCGAAGACATTACATTTACATTTACATTTATGCATTTAGCAGACGCTTTTATCCAAAGCGACTTACAGTGCATTCAGGCTATACATGTTTTATCAGTATGTGTGTTCCCTGGGAATCGAACCCACAACCTTTGCGCTGCTAACGCAATGCTCTACCACTGAGCCACAGGAAGACAAAGCTTTCAGTTAAATGAATCAGATGAGAAGCAGTTGTCTCTCTGTTTCTCTCCCACTCTCTGTCTCTTCATCTGTCTCTGAATGACTATGTGAGTATACGCTTAATTTGAGGACAAAGTGATGAAATGCTGAAGACCAGAGGTCATTTCAGTGTACTTGCACACTGTGTGTGTGTGTGTGTATGTGTTAGGGGGCAGTGCAGGTCATCCGTTGTGTCTCTGGGTAGTTGCTGTGTGCCAGAGAGCAGCTGATCTGATGCAATGTGATGTACCAGCAAGTGTAGCTCTAGAGAGACCATCTGCTTTAACAAACACCTTGGCCTTCCCATTGTGCACATTTAAAAAATAAGTGTGCATTTACATTAATTTGAAGCTTTTCATCCAGTCCATCTAGAAGGCTTGTTTAGTTAGGTGCAGTGTCTTAAAGGTACAGTAGGCACAAACAGACACATGTCTTAAGGGTAGAGTAGCAAAACCAGCCCATTTTAATATAATGGTCATTTATAGCTGGACTTTGAGAATGAAATAAAATGCTGCGAATGTGTAGAAAGGTTAGGCACTGTAAGTAATTACAGAAATGGCACAAAAGAAGCAAAGAGGGAAAGAGAAGAACTAATGACAGGACAGAGAGAATGGAGGAAAAAGGGGAAAACATAATTAGACATGTAAGCATGGGACTGAGTGTGTCTGTGTGATTTGTAGTAGTTTAATTAAAGGTGCCGTTGTAACTCACATATGTATAATTAGAAAAGTCTTAAGCCTGCAGCAGCTGCTGAGATCTTTCTGGTGTGTGGCGACTCTCACGCCAACGTCTGCCATATTTCCACACACACACCCTTGTGCAGCTTAGTTGAAATGCAGTGGGTGTTTCTCTTGTCTGTTAGTTAGTTTGATCTTTTGAAAGTTCTTTTGTTTTTGTTCTTTTAGTTGTTTTTTTGTTCTTCAGTTTCTTTTTGTTCAGTCTGTTGTTTTCTTTTATTTTTGATCTTTAGTTTGTGTGAATGTTCGTTTGTTCTTTTGCTTGTTTTATCTTTCTTGCTTTCATTTGTTTCTTTTGTTTGTTCTTTTGCTTTTCTTCATGTTTCATTTGTTTATTTTATTTTGTTTAGTTCGTTCTTTTGCTTGTTTTACCTTTCTTGCTTCATTTTTTTATTATTTCATTTTATGTGTTCTTTTGTTGTTTTGTTTGTTTTGCCTTTTTCTATAATTCCATTTATTAATTTTCCTTTTTATTCCTCCATTATAAGTTTTCACTTGTTTTACTGATTTTATTATGATTTTCTTTGGTCACATTTTATTTTAAGGTCCAATTTTCACAATTGACAAGCCATTAACTATGACTTTTACCTCAAACTCCTAATTTGCTGCTTATTAATAGTTAGATAGATAGGTAGTTGTTAAGTTTAGGTATTGGGTAGGATTAGGGATGTAGAATATAGTCATGCAAAATGTGCTTTAGAAGTACTAATAAACAGCCAATATGTTAATAGTAGGCATACTAATAAGCAACTAGTGAGAATTGTTTCCTATAAAGTGTTTCTTTCTTTCTTTCTTTCTTTCTTTCTTTATTTCTTTCTTTCTTTCTTTCAGCTCTTAAGTCTCTCATAGCTATATGTTTCTCTCAGTTATCAGAAAGGGTGGGTTAACCGGATAATTTACAGTGTGATGTGAGATTATCGTGTGTGTATGTAGGGGGATGTGTAGGGAAGACAGCCAGCCATTTGTGGCTTGGCACCCCAGTCTTTGTTCTGGCTGGCATCATGCCACCTATGCCCATCTGGTACAGGCTCTGTGATTCTTCCCCCGTGAACACTCACTAGTGTTCATCATCTCCAGAGCTGCAAAAATTCACACTTTCGCCTGAGAGACTGCTGATCGTGGACAACTGCGTACAGTTAGCGCACATACGCATACAACCATATGCAAAACATGGGCTGATGGAGCCATTTGTCTCCTGGCACATGGTGGGGCTTCTGCCTTTGTGTGGGTGTGTGGGGGGGGGGTTTTTCTGCAGGTGTCTTGGGTCAAACAGAACTAGATCTGTGCCACAGGGTCACCTTCAATCTTCATTGCCTATCTAGTTCTTTCTCTTTCTCACAAATGCTCTCTGAGGGGGAAAAACATCTCAACAGGTTAATTTCTCCACAGAGCTACAAAATTGTGACCGTAGAGTAGAGTGTCATAACATAAATTACACACATTAGCTCTGCTCCAAAACCCTGTGAGCTGCCTCGCTACATACTGTCTATACAGGCAGGTGCCTACTAAGGCAGCATCCCAACTTTTATGACACTTCACAAGTGACTGATTTGGAGTGCTCTACATAGACAGCAACCCTGTGTGCCACACAAATAGCGCTCTGCATGGGAGACTTCAGTTAATTTTCAGTAGAGCTTGACGTTAGCATGTTGTTAGAGGATTAGTTAACCCAAAAATGAAAATTCTGTCATCAATTTCTCAGCTTCATGCCGTTCCAAACCCATTTTGTTTGTATTCAAAACACAGATTAAGATATTGTTAATTAAAGCAATTTATGTCCTTCCATTGAATGTGCATGCAACCCAAACCTTGATGTTTCAAAAAGTTCATAAAGACATATTAAATGTTACATATATTAATCAAGCAGTTTAAATCACAGGTTTCTGAAGAGACACAATCGCGAGTTGATTAACACAAATAAAGCACTTTAAATATGGTCAACAGAAACTCAAACTTCTCAGAAAAAAAGCTACAAAAGTTGTCACTGGGGTGGTACCCTTCAGTGTTAATTTCAATGACAAATCATTTTCAGCATAATTTATCAACAACATTTTTACAGACGAAAATGAGACTATAACAAAATAAAACTAATTTTGAATGACAAAAACTATGACAAATCTATTGACATTTCGTCAACGAATACGGAAATCAGACAAAAATGTTAGGGAGGGATGATTTGGGAAGAGATCCAGTCAGAACATATCTCTTGCATGGTTGGGAGGGTAGATGCGCACATTTGAACCTACTGATGTATCCGGACTTAATAAGATACTTGCTCCACGTCAATGTCAACATCTGGGAGTAAGAGACAAGCAGACATATGGATAAATTTGAAAAACATGACAACGCAAAAGAGAACACCTTTCGGTCCAGTTTTCTGCACACAGAAAATGCCTCTCAGACAACGCACAAGTACTGAATTCAATTCTTTCACATCTTATTTCACATGAACAGAGAAATAAACACAAAAATTATGTCAAATTACCCGTTTTGACAGGTATTCACATAAACACACTTGGTTACGTCTTAAGTCAGTTGGGAAAATATCGCATATGTATCAGTATATTGTATCTGTGCATTCGGTTTTAAGCATACAACACCCTAATTTAGTTGCTGTTGTCTGTGTCATATCAAAAAACAAAAGAAAGAGAAAATCACACTACTTTTATATAAATAAATTTGCTTTAAAGAATGAAGAATGTTGTAAGCAAGTTGTTATAAAAAAATGCATGTTATTTAAACATTGGTATTTCACTGAAAAGAGGACAATGTTCTTGTTCCTTTATGAGAAGTGTTTATTTAATTTTAATATAAAGGCTTGCTATGTGTCACAGCAGTTAAATCTGTGTATTTATTACATGTAAAATCCTGAATATCAGTTTAATAGATGTTTTCTCCAGGAATATAGCCTATAATGAGTCTGGAAATTTTAGAGAAATGCTTAATAAATGCATTGCGCTGGAATTAAACCCATCTAAAATCTTGCGACATTTAGTTGAATAAAACTTGACTAAAACTAAAGCAGTTCAGATGACTAAAATATGACTAAAGGTCCTTGCACACCGGGTCCGAAATTTTCGTATGCGTTTTTTTTTTTTTCTTTCGTATTCATCATCCTTTCCTTTCAAAATGCTTGCTACGGATGCGAAAACGCAGAAAATCTAACCTGATCCGAATTTTTTTATGACAGACAAAAGTTTCGGAGGCAGTATGTAAACGTGATTGACAACATGAGGTCGTATTTATTTTTTAACGTGCGAAAATTTTGGACTCCGTGTGCAATGACTTTAAAACTAAATAGCATTTTAGTCAAAAGACTATGACTAAGACTAAATCAAAATTTGCTGTCAGATTTAACACTGGTACCCTTTCAAAAGCTACACCTTTGTACCTTATTTACCCAGAGGGTGCATATAAGTACGTTAAAGGTACATATTAGTACCTAAATGGCGCACATACCCCAGTAACAGCTTTTCAACCATACTTGCTTGACATGTGAGGACAAACCTTTATTCTTGTGGAAGCTCAAATGTGTTTGCATAGCACCTGAGAGTAAGCACTTTTGAGCTTCTGTTTACCATATTTGATGAGCTCAAAGATAAATTAAACACTTATGGGTTTCGAACAACACAAGGGTGAGTAAATGATGACAGAATATTAATTTTTGTGTGGACTATTCCTTTGAGCTAATACATTTTAATTACACTGAAATTAAATTTGAATCAGTTATTTTCAGTTTTGAATGAAATTCACTTTTTTGCATCTGCAATCTGCAAGAGCTGATCAAATGTAAAACTGTAACTTGAATGCTATGTAAGTCGCTTTGGATAAAAGCGTCTGCTAAATGCATAAATGTAAATGTAAAATGCAATCTGGATTTGTTTTCATTCAGCTCTTTGCAATGCATTCTGGGATTGCACAGCAGTGATGCCTTAATTTAGCTTATAAGGCAGGATAATCAAGTTGCATACCTTTTGCAACAGCCTTCACATATGATGTCCTCGAATGCTCCCTATGCATGCAGCTCACTAGCTTTTGGAAAGTAGCACCGAACACCATCAGGATTAGCATTAGTAGCATCTGTCCACCTATTTTATAAGCATTCTGGTCAAGGTGAATGAGTTTGTGTGAGGTGACAGTGTGTTCTCAGATTCCCTCAGTTAATTAAGATCTTCATGCTCCTCCTGAAACTGAGTCGTCAGCTGTTTTTGAGAGTTCCAAGACACATTTTCCCATGAGACCCACATGGGTTCTTGCATGTACACATCTTACCTTAGTTATGTAAGTTCATTTAAGGTTTCCAGACCTGCCACCAGGAGTATTTTAGCAGTCTAAAGTGATCCCATGTTTATCTGATGAGATGTGAGCTGATTCACCGCACTCCTGGTCTTATCCCATAACATTTCTGTGACTCACAGATCACCGTGACCTGGGTGCTGCAGTCTATCCTATTGGGTGGGCCTTTAAGAGATGGGTAAAACGCTCTTAGCTGTTTGCAGGATCAGACCCGTTAATCTCTTATTTATCAAAGCTGCTGTAGCTTTTAACCTGTGAACCTGGTGTGTAAGAGTGTGAATCTGTGTTTTAGCTTTTGTGAGTGTTTTTGCATAATACAAGTGCTTAAAGTCCATGTAAAGTCAATATTAAATGTGTGTTCTGAGTTTGTCACAACACAGAAAAATGTGTTAACCACCCGGCCAAATTTTTTTTTTTTTTTTTTTTTTAAAAAGCCAAGTAAATAAAATAAGGTATCAAAATCTTGAAAAAATAAGCAGTATTCTCTGCTCTCAAACGCTGGGGGCGTGTCCACTGGTGGCGCTGAAACCACGCCCACTCGCGGGAAAGCTGCCGTCTCTCTCAACTGTCTTCCTGTAGCAGCTTATTTAATAAGGAGACCGAGCTGTTTTGTAAATGATCGCAACCAGGTATTATGCATTTACGTGATGAAGGCATAGCTGGCCTAGCTATCAAACTGTAGGCTGTAGTAACTAACGGTAATGACAGTAACTTGCGATTGAGCCGTGAACCACTGATGCTAATGTGCTCTAGTTATTAGGTGTGTTCGACTTGAAACAGCGCTGCAGAACGATCAGTTAGGGCTGGGCGATATGGCCAAAAAAATTATCACAATTTTTTTCATATCAGTCGATATCGATAATTATCACGATAAATGGCAAATCTTTATTTCTTTCAAGTTTAAAGACAGATTTTTGCTCCAAAGTGAAAGTTGTAGATACCAGACCATTAATTTTCCTTAACAAAATAATACGATTAAGACAATACTCTGATTAAGAGTCTACCATGTAAACAGAGATTTTTGATTACCTTAATCCGGCTAAAGTCTTAATCGAAGTAAACACAAATCGAATGAAGACATGTGGAGTATTCCGATTTTAGTCGCATTATTGAAGTGCGGTACAGACATGTAAACACCTTAATCAAACTATTACCGTCGTGTAGGACTTTTCGCCGCATTTTACGACAGGACACACACATGGCAGTGATGATCAACCGTTTGACGGCAAATAAAAGAGCTTCAACAACGCCGTCGTCTGTATGCATGAAAATAATTAACTGCACTTGAAACTTTCATAAAATGAAAAATGAAACACCCAAAACTGTATATGGCTTCATCACGAAGACAAACTATATGTTTATACGTGAAGTTCTTGAGGGGACGTCAGATGGCGTCGTAATGACGCATGTCATTAATCGATCTATGTACTATAACATGTAAAACGGGAACATGAAAGGATTATTCAAAAAGCGACTCATGTAAACACCTTAATCATAATATTGTCTTATTCAGAATAAGGTATATAATTAGATTACTGATGTCCATGTAAACGTAGTCATTATTTCAAATTATGAAACAGGTTTGGGTTGCCTGATAATATTATTAATAATATCACTTTTTTGTCTCTTAGAAATGCACATTTGATGGTAGCTTGAGTTAGGATGCAGAGGTAAATTTTTGTTCATTATCAAAATCAGTAACATCTGTAAAAATTGTAGCAACCTCAGTTTTATATTTAAAAAAAATAATTAAGCATTGGTCTCCCATTGTAGCATACATTTAAATCATGATAAACACAGTTAAAACCACGCATTTAGCACCTCAATACCATGGTAAAAATATAACTATGAAAAACAGTAGTCTACAAACATTCAGTATAAATGCACGTTTGCCATACAATATATAATACAAATACATATTATAATTATATACCATTACTCCTGTAATAAAATGTAATGTGAATATCCCACATTTCTTCCACAATACCATGGTGCAGTGAGTTTTACTACAGTAAATCTATGGTAAATGATGGCGACGTGTAGATTGAAAAGCCTTCTGACTGTCTGGTTGCACACAGTGTTTCTCCTGTTTGGCTTTGGCTAGTTTAAATCAGAGTCATTTGTTCATCACTGAATTCAAGCGCTTCACACTGGATCTCACAGCGCTGTTTAGTGCTCGCGTGACTGAGTAAAAGCATCTGCTCTAGTGTGCTGTGCTTGCGCCGCGCGACACTTTGAACTTTGATCCGAGTGGATAAACGGTCCATGTGGCGTGATTCAAATGAGTCGCGCCGTTTCGTTCCGCTTTTGCCGCATAAACATTATATCGAACATTTATCGAACTCTTCATATCGTTTTATCGAGGAAAATTATATCGCGATAATTATTGTTATCGAATTATCGCCCAGCCCTACGATCAGTGTATGACATTAAAGTACTGCAAGAGCGATTTGAAAGCATCAGGAGCATCTGCTCTCTGTAGCTCTCGCTGTACTTATGATGTCACACACCGGTCGGTCTGCAGCGCTGCTTCAAGTCGAACACACGTCTTATAGTGTTGGGGGAGGGGCCGTGCTCGGTGGCCCGATTGCATCATAGAGTCCTGATTTAGCCCCGCCCAAAAAATCCTGATCACGAAAATGGTGAAAAACTGTTTAACGGTCTAACTCCACAATTAAGTACTACATAGTTCACAGTCTTTGTAACATGTTTCAGCAATGCATTTCTAACATTTATAATGTGTTTACAAACAGTTCTCAGAATTGACTTTACACGGACTTTAAAGTATTTTGTCCTAATCTGCACCATAACTGATCTCTCGGTTACCTGATGTTAACTCGTATTTATCTAAGACCTGTGGAGTTGGAGTCTTGATCTTGTGCATAAACGTAGTCTTGTGTGAGAGTCTTGTATTTAGAGAAATTAATTTCTGCTTAGTTTACTATTAAATGTTATACATTGGGGGAAAAAATGGTGTAGGATTTCGTTTGAAACAGTTTTCATTCATATATTGCTAGTAAATTTTACAAATAATTACAAAGAAATGACAAGTAATGCATTTAATTAAACATGCAATTTTGAAGTCTAAATATTAAAATAGTAAAAACAATATCCCATCTTTATTTTATTTGCTTCAAAAAATAATTGTATACAGTGTAGGTTATAATTGTATACAGTGTTTTCGTTAATTGTGTGGAATTTCTGCTTCTGGAAAAATTGAAAATGTGAGGATTTCAATAACATCAATTCATCAATGAAACTTTTTTAAAATTTATACGCAACTTTTTAATTGTCATAAAATCTCTCCAAAATAAATGACAGCATAATAATAATTTATGTTTTTAATTTGCATTAATAACTGGAACTTTTACAGCTTTATTGTAACTCCAAAATTGCCGTGAACTTAAAAAAAAAAAACACTTCTACTGGATAACAATTTCATACAATGTACAACATTACTGATTTGTTTATCATTTTCAACCCATTTTTGCTGATGTTTCCAAGGCTGTCACATTTTCAACAAAACCCCATTTACGCTATCCAGATAATGTTGTTCAGTATTTACATAAGCATAATATGCAAAACAACTTTCAAAAATATCACAGAAAGCCAATGTTTGAGTTTGCAAGGCATAAAAACACTTGGCATGATCTGCAAATACAAGAACTTAAGCACTGGCCTTCAATGTCAAGGTCTTGTCTTGTTTTTGTCTGGGTCTTGACTGTCCACAAGTGACAGTTGGGTCCTCCTGTGCTGTGGGTCAAGCTGCAATGGTGTGATTTCACCGGGCCTGTGTCTTCACTCTACATCGTTGGAGTGTGTTTACGGATCTGCCACCTGTGCCAGCGAGACTCTCCACTGTAGTCTTATCATCCCGGAGTGTCAGGATAGGTTTGTCTTGTTCTCTGAGCTGAGGGACTGCAGTCTGGCAGTTCTCCTGGCACTCGCTTGCCTTTTGTATTTTGTAGTCGTTTGCTGCATGTCAAACCCTACCCCTCCAAACAGAGCGGATGACATTTCCAACAGCACCTGCGTCCTTCATAAGTATTTTTGGTTCTCTCTCTCTCTCTCTCTCTCTCTCTCTCTCTCTCTCTCTCTCTCTCTCTCTCTCTCTCTCTCTCTCTCTCTCTCTCTCTCTCTCTCTCTCTCTCTCTCACACTCTCTCTCACACACACACACACACACACACACACACACACACACACATACACACACACACACACGCTCTCATGTGAGCCCATATGTGCTCACACTTGTGTGTGCCCACTCACACATAATACCCAGACGTAATGGCAGAAAAAGGGTGTAACATTTGCTCTGTCTCTTTCTTTTTTTAGCTTGCTCTATCTTTTCATCGTAATTTCTCACTTTCTGTCTTCATTTCACACTTTGATTAGTTGCTATCCATAAAGTTGGTTTCATGTCTTAAATAAAATGTTTTCCATGTTTGTTCAATCATATTCCAGTATAAACCGTGACATTATGATTTTTTTTTTAAAGTAATAGACCACCAAAGAAATTAAAAATCTGGCATTATTTGCTCAACCTCACCAGCTGTGTGAAGACGCTTCGTAATTCTCCTTTTGTGTTTCATAGAATAAGCATGGAGGTTTGGGGTAACACAAAGGTGAATTTTTATATATATATATATATATATATATATATATATATATATATATATATATATATATATATATATATATATATATATATATATATATATATATATATATATATATATATATATATATATAATCTTAATCATCTGTTTCCATATAAAAGTACAATATAAATAGTAATATTTGAGCTGTCGATTTAATGTTAATTTTGATGTGTGGTTAAAGAAAACACACAATTAAAAAAAAAAACTAATTTCATTATTCATTTTTTAAAATCCCGTTACCAAGTTTTTATGATTATTTATGCAATGTTGAATCAAAATATTTCTTTCTGAAGCTACTTTTTCGTGACCCATTTCTGCACTGGTTTGTAGCATTAAACTTTTTCATTGAAGTCAACTTATGTTTTTTATCAAGGAAGTAACCAATTTTTCAGCTTTTCTGTGTTTATGGTGGTTGTGGGCCTGGTAATTGTAATTTGTGTCTTTTGTAGGGCTGTCCCCGACTAAAGATTTTTCTGGCCGACTAGTAGTCATTCATTTTAAGCATTAGTTGACTAATCACACGTTTATTAATTAACCATTTGAATCATAATACCGAGCCTTTAATTGCCTTCGTAGCCTAATAAGCACTCAAGCACACAAATAAAGTTTGCCACAGCACACCGGCAGAAGTAGTAATGTTTATGAATGTGTCGGGGAAAAACAATAAGGAGGCTGCATTAACATTTTAATAATTCATTGATAAACTAGTGCTTTTTTTTTTCGATTTGAGATTAAGTCGGCGACACTGACTCGCCATCTCCACAGTATTGGATGCGCCTGTATGCATGATTCATACCGATTACATAATCTGAGAATATTTGATTTCCATTTGAATTGGTTCATTTGAAAGTAGACATTTCTCTCTCTATAGATATATTTTTCTGTGTCTGTAAGGCAAAGATATACACAGTTGCGTGCTCAAGTTCACAGAGACTGACGGCAGAGAGCGCATCCTGTTTGCTCTCATTATTTTACAAAAGTGCAATGTTTTGTTGTTATTGTTAGTGCACATAAATAAATGTATAGTCTTTACAACTTCGAAAGATGTATTACTCTTATCTGTATGACCAAAAATTAGGGAGTATTTTAGGAGTAAGTGAGCGTACCGGCGCCTTCATCTGTCCTGCAGCGAGCGCTACTGTTCAGCTTCCACACTCCGCACAGACACTTGAATAGCGCACATTTCTCTAGGTTAACATTAGATTGAGCGGCCATGTAAAGTTGCTAATACTTACATATATCAGATGATAAGCCATATTTGAGGTCGATGAATGATAGGAGAGCGTTTGGATGTCCTTCCCGATGTAACTAGCCTATATTACCACATACACCAGCCGTTAACAGTCTGTTCATCACAGACTGCGTGACTTCGCCTGTGGATTTTTTTTTTTCTGCGACTAAGCAACTAGTAAAGTTTTGGTCGACCAAGCCTCTTATGGTCGACTAACGGTTAGTCAAAGAGTCAAGTTGCTGAATAGGTTCAGTGTAAATCGGAGTAATGGCCACAACTAGGGCTGTGACGGTGGCAGAATTTTACCACCGCGGTGGTAATGGACCAACTACCGCCGGTGGCGCGGTGTTGTGTATATTTATTTATAAAACGGTTAGTTCCATTCCTCGATTCTGATTCGTCAGCAGCTGTGTTTTATTCACGATACAGCAGGGCTATGACCGCTTCACCCAACCGTTCTGTGTATCACTGAGCAACACCCTTAGCAACCACCCTTATGCCTGGCTCACACTACAGGATTTTTAGCCCGATTTAGCCCCGCTTTCCCCCTCCCGAGAATCGGAGGAAAAATCTTGTCGAGCACCTCGATCGGTCCCGATGTTCGGCGCGGATTATCTCGTAATGTGAGGCATTCACAGATCGAACCTTGCACCCTCCCGATCTGCTCGCACACAAATTGGGGCCACCCCGATCATATCAAACATGTTTGATATTTAAGATTTAAATCGGGATGATGACGACTGATTACGTCAGTACTTTCACAATAGCCAATGCGCGACCGCAAAACAGCTCCTGCACAGGTCCCTTGGATAGTGGAGATGGAGGAAACGCAGTGGTGGCGCTAGGGCGGGGCTTGACGGGGATATAGCCCCATCAGAAACTTGCTCATCACCAGCACAGCCCCCCCCAAGGATTTCCAAATGATTTTCCTGTTTTTTTTTAACTCTCCGTGTCACTCTCATTAACATTGAAAAATAAACATTAAAAGCCTAAAAAAGTGCATAATATGTGGCCTATAAACAATTGATGATATGGGGGAGCAACTCAACCAGGGGCGGATTTAGTGAATTGGGGGCCCCAGGCAAATATAGGAATGGGGCCCTATACATTTGCACAAATTTACCTAGCTCAACCTTGAGGTTCCTTTTTAGTTGTGATGCTTGCTGCTGCACAATGGTGCCCCATTGTGTCCAATGTTTCTACATTTTGCATGTTATAATGGGATTCTTTCATTTACATTTATTCATTTAGCAGAAACTTTTATTCTTTCATGTTGTAGACTACGAAATAGCTATTGATTTACTGTTGAGATACAAGTTTTAACAAAAAAATAAATAAATTATAAAATGATAAACCTCACAATTGAACCTTTAAACCATTTTTTTTAAAGAAAAGGGATGAGTCAGAAGTATAAATTATTATATTTAAAACGGGTTTGGGGGGGGGGATTTTCGCATTGGTCTGAACAAAAACTGCAGACTGGATTATTGAAAATGCACATTCATTATAGTCTGTACTTTATCAGGTAAAATTAAAAAAATGTATCTGTTCTAAATGTACCTTAAATTAATACTTTTCAAGTTTTTAATACTCTAATCAACATGGGCATGGACAAATATGGATGCTTTATGCAATATGTGTATTATTAGTGAAACCATAGTTAACATACATAGAGCATGAAGAGTAGACATGTTTCATATGTCATAGATGTTTTTCAAAGAACTTGTTCATGTCTATTAGACACATGAAAAAAAAAGAACATAGAAATACCATGTTCCTATTACTTCTCTTTCTTTGCACTGAGCAATTTACTTACGCAACCCTGTTTACATTTTCACAGGACAGGGCAGCTCTTCTTCTGAACATGCAAAATGTACATTTATTATTAACATGTAAGTGACGTAAGTTATCCAATTAACTGTACAGTGCATTCTTTCAGGTTAATTTAATTAGCTTACTTCCATTCATCCATTGACAAATTGCCAGCAAAACCTTTATATAAAAAACTCTCATCTACACATTGTTACGTGTGTAGTGCTAATGAAGCGCACAACAAGGGAATATATCCAAATAATAGTTCTTTAATAATAATCCACAAAAGAAACAGATGATATCCAGGAGCACGGGGTAGCATAACACATGATATAAACGAACTAATAGCAGACAAAGGAACCAGGGGAGAACACAGGCTTTAAATACTAAACGTAATCAGGGCTGAAACAGAAACAGGTGTGGAGCTAATTAACTAAACAGGGCAACTAAGGAAAACTAGGTCAAAAAGGAAGACATGGCAAAACACAACAGAAACGTAACACACATAAGATGACATTAAAAGCCCAAACTTTCATAAACAAGAGCTCAAGTCTATAGTTACGTTACCTCTTATAGTTAGCCTCACGGTTGAGATGCTAACGGACTTTTTCCGAAGACACTAAACCCTTTCTATAAAGAAAATATTCAATGGAAGCATGTCATTTACATGAAAAAAAGTGTCAGGAACACTTGTATATACTATTTGTGTAATTTTAGAGACTAAACTTACCTGAAATTAGTGAAAACAACAGTGAGAGACGGCGTTTAGCTGTTGACAGTTGAGCCGCCGCCCCGTTTCCATGGTGACTTCCTCCAGTTCAGCGCGAGCCCATTAAAGCACGTAGAAGTCACGCAGAATTTATGTAAATATATTATAATATAATATAATAGCTTTAGAAGTGGTAAACGTTGTGTAGAAATAACATTGAAAAAAACATTGATTAAAAACTAAGGCATAGGAATATATTTTTTCGTACACATTTACACATCATGAACCATTTTTAAACTTTAGTTTTATGTATTTTCAAAATATATTTCAATATATTTAACAGTGCTACATTCCTATGGGTGAAATTAATGTGAATTTATTAATAGGGCTATATAAAGGCTGTGTTTTACTATGGTGTTTGAACTATTGAGATGTTTAATATGTTTTTATGGATGCATTATAGGCATATTATATAAATGATTGTTAACAGGTGTACTACACAGCACAAACATTTTCAACAAGATAACCCACTGGGGGCAATTTCTGCCATGCCAAATATACAGTATATTTACATATGGTTTGCGAATATTAATAACAAATAATCTATGGGATGTGCAGGTTGTGCGGTGACGCATAACTTGAAACTATTTCTACAATCTATTTCTTCACTTGCTATATTAAAAAGCAATTGTCCATATTCTGACTTGGTGAAAAGAAACACATTTTTTATTATATATAAAGAACGTACAAAAATTATGGTAATGAAATTACGTGCATACGACGTTGCAGTTACGTTGCCAGTAAGTCATGAAGTTACCATTATATTACGATTAGAGTACCTATCTGGGATGTTCTTGGTTCCCTTGTTACGTTAGGAGGACGTAATGATGACGTTGTGAGTTGGTAATGGGATGGTAATGGAATTACGTGCATACGACGTCGTGGTTACGTTGCCTATTGGTAAGTCACGAAATGACCAAAAATGACCAATACGTTACGTAACTGTTACGTCGTGTGTTAGCTGGGATTCTCTTGCCGTTTACTGTTGCTGTCAGGAACAATTTTTTTAGTGGAAGGGACAGCATTTAACGAACTTGCTTCAAAAAAGTAGCATTTCAATTCATAAATTTTGGGTTTTAGTATTTTTTATTGTGTGGTAACCGTTTTATAAAAGCAATTAGGTACCAGAGGCCGCGCTGTATCGTGAATAAATCAGAGCTGAAGGGGTTGCAGGCACTCCGCTTCGCGTCGTGCCTAACAACTAGGGTTGGGTACTGAACTCGGTACTTTTAAGGGTACATACCGAATTGCGTCTGTACTACCGAGTATCAATTCACATTAAATCATTCGGTACCTGAGAACGCATTTGGGCGCATACGAGAGAGAGAGAGAGAGAGAGAGAGAGAGAGAGAGAGACCCTGTGACATGATGTCATCCCTGCAACTCTTTAAAACACAACACACAGGGCAAACCCAAATGTTCTGAAGTGTGCTTACATTTCTAGGGTCATATGGTTTCCGCGAAAATGCGGACAGGATGGCGGAGTCCATTCATAAAAACGGAATTTACTATTTATAGCATGGAATGCCACGGAATTCGTCAATTTTGGGATTAATAAAAGAAGGTCTGTCACTTAATTCGAATCGCGATATGAACTAGTGTATGTGAACATTAAAACGCAAAAAGATGGTTTAAATATGAATCCTGCATGTTCCGTTAGCCTCGGTATGTATGAATGGCAGAGACGCGGTTTTGTTAACTACACAAATACTGAAGCACACGTGAACCCGCGGTGATTTTCGGCCTCTGCATCTCACTACATGAACACTTACAGGCTGTGAGAGTCACTTCATGAGAATTTTACCGCTTCATTTGAGAAAACCAGCATCATATCATACTGTATACACAGAAACTTCACGGCAACCTGTCAAAATAAAAGTGCGGTTTAACATGTAAGACAGGGGTTCCCAAACTTTTCCATCCCACGACCCACCTAGACAAGTAGAATCTATTTCAAGACCCACCAAAATATTTGAGATAAAAAAAACAATTGACATTACTATAAGCTTAATCTTAATTAAAAGCATAATATGGCAGAAATTACGTATTTAAGAAAAATAACCATTTTATTTTATAGTACCACGGTAAAATTTCACTACTAATATTTACATTTTAATTTCTTCATTTACAGACGTTAATGAGTCTATGAAATATGTCCATAAATCCTCGAAACGCGCTCACTCCGGTGCCGCTATGAACTGTAATCCGCACTGCGAGTGTTGTTAAACTCATCACGGGGTTCAGCGCAGAAAATGCCTTCACAACCCAACACTTTTTTTTTTTAGCAAAGCATAAGAAGCGAAGCAGAATTATCTCAAACAGTTTGGAGATTAAAATAATTGTAAAAATAATAAACCATAGATGCAAACTCCTCACCTTTAGGTGACAACTCACTTTTTTGAGAAATAAAGAACTGGGGCCGGTTGTAGACTGGTCATAACTTTTTATTTTCAGTTATGAAAAGGTAGACTGGTCTTATTTGTATTGGAAAAGTAAGACTGATAACCACTTGGCAACTCCTAGTAAGTTTTGTATAGTGTTTTCTTTACTCTTTACTAAACTATGTCTAAAAAGGGTAATATTTTATGTATTTGAGGTCTGAGATGTGGGAACAGTGAAGAGAGAGGGCAAACATTTTGCATTTTAGGTTAGCATTGCCATCTAATCAGCCAATATTGTCTTAAATAGCCTGCATAGCACTTCATCTTTTATAACATGGGATTTTGACCAAATATATTCAATCTTGATTTTTTCAATCTTGACTTTTGTAAAATGTTGCAACAAGATGTTATTTCTTATTTATTTATTTAGTGAAAAAAAAAAAACAGTTTTTAACATATAAGGTAATAAAAAATATATTTTTAAATATCTTAAAGTAACTACAAATGAGCATTTAAAACAAATATCTTAAAAATAAAAAAAAATTCATGTGGGGCATGCCCCCGGTTCTCACCTTTTCCCCCCCCTATTGTTCAAAATGTTGAAATTGAGAGTTTTGGACTTATTGTTTCACTGAAATAAATGTTTTTGTTATTACACCGAGAGTAAAGTACCGAAAAAAGGTACCGTTGGGTACCGGTACCGAATTTCAGGTACCGATACCGGTACCAGTTCAAATGTGAACGGTACCCAACCCTACTAACAACGCCCTTCAGCCGTGATTTATTCACGATACAGCACGGCCTCTCTTACCTTATTGCTTGCATATATACGTCTGAAACGCAAAAATAAATAAATGAGGTTCAATCATCTATTAACAAACGTGCGTTTATTTGAGCACTTCCGTCAGTGAACACTCAGCCTGCAAAACACTAAAATAGATATGAAAGAAATAATACAGTTAAATAGGAAAGTAGCCTTAAATAAGAAAGTTAAATACACCCTGTCTACCTCACGCGAGCGGCGCGGCATGAACCCATTATAATCAGTGATGCTGTCTACACTAGATGCGGCGAGATAAGACACGACAAATCCCTCACAGTAAACTGCCTCGTCCTATTTATGACGTACTGACACAAAGTTAAAATGTCCTGTAGACAGACTCAACCTGTTGTGTTGCGACGCGGCATCCGGTTTAGACACAGTTCACTGTTCCGCCACCAAGCAAGCAGGCGCGTTAACTCTTCCTCTGCACGTGTTCTCTGTGGAATAGGAATCGCGGCGTATGTTGCCACATTTCTTGTTGGCATATTCCATTTACTGCTGTCTCGTTCATATTTGGCCAGTTTGGAGAAAGCCTCACCAACACAAACCTGACCAGCCGGGTGTTTGCGATCACGTGAACTTGAAGACACTTGTACAAACGTGGATGGGTAACATGAATGGAAATTATTCCAGATCGGCGATGTAGTATTTGGCTTCCCAACAAGATCCATGGCTCAACACGAAATAAATTTGCTGAATGCAGAATAAACTGTATTTTACGCTGTGTATGCCGTTTGAGGTAATTTGTGAATTAGCATAGATTTATATTCTAAATAAAACAATTTGCAACCGTTACTATTATTACACTTGTATACAAAACTTTGTATTATGCTTGTTGTAGAGTGTGTGACATCACGTGCACTACCGCCGGTGGCAATAGACAACCGCGTGGACATCCGACCACCTCGGTGACGCGGTTGTCACGGCGACTGTCACAGCCCTAGCCACAACTCTAGGTTTGCTAAAACTTTCAACATGGTAGGCATATAGTGTTTTTAAAGCATTTGATTACATAGAAGTAGGGTTATTTAACATAACTGGTGTAAGACTGTGCATAGCTTAATTTCATAGTCTAGATGGACTGGTGCGAATGTTAGCGTGAGCAAAAAAAAAAATTGGGCAAACTTAAAATTTTAAGGCAACCAGCTTCAGCAGATTTTTGAGTTTTCTCAACTTCTTGTTTTAAGTTTATACAACAAGAAGTTGAGAAATTTCCTAAAAAATAAGTTGAGAACTCAAAAATCTGCTGAAGCTGGTTGCCTTAAAATTTTAAGTTTGCCCAACTTTTTTATTTTTTTTACAGTGAAGGTGAATTTGATTTTGTGCGTTGAAACACACACACTGACACCTTCATTCATCCTCATGAAGCATTATAGGATGGTAAAGATAATATCTCCATTGACACGTCTGTTCATGTCCATTGTGAGGTTATTCAGCTGGATGACTGCTTTCTCTGGGGACTAATGATGTTCATGGCTCCCGTGGTGAGGTTAAATCTCTCTGGCTTTACGAGGGGCCGCAATCAGCCCTTGGCCGGTTGTTAAAGTAACCAGGCTGAACACCTCTGTTCCACTCTCAGCCTCCGTTCAGCTCTTAAAGTTTAATTACACGCTACTGATGGCTGGCTTGAGATCTGTGCTTTCCCCAGACTATACATGATCTCTCTCTTCAATTTTACACTTGACCTTAGATTTGGAATTCCTTTCGGTTTGACCGTGTCTTCTGTATTGCATTCATAGCCGAGAGCTGATCTCATATCAGCCATCTGACTGGATCACTCGTGCTCGGACTACAAAACCTGTGAGGTTAAACCTGTGCAGGAGTGGAGCATCTCTCATGAATGACTGATAGAAGCAGAGCTTTCTCACTCTGTGTGTGTGTTTACACACACACACACACACACACACACACACACACACACACACACACACACACACACACACACACACACACACACACACACACATATATATATATATATATATATATATATATATATATTTATTCATGGCATGGTATATATAATATGAATATAAAATAAATTTGTTAATTAAAATTGAAATATGAAATAAATTTGTAGATTTAAAGGGGCCATATGATTATTTTGTGTATTTGGTGTAACAGAATATGTTGACATGCTTTACTGTTCAAAAAACACATTATTTTTCAAATACTGTACATTATTGTAGGTCCTCTATGCCCCGCCTCTCTCAAACGCTTCGTTTTCTACAAAGTCCCTCCTTCCAACAAGCACAGTCTGCTCTGATTGGCCAACTGGCACAGTACATTGTGATTGTCCGAACACCACAAGCCGCGTCGGAAATGTAACGCCCCTTTCCATAATCACGAGCTTCAGCTTTCAAAATTAAAGTAAAGGCCGTTAATAATGTCCTTAGTTTTACCATCAGTTCAAGCCCGAAAGAGGAACAGAGTCGTGTGAGAGACACAGTGATGAAGCTCCTATGTGTTTACAAACAAGCCGTGATTGAGACTATTTCTGACGGGATGTACATGCCGCTGTGATGTGACCCTCTCTCTCTCTCTCTCTCTCTCTCTCTCTCTCTCTCTCTCTCTCTCTCTCACTCACTCACTCACTCACTCTCACACACACACACACACACACACACACACACGCCGCGATTAAGATAGCTGATGTGCTGTGATGTGACCCTGTCTCTCTCTCTCTCTTTCACACACACACACATGACGTGCAAATCTCTGCATTTGAACAGTCAATAGCATATACTAAAACTAATAACAAAACATACAGTCGCTGATTCAGAAGTGCCGGATTGTCATTGCAAAGTCAGAATTACCTCCTCTCCTAGGTTCATGAAACGGTCGTCCATAAAATGCGTTTTAATAACATCTGGGTTGTGCTGTTCTGTTGTAAGTAATCTTAATGATTCCTAAATGCATCTACTTTCAGAAGGCCAAATAAAGTGCTTTTGCTTTCGCCTTGAAACACACAGCTTCTCCCTGACACGGCTGCATCAACACTACTGCGGTTACTGAAACCACGCCGCCTTTCTTTGCATGAACATTTGGGTGGCATTACGCAAATATTTCCACATCGTGACGTAGACATGTGGGGCGTGTTTGAATGAGCCGTTTTAGGGGGCGTGGCAGAGTCTTAACTTTGATAAAGAATATCTCTTTGGTTTTGAGACTTTAGTCTTTGCAACTTCAGGGATCTTATCTATGCACAATCAGCTCATAACACTCCAAAGAGAAAGGACAACTTGAAATCGCATCATATGACCCCTTTAATACTATAGTATGTACATACGTTTAATAAGTTTTAGTTATTTTATTTACTTAATTATTTGATTTTTAAATGTCTGTGACCCTATACAGAACATGCATTAGGTGAACACATTTATTCCACATTTACATTTTATACTTTAAATATCATTTTTACTTTACTTTACTTTTTACTTTAACCAGAGTCCTTTTATATATGTTTGTCTAATCTATAGTATCTCTGCATATAAATTGTATTATTTAATAAAATTATTACAGTAGGGATATGCCGATGTCAAATTTTCATGTTGCGATTAATTGCTAATGCTTTTATCACAGTTTGCGGTATTATCATGATATTGAAATTTAGTTGCAAAAAAGTGTTGTCATAATACAGTATAACATGTTTAATAACAAAAAGAACAGAACATTTAAATACAATAAAGCAATACATTTTTTTTTATAAAGTTAAACATTTTACACAGATTAAAGTGCAAAAGAATTATAAAGACCAATAGGTATCACTTTACAATAAGATTGCATTAGTTAACCTTAATTAATGCATTAACATTCACAATGAGCAATAGCTGCATATGCTACAGGAGTTATTAATCTTTGTTAAAAAATACAACTCTTAGTTCATGTTAGCTAATTAAATAACAGTTGTAACTTTTGATTTTAAAAACGTGTTATTAAATATTGGAATTACCTAAGATTAATGAATGTTTAGAAGAATTTTTCATTGGCAGTTTATGCTAACTAATGAATTAACTAATTTAAACTAATGAAGCCCTGATGTAAAGTGTGACCGAACAATAAACACTTTTCAAACATATATCTAGGGCATGTTGTAGTTTGAAAATAAATAGCCTATTAAGTCTAAATATTTAAATATTTGGCGCTGTGATGAACACCATAGCGAATACAAAAATCTGAATGGCTATTTAAATAATTTAAACACTTTTCAAAAACAGAAAGTAGCAGCTGCTTTTTTTCCCGGGTTTCCGGGGTAACGGCTGCATTTCTGCTGTTCAGCGCCATCTGCTGTCAGAGAGTGAATGTGTGCCTTATCCAGAGCATCATGCGCTTCTCATCGTGCTTGTTTACATCAGAGTGCGCACGCGTCTTTGAAGCAGCATACAGCCTGTTGTGCATTGTGGCCAGTTGATGGGAAAAGTATTCTTAAAATGCATTCAAAATTCTGAATAATTTGTAATGAATAATTTATTCTCTGTATTTTGAAGTGCCCACGATAACAATATCCTGCATATTCATTATCGTGGTATATCGCATTACCGGATAAGGCACATTTAATAATTAAAATAAAATTAATAATCACATAATACTACTAGTTATTGTAATAAATTGTAATTTGATAATATATTTAATTAAATAATTATATAATTATTAAATGTGCACATTCCATTGTTACATTTTATATTTTAAATATACAATTTTTTTTTATCCTAAGTTTTCAGCATATGAGCCCTTTAAATAAATGTCTTAATCTTTTTTTTTTCTTTTTTTTTCTTTTTTACTGATCTGACCCTAGTTTAACACTCCTTACTGATTTTTAAAGCTGACTTTTGTTTAAGTGCTTTTAAAGTGTTTTGTTTAAACTACTGTGCCATGCAGTAGTTTGAAAATGCCATGAGCACCGAGTAGCAGTGGGGAGGAATCCGGCGGGAATCAGACCACACTGCATGGCCTTGGGGAAAAGAGACCAGAACGCTACTGGGAAACACACTGGTGTCGAGCAGCTGTCTGAAAGATTTGTCTGTGTGAGTGCATGTGTGTACATATGTTTTATGCCAGTGAAAGACTATGAGATGTCAGACTGACTGCACGTCTGCTGTATTTGTTGCCTTCAGGTTGACGTAAACTCTTATATGAAATTTAAAAATCCCACACCATATTTAAATACATTTAATTTTGTTATGTGTTCTGTCCGTCTGAGTGATTGCGGCGCTCATGTTTGTTGTGTGAGGTATACGATAGGGCCCTCGAGGGCTCTGCGGATGCTCTGATAGGTCATTGGAGGCTTCCCCCCCATAAACACCAGCATTAATAACAATCAAAACAGCGGCTGGGCCGAGCGTCTAGTTTATACGAGTGCGGAATTCAATTACGCTGCAGGGAGTGGCGAGAGCCCGTTATGACTGCCAGGGTGACATCTCATTTGCAGTGAATCATGGGACTGAAGGGACCAAAGCAATTCAGCCCTCTTCCTCTGTTACTGTGTAACTTTGTATTCGCTTGTCTGCCCATTGTTTTCCTGCTTCTCTCCATTATTCTTGTCCTCTCAGTCTGTTTGTTTGGTGGAAAATCTGTTGTTCTCAGTGTTGTTTTCTTTTCTCAACAATGATCTTGACAAAGTCTAGTGCCAGATTAAAGTCCAGTCTCCCTTGGGCTTTTGGATATCCGCACCTGTTTAGCAGAAAATCTAACCAGATTTCTATTTGATATACCAATTTATTATAGCCAACAACCTAGTGCATTTTCTTTCTTATTCTATATATAGCATGATATTAATATGATTTCAGATACTATATACTATCTATACTATTTACAGTCTAAATTAATACACAAAAAAATCGATTGATCATTTGTTTGGCTGTCGTTTTAAGAAATTAATAGATATTAGTTTAAAAAAATGTTTTATGTATTTTAATAAATCATTATGTAAAATATTTTTTTATTTTAATTATCATTTTAAATTATTTTATAATATATTATTTAAATAAATGAATTTAGATTATATTATTTTAATAAAATATTTTATAGTACATAATTTTAATAAATTATTGTATAATATATAATTTTAATAAAATATTTTATGTACTATTTTGATCAAATCATTTTATGATATATGTTTTAATTTATTTTATAATATTTTAATAAATGATCTTTAATAGAGTATTTTAATAAATCATTTTATAAATTATTTTATAATTTATTATTTAATAAGTCATTTTATAATACTTTTAAATTTATTTTATAATATATCACTGTAATAAATCATTTTATTAATATATTTTTAACAAATTATATTGTAATATGTCATTTAAATAAATTATTTTATAATATTTGTGATATATGAATATTTGATTGTCGACACAGTCATACTTTAAATATAATCTAAAGTAATTCACATTTAGCCTAGTCTAGCACCACCAGGGGAGAGCTGGTCAATTACGCTTTCCAGTCTTTTTTTTCCCTTTCTACTCTTCCCGTCTCCTCTCTCATTTCCTCTTTATCATGCGGTCGTCTCTCTCTGACAGATTCTGAAGCTCCCTGCTTTTCATGGCTGTTTAAAAATGCAGCAAGCGCATGCGGGCCGCCAGAGGATGCAGATGAGGCGGCAATTAAAGTTTTTTAACGAGGGCTGTGTCTGTTCCTCCGATTAGTATGCCCCACCCCATCCACCTTAGCCTAGCACTGCCCCATACAATATTCATACTGGTATTACAGCCGGAACTCATTTTCTTAAGCAGTTCCTTGGGCCTGTTGGCTGTGGACATATGCAGAGTGTATTGGAACGCTGTAACATCGCAGCTTTAAAAGATAAATATGGGGGGGGGTGTATAGGTGCTCTTAAGTTGAATCAAACGTTCAGGTTTTCTGTGCAGTTTGGCGTTTAAAATATGAAGCAGGAGGAATTTTACCCAAAGGCAGACTAAACTTCCCATCATCCTTTGCTGTTGCTCAAACGCAGTGGTAACATTCTGTGAACTTCAACCAGTAATGATCATTTTGCACTGATCTGGTTCCACTCTGGCCCACCCAGCAATAATCCCATTTGTATCGTACCACACTCGGATAAATGGCACAGCCATCAGCCAGTTTATGTTCCAATAAACCCTCTCGTTCCGTGAGAGAGACGGACTTCAGAGGCAGGGGGAATTAATTTAATGTGACACCTAGGAGGCGAGGAATAAATTCAGTGTGACACTGCCGATAAGGGTCAGAAAGGGGAACACCGGTTAATCGCGCCCACACTGGAATGCATTACGCATGGAAGCGACCGCCACGCTGGCTCTGTGACCTTCAGGTGGAAGCATTTGCATATTGTCAGGAGGAAAAGGTGTGCGTAAGTGAGCGGGTGTGTGTTTGTCTTGTGTTGAGATGTCTCTGAACCCCCCCTCACCCCAATAAACATCACCATCTCATTTCCAATTCCTGGATAGATGCTCTATGCAGATTACCCCAGTAATGCAGTTATCTCACACACACACGTGCGCAAAGACACACAGACTCGCATGCGCTCGGTCTTTGTTGTCTCTTTGAATGCCAAAGTCTGGTTTTGGAATGAGTTTTGGGATGAGCCGATCCCTATAGAGAAGGTGATTTTTATTTCGCCGTGTTCTCACTCTCTCTTTCTATCTCTGTTCCTCACAAACACACTTCCACACCCATAGGAAATTTGATGCCCCTCCAGTCTTTCTCTAATAGGATTGAGGTAAAACCAAAGAAGGCAGCAGCTTGTAATTGCTGGACTAATGTGATTGAAACATTAATTATAATTTATGATGTCTGAATTTCTGCTGTTTTGGAGCTAAAATCCTATAATCCAAAACTCAAATATTTTTTTTTATTATTATTATTATATGACAACCATAACATCAGATAATTTTATGAATTATGACTTCCAGGCCTAGAAAAAAATTATTAAGTTAAATTAAATTAAATTAAATTAAATTAAATTAAATTAAATTAAATTAAATTAAATACAATGAATGAGGAACTTCATAATTTATTTTTCCATATCATTTGATGTCAGTATTTATCACAATATTCACTTCATACAATTAATGTGGAAATAGAAACATTCCACATGTTTGTTAGACCTAAATAATGACTGTTAACATATCCTTTTCTAATTTATGGCTACATCAAACCAGTTTTATTTTCCCCCTTTTCTCTGGATTCTGTGTTTTATGATTAATAGAGGCGTATCATTAAAAATGGCATCTAATGAAATAACTTCATAAAACTTTAACAAAATAATCAGTCTATTTTGAATCAAACTGAAAACAAAACAATTAATTTACAATAAGATTGCATTAGTTATTTGTATTGTGTAAATTAAATGAAGATTAAAAATGTTATTGGTTGTATAGTAATATAGGTTGTATGACATTACTTAAAATAATCAATGTAATGTTTTAATGCTAATACTACTACTACTACTACTACTACTACTAATTTTAATTGTTATTATTATTATCAGTAGTAATCAATAGTAATGCATGTATGTTTGTCATAAATTCTTTGTTAAACAATTTTATTTTGGTTGTCATAAAAACAAACATTTTAGTGTTTTTAGTGGATATGTTTTTATTGTGGATTTTTTTTTTTTTTTTAGAAATATCAATATCAGTTTTTACTTATTTTTTTTATTTTAAATTCATAGCTAAAAAAAGGTGTGCAAACCCTGAGACCTGTAGTTGACGCACACAGACATTTGCACACATTGCATGTCATTTGAATTTGCTTGCAAGCACTAGTTAACATCATTGATTATGTTTGTAGATTTCAGCCTCCATAGGGATTGTGTTCAATTTTATGTTATCCATTTACTCTGCCATGAAAAATTGCTTAGTTCTTATTTCTCATTTATAGGAATTCAGATAGAATTTGTTTTTGTTTTCCCATTTCTTTATAAACATTTTAATAAATTTGAAGCGTGCACACTATGTGGCTCCAAATCCATCACAAATCAGACATTTGCGGATGCAAACTGCAGCTAAAGCTCAGATCAGATACTCTCAGAGATAGCGGGTCTTCTATCTCTCACAGTTTGACTCGATCAGATTTTCTTGTGCTAGAAATCATCATTTACTAACACTACAATAACCGAGTGTGATCCAGTCTTATCAGTGTATTAGAGGAAGTTCTGATACAAGATGATATATCACTTTATATCTTAAGACAGTGGGGCCAACAGGAAAACTAGTCATGAGGACAAAAATATGGTCCCTATGGTCAAATATCCAATCGCTGAATAGTTTAACCCTCTGGGGTCTGAGGTGATTTTGGGGCCCTTGGGGTGTTTTGACATGCCCTGATATTTGTGCTTATTTCAGCTACGTATAACATACTATTGACCAACATGTAATTTTTTTTGTATTCAGCACAAACTGTGCTACAATAATATGTGACCAAGATGGATGTACATGTTTGCATTTTTTAGTAAAAAAATATTATGCGTGGTTAGTAAGTTTTGGGAAAAAAAATGTAGCTGAAATAAGGCCATAAAACCCACACTAAATAGTCCTGAATAAGACTTTTGAGTATTCAGTCTTGTAGGCTAGAATATTTACTTCACAATTATGTGAGAATCATTCTGCTTACTCATTCACAGAAAACAATATATTGATTTAAATTTTAAGACATGTTTTGTGATTGAAAGCCTATATGCGAGGGAGTGGCAATGGCCTTGAATATTAAGTGATTTTCACCCTAGAGACAAAGGGCCCTCCCAAAATGGTCCCTAATGGCCCATCAGTGTGACTGTGACTTTGAGGCAGGTAAGAGAGAATGTGAGGAGATTGAAAAAAATGTTTTTTTTAAATTATTTGTATTTTATTTACAAGACAGTATAATCAAAACATACAGAATGAAGGTCAAAGACACATTGTGCACACTGATCTAACCACAGAGATGTGAACAGACTTTGAGTCATTCCTGCAACAGATTCTGTTCAACAAGTGAAAAGTAAATCATACCTGATATTTGCGTGTTATTTAAGTGTTTCTGCTTATTTCCATGGATTCAAGAAGAAAAAAACATAATCAGTGGTCAAGGAGCTTGTTTTACCATAGAATATCAGTGTAGTTGAACATCTGATGTTGGTACATCGCTCTCAGAGGAAAACAGTTTGAAGAAAGTCATCAGGATTCATCATCTGTGGTGCAGGTATCTGATTCAATAAAATACAAACAACCAAAAAAAAAAAAAGCATTTGTGAGCATGTTAATATCAGGAGCATCGTTTTATATATATATAGGTTTTATAGACTCACGCATGCTTTGTACTATCGTAAACAAAAAAAAGTCATTTTATATCTGAGAAACTAATTATTATCGTTTAGCACGTTATTAAAATCTATTTTTGAACAGTAGGCTATTTATAATAAACATGTTCTAAACATACTTAGACTCGTAGCATTCATCATGTTACAGTGTACACTCATATTACTTTTATTGTTTTATATAGAGCATGAAAACATCATCGTGGTTAAGAAATTTAAATACAATGAATTGCCCATCAATTTCTACTACAAAAGGATGTACTTTGTACTATTAAAAAAAAAAGGATATTTTATATCTGAGAAATGAATTATTATTGTTTAGCACACTATTAAATCTATTTTTGAACAGAGTATTAATTATAAACGTGGTCTAAACATTCTTAGATGGTAGCATTCATCATGTTGTCGTTTGGGAAAAAACCAAATAAACATGTTTATGTCACAATAACACGTTAACTAATGCAAAAAAGAAACATTACTTACTCATCAGATCATGATCACCAAGTATGATCTTCTCTTCTGGATGAACTCTTGCTCTTATTTTGAGGGAAATCCAGCCTTTATCAGCTCGTCTTCTTCCAGAAACGAACAGTATGATCTAGAGCTGCACGATTCTGGATAAATGGAGAATCACGATTTTTTTTCTCAAATAGAGATCACGATTCTCCCACGATTCTGAACTAAACAAAATAATGTGACAAAATATTAATTGCTGCAGTCTATTTAAAAGTGTTTAATTTAAATTAATTATTAAACATTTTAATATATAATACAGTATGGCCAGGTTTCACAGACGGGGCTTAGACTAAACCAGGATTAGATCATAGTTCAATTAAGACATTTAAGCAATTTTTATAAACATGCTTAGAAAAAAACATTACTGGTGTGCATCTTGAGACAAAACAAAGGCACTGATATATTTTAAGATCAGTCAATGCGAGTTTCTTTCAGTTGAAACAGCTCAGATTTACATTTTTGTCTAGGACTAGGCTTAAGCCTTGTCTGTGAAACCCGGGGTATATGTATTTAAAATATAGTGTATTTAATACACCAACTTTTAGAATTAAAATGATGAAAAATTGGTTTGTATTAATGATTCAATGACTCACTCATACCTCACTTGTTTCATTAATGGATGAATCAGTGTTTTTGAACGAATCTCGAATGAATGATTCAATAACAAATACATTTTTTAACAGTCACTTGTCGCCACCTAGTGGCGAAATTATGCAATCGACACAAGTAGTAGTAGTAGTAGTAAGCCCTTTATTGTCACTAGTCACAAGTACCAGCGAAATTAGCCATCAACCTGTCCATACATACACAACATACATACAATATGACAAGGGGGTAGACAGGACAGGAAGACAGGGAATTGAAGAAAAATACAGCATAACATGAGGAAGGGGAGGAGAAAAAAAATAACCCCAGACTATGCTCCTTGGGGAGTACAGTGTGAGAACAGGAAAAACACCTCAGCAACAAAAGCACATAATCAATACATCATAGACACACGACTTTGCAACAGGGGAGGTAATCCAGCTCCGGCAAGCAGCCATCCGGTCCTGCAGCCAATCTTAGCGCTGGTCACAGACCCGCTTGTCAGGCTGGCGGTACAAAGCGACGGAGGCGAGGGATCGGGGGTGGGGAGGTGAATGCATATCGGTATATATATGTGTGTGTATGTGTAAGAGTTTGTAATCAGCAGGTGTCTGTGGAAGGGGGGAGGAACGCAAGAGCGTCTCACTGCAGTGCTCTTCCCGGGGTTGATTTTCCAACAGCGGCCTTGGCCGAGGCCAGTGCTGGTTGAGGGGAGCCGAAAAAGATAAGATTGCGATTGTTTAGTATTGGGGCGAGTAGCCGCATTCCAATTCCACGGCTACTTTCTTTGTCCATTCTGGTCTCCAAAACCATCAATTTTCCTTTGCAAAGCCGTGAGCTTCTCCGTGATGGAATCCATATTGCGGTAATAGTCTCAGTCTCAATGCTGACCGCTCTGCCCACTGCTTCAATCATGACGGGCAGCCTTGTGAGGCTTTGGACAGCTGTTCCCGTTTTCTGAGTTCTTCGATAACCCAGGGCAAAGCCTAATCCAATCAGCAGAAGACCTGTTATCATGGTTCCGAATAGGTAGATATCTTCAATGTCCTCCACGGAAAGAGCTGCTAGACACACGACCCGCCACCTCTCCCACGCGTCCATCGTGTAGCCAGCTGCGAACGTTCCGGCAGGGCAGTCAGGTTCCCCCGAACCCAAGCTTCTCATCGAGAAGATGGTGTCAATTGCGTTGAGAGACCAGTTGATCAAATCCATGATTTTCAGTTTGGAGAGCAGTGCAGAGAGAGTCTCTCAAGTAATAGACGAGACGAGACGAGAGAGCAAGCAGGGAAGGTAAGGGCGAGGAGAGGGAGAAAAAAATGCGTCCGCCTCCGTTGAGTTCGCAGAGAGTGACACAAACGTTGTTTGAAGCGCCAGTTGCTTTCAAAAGACGAGTGGCTCTATTTTGATCGCTTCCATAGACATCAATGTTTGTAGCCGAGCTATAAACTTTTATCCCAGTATTTCTATGAATGACTGTAAGACAGGAATAATACTGTGTAGTTGAAAAGACTGTTTGTAAAGCTTTTTCTTACCTAAACATGTTAACTGTCTGCTCTCTGGATCAGCAGCAGCGCGAATGCAGATTTGAATGTTCCGGTATGATTTTTTCAAAGTTTCAAAGATCGTGTGGGTATTTGAATCGAGATCGCGATCTTTTAACGATTAATCGTGCAGCTCTAGTATGATCTCACTCTTTGTTTATGTTGGGCGTCTTCATGAGCACGTGGCTCACGTGGTTATTTACATATGAACGGCGCGTACAGGCCCTTTCACACGGGACGCGGCTGCCGCTTTCTCTTGTAGTGGAAGCGTTTTGTGCAGTTGAGGCGGTGCTGGCGTCGCGATCTCGGGGCGGACGTTACCATAGTTACAAACAACAAATCACATTTGTATTTCCTAAACTAAATAAATAAAACAATGTAAGTTTTGTGTTGGTGTTATTTGCTATTTATCATTTTATGGGAGCGTCTACTAGCGTTTTCATTAACAAACTCCGTACACTCACACTGGATTTTTTTTTATTTATTTATTTTATTTTATTTTTTATATATATCTCTGAGATTTTGATGGATCACTCCGGGAATTCCAGTAGGATTTACAGCGATCTTCATCATGTTTTCAACACTCCGACAAGAGCTCAGTGAAATGTTACAAGTGGTTGTTAATAATCAGTTCTCTGATTGGTTGAAACCGACGCGGCTGCCGCTACCGCTCACAAAAAGATAAAATATTTTTATCTTTGGTGGCGCCTGCCGCGAAGCGCTGTGCTCGTGGAAGCGGCAGGATTTTGGGTGCACGAGCACCGCTTGCGGTCCGCCTCTGCGCCGCCAGCAAAACCGCTCGCGGTTTGCCGCTTTCCGCATGTCTCCCATTGAAAATGAACTAGACACTCGCGACTGCCGCATCCCGTGTGAAAGGGCCTTTAACGCGAGGGGGTGGGATTGCATTAGAAATAATGAGTTAGACTGGAAAGACTGAACATCATGTTGGTTTCATACGGATTACTTCATCACAGAATGTTTGTTTTTGATAAGACTTACTTCATTTGAAAGTCATTGCCATCAACAGAGTATTTTTAGTGTCTTTTGCACTGATCTTAAAAAAACTGAGCTGGTATCGCCGGCGATACGGTCGACTACAGTGAGTTAACTTTTAAAAGCATGTCTCGTTTCCAGTGATACAAAGCAGATGGACTCTCCTTGTTTGAGGACATTTGTGTTTCCTGTCCTGGGGTGATGGGACGACTCCCTGCTTGAGCTTTCTGTGTGTGTGTGGTACATCCGTTATCCAGGGTAAGTGTGTGTATGTCGGGTCGATAGGGAGAGCAGCGGGATATGCGCCACTCTGGAGATGGATTGATCTTTTGTGTGTGTGTGTTTGTGTGAATGCTCTCATTGCCATCTCCTGTGCTGCACAATGCTAATTATACTGACACCTCTGTCTGGTGTGACCTCACCCATGTTGGCACCATATGTATTCCCTGAGTGGACACTCCACAGGTGGACATTCCCAAAGGATTTGACGAGGATTCAGCTCTCATCCCTCTGTGTTTTCACCCCCCCCCCCCCCCCCTGTTCTGTCTCGCTCTCTCCCTGTGAGTTTAACTTTTGTTGTTCCTTAGTGGGGAAAAGTTCAGATAATTGCGCCGTTTAGAGAGTCCAGACAGACAGACAGGAGGGGAAGATCAATAGAGAGAGAAAGTGGAGGCTGGCTGTACACACTGTGCTCTTGGAGCTGGATTGATGGCTGAGTTTACCTCAGGAATCATGACAGGAGGGATGGTGTTTACTTTTGCCATTCCCATCTTTTTCTTTCCCTGTATCAAAGTTTGATTTTCACACTTTCGCCTTCCTCACACACACTCTGTCTCTCACTGCGGGTCATTGTGTTTTACACATTACTGTAGCTCTGTTTCAAAACTTACTGAGCTACCTCCTTGTCTGCATAGACCACATCTTATTTCAAATGGATTCTCGTAAATCAGATTTCCAGTAGCATGTAATCTGACTGTTAATACTGGAAGCAAAATGTTGTAATGTGACACCGTTAGAACATATTTGATATTTAAGCCCAATAGCTGTTGAAAATAGTTGACTTGATTAGAATGTAGTGTAATGCGAAGTTAATTCCAACAGAGTACAGCAGTCTTTTTGCTAACGCTGGCACAAGTATGAGTGCTTATGCATAGTTTTCAAATCTGATTTGAGCTTTGAGTGTGTTGAAATATATTGACAAAAACTTTTGGGGCTAGACCGCATACGACTGCCAGACTAGATGTGATTATATTCTACTTAACTATGAGCGTGAGGTGAGACTTAAGTGTTCTTCTTCGATTATAATTATGTAAATTAATAGTAATTATACTATTCTAAGTCGATATATTTAAAGTATATGCTGTTAGCACATGACTAAATACTATTGCACACACAAGTATTGTATTAAATTCACCCATTATATTACAACTTTTTATTGTCACTTCTCAATAAGAAATTATAATTAGCATTTCATTGCATTCATTGCATTAGCATTGCTGTTTTTTTTTTGGTTTTTTTTTTATCTGAGCAAAAATACTATGAGACTTAAAACACAATAAGAACATGTTTGATATTTAGTAAACAGTTTTATTTATTTTATTTATATTATATATATATATATATATATATATATATATATATATATATATATATATATATATATATATACATACATACATACATACATACATACAGTGGGTACGGAAAGTATTCAGACCCCCTTAAATTTTTCACTCTTTGTTATATTGCAGCCATTTGCTAAAATCATTTCAGTTCATTTTTTTTCCTCATTAATGTACACACAGCACCCCATATTGACAGAAAAACACAGAATTGTTGACATTTTTGCAGATTTATTAAAAAAGAAAAACTGAAATATCACATGGTCCTAAGTATTCAGACCCTTTGCTGTGACACTCGTATATTTAACTCAGGTGCTGTCCATTTCTTCTGATCATCCTTGAGATGGTTCTACACCTTCATTTGAGTCCAGCTGTGTTTGATTATACTGATTGGACTTGATTAGGAAAGCCACACACCTGTCTATATAAGACCTTACAGCTCACAGTGCATGTCAGAGCAAATGAGAATCATGAGGTCAAAGGAACTGCCTGAAGAGCTCAGAGACAGAATTGTGGCAAGGCACAGATCTGGCCAAGGTTACAAAAAAAAATTCTGCTGCACTTAAGGTTCCTAAGAGCACAGTGGCCTCCATAATCCTTAAATGGAAGACGTTTGGGACGACCAGAACCCTTCCTAGAGCTGGCCGTCCGGCCAAACTGAGCTATCGGGGGAGAAGAGCCTTGGTGAGAGAGGTAAAGAAGAACCCAAAGATCACTGTGGCTGAGCTCCAGAGATGCATTCGGGAGATGGGAGAAAGTTGTAGAAAGTCAACCATCACTGCAGCCCTCCACCAGTCGGGGCTTTATGGCAGAGTGGCCCGACGGAAGCCTCTCCTCAGTGCAAGACACATGAAAGCCCGCATGGAGTTTGCTAAAAAACACCTGAAGGATTCTCTGGTCTGATGAGACCAAGATAGAACTTTTTGGCCTTAATTCTAAGCGGTATGTGTGGAGAAAACCAGGCACTGCTCATCACCTGTCCAATACAGTCCCAACAGTGAAGCATGGTGGTGGCAGCATCATGCTGTGGGGGTGTTTTTCAGCTGCAGGGACAGGACGACTGGTTGCAATCTAGGGAAAGATGAATGCGGCCAAGTACAGGGATATCCTGGACGAAAACCTTCTCCAGAGTGCTCAGGACCTCAGACTGGGCCGAAGGTTTACCTTCCAACAAGACAATGACCCTAAGCACACAGCTAAAATAACGAAGGAGTGGCTTCACAACAACTCCGTGACTGTTCTTGAATGGCCCAGCCAGAGCCCTGATTTAAACCCAATTGAGCATCTCTGGAGAGACCTAAAAATGGCTGTCCACCAACGTTTACCATCCAACCTGACAGAACTGGAGAGGATCTGCAAGGAGGAATGGCAGAGGATCCCCAAATAAACTTGTTGCATTTTTCCCAAAAAGACTCATGGCTGTATTAAATCAAAAGGGTGCTTCTACTAAATACTGAGCAAAGGGTCTGAATACTTAGGACCATGTGATATTTCAGTTTTTCTTTTTTAATAAATCTGCAAAAATGTCAACAATTCTGTGTTTTTCTGTCAATATGGGGTGCTGTGTGTACATTAATGAGGAAAAAAATGAACTTAAATGATTTTAGCAAATGGCTGCAATATAACAAAGAGTGAAAAATTTAAGAGGGTCTGAATACTTTCCGTACCCACTGTATATATACAGTATATATATATTATATATAATATATATATATATATACATATAAATATATATATATATATATATATATATATATAATATATATGTATAGTATATATATATAATATATATACAATATATAATATATATATATATATACATATATATATATATATATATATATATATATAATATATATATATATATATATATATATATGTATATGTATATACATACATATATAAACATATACATATACATATAGTATTATATTATATATATTTTATATATATATATTATTATATTTATATATATATAATTATTATATAATATATATATATAATAACGTGTATATATACATATACATATACATATACATGTATATATATATATATATACATATATGTAAATAATGTATATAATATATATATATATTATATATATATATATATATATATATATATATAATATATATATATAATATTAATTATTATATTATTATTATTATATATTAATATTATTATTATATGGAATCTTTTTTTTTTTTGCCTACTTTTTGGGAAAATTTTTAGTGTCAGAAGTGTACTTATTCAGCATTTATGCCATCTAGATAGTCAGCAGCTCACTGGGTTTTTCAACAGAGCCTGTTCACATGATTACCATACAAGTTCTGGTCCATTTCTCACACCTTTTCTTTCCTTTCGCTTGATTATTTATTTGTTTTCCCACAATCACCCTCTCCCTCTTGGAGCTTTGAGCCGTGAAGATGTGGACATATGGGAACAGCAAATCTTACCGTAACCCATCATTAATTCATGACTTCCCCTTTTTCTTGAGAGTGTGTGTGTGTTTAATGCATACTGTATTGTTGTATGAGCCTGTGAAACACTAGGCCTGGATGGAGGGTTTTCTGAGGAAAGTCTGAAATCACATTTCCTCAGAAAAGGAAAATTGCTCTTTTCTGACAAGACATGGTAGCCTCAAGCTGTGGTTAAGACACACACATACAGTACACACTGATGCTAGATGACTCTTTTCACTTATTAAGTGTTCAAGCATGAAAAGCACTGTGTCTGGATGGTGACTTCCTTGTCAGTCCATGTTTACCATGAAAAGGACACATGTGGACTGAGACTCAGCATTTAACATCCTTCCAAAGGGCTCAATGACTAAAACAGCTAAAGGCTAACCGCAACAGTAAGAAAATCTAATATAGCATGGATGAGACAGCTTTCATTATGTCTTAGCGTTCTCTCTAAGGAAGTATTTTAAGTTTACACGCCAAACAAAAACACTTAACATAATGATTCGCCTTAAACAACCCCTAATGCAGAACGAGTATTTGGGTGACATCTCAAAGGCTTTGCCGTAAAAGGAAGTCAAGTGCTAATTCATGTAGCACACTCTTACTTCAGTGTGGCATTCATCTACAATGTGAATTAATCATGAATTTTTGTTAGGCTGCATGCCATATTTAATGCAACTCAAACAAAAAATGAGGCTTTTAGGGATGACATATCTTAATGCATTTATAGTAATGATGTTTTAAACAGGATGATAAGCCTGGCATATTATAATAATAATGATATGCATAAAAGTACCATATTAATGCATTCACATGCTTGTACTTACAAGTTGTTGTACCTCTAAAGCTACATTTTTTGCACATTTTATTTACCCTTCAAAAATGACAAAAAAACACTATAAAAGCACCACAGGTTTGAAACAGCATGAAGGTGATTAAATAATCACAATTTTCATTTTGGTATGAAATATTTCTTTAAAGTGATTTAATTATACATGTATCTCATAAAAAGGCAATATTCTTGTGTCATAGTAATTCCTCAAGGTCACTGATTGGTAAACAGCTCCTGTTGCAACATGAAAGACAAGCTATATTTTTTATATAGTTCATGGAATCGTAGTATTGCATAATTTCAGATATATTTCACTTCTGAGACGTGCAAAGCTCCAAACACAGTGTTCTTCACACACATGAACACTTCCTCTCTCTGTGCCTGTCTTTCTCTCTTCACACTCACAAAAGCACACTACTGTGTTCGTCTGTCACCTTTCACCATTGCCCACAACCAGAGGATTAAACTGAACCTGTTGCGATTCTCTGCTATACTCAAGAGTGCCGGTTCTGGATCAGTGCACAGCCTCATAATGACACGAGGCAGAAATTACACTGGAAAAGCTGATCCCCGATCAGAACCACCATGTGTATATTTCTCGCAGCAGGTTTTATGTGCTTGATAATGTGTATTGATTTTCAGATGGACAGTAAAGCTCCCTCGCTGCATAATGACCTGTTGTTAAAGGTAAATGTCATGTCTTGAAAAGGGATTGAGGAAAAATGAGGGGAAAATGATGGCAATACAAAGCTTTAGTGGTCTGTTTCTCTTTTGTGTTTGTTTCTCTCTGGCTCAGGCAAAAAAAGCTATAAAAATATGGTTCAAAGAATATTGTTTTTCTTTGAAGTCATGTTGCAGTCGTATGTGAGTTTTTTTTTTTTTTTGCTTTATAACATTCACAGTTTAGTTTTTCGTGACCATTTTCTGTCTTTTCTTTGATTAACTGTCTTCTTTATGCAAATAGCCTTTGCTATGATTGGCTAACTACAGAGTTCAAGGTTCAAGGTTCTTGTTTATTTGTCACATACACAATCATACAGGGTATAATCAGTAGTGAAATGTAGGTCAGGACGGGTCCGCTCAATGGACAGTGCAAAAAATAAAATAAAAGATGAAACATAACACAGGAGAGTATATATAAATATAGGTAGGAATAAGATAAAAGAATAAGTAAAAACAATAAAATAAAATGAGTAAAATGTGCAATGAACTAAAATGTGCAATACAGTCTACTGTGGATTTAATAAATATTAATATAACCAGGGATGTGCAAGAGGAATGTGCAAACAGGTTGTACCGGGTATGTACACATAGCAGCAATGTGGATGATGGAGAATGATGGGTGTTACAGTTAATTAAATTGAGTCCTGTAGATGTTATGAGACTGAGTTAAGGAGCCTGATGGCCTGAGGGTAGAAGCTCCTCCTCAGTCTCTCAGTTTTTGCCATCACGCTTCTGAAGCGCTTGCCAGATGGCAGTGAGATAAAAAGATGGTTACCGGGGTGATTTGAGTCCTTTATTTTTACAGCTCTGCTTTTGCAGCGTTTGAGGTAGATGTCCTGCAGAGAGGGGAGGGCAGACCCAGAGATGCGCTCAGCTAAGCGCACGACTCTCTGCAGAGCTTTGCAGTCCTGATTTGTGGCGTTACTGTACCACACTGAGATGCACTGAGTCAATACACTTTCTATGGCCCCTGAATAGAAAGTTTTCAGGATTGCTGGTGAGACCCTGAATTTCCTCAGCTGTCGCAGATGGTACAGTCTTTGCCTGGCTTTCTTGACCTGTGTTTGAATGTGTGCAGTCCAAGTCAGGTCCTCGGAGATGTTTACACCGAGGTACTTGAAGCTGCTCACCCTCTCCACAGGGGTCCCGCTGATCATAAGAGGAGTGTAGGGCCGCTGCTGTCTCTTCCTGAAGTCTACAATCAGCTCTTTGGTTTTGCTCACGTTCAGAGAGAGACAGTTGTCCTGGCACCATGATGTTAGTCTCTCTACCTCACCCAAGTATGCGGTCTCATCATTGTTGGAAATGAGGCCCAGAACCACAGTATCATCAGCAAATTTAACAATAGAAGTGGAGCTGTGAGAGGACACACAGTCGTGTGTGTAGAGAGAGTAGAGCAGGGGACTCAGAACGCAGCCCTGCGGGGCTCCTATGTTCAGGGTGATGGAGTTGGAGGTGAACTGGCCCATTTTCACCACTTGTGGTCTGCCGGTGAGGAAGTCTTGGATCCAGTCACAGAGTGTAGTGTTTAGGCCGAGGTCTGAGAGTTTGACAGCTAGCTTGGTGGGGACTATAGTATTGAAAGCTGAGCTATAGTCAATGAATAGCAGTCTGACATAGTTGCCATTTTTGCTGTCAATATGTGTGAGGGAGGAGTGCAGTACCTGAGAGATGGCATCATCAGTAGACCTATTTGGGCGATAGGCAAACTGAAGAGGGTCCAAGGTAGCAGGGATGGAGGAGCATGTGTTTCTTTAAAAGTCTCTCAAAAACCTTCATGACTGTTGATGTGAGGGCAACTGGGCGATAGTCATTCAGGCAAGAGGGTTTGCTGTTCTTAGGCACAGGGATGATGACAGATTTCTTAAATGAGGTGGGAATCACAGAGGTAGCAAGGGACTCATTAAAGATGGAAGTAAACAAACCAGCAAGCTGATCGGCGCAGGACCTTAGAACGCGGCCGGTAATCCCATCAGGTCCGGCGGCTTTCCTGATGTTTACTCTCCTTAATTCTCTCCGAACCTCGTCCTCCGACATGGTGATAACGTGATCAACCTCGCTGCTCTGTCTGCTGCTTCCTGACGCGCTGATCGGCAGAGTCGCGCTGCCGTTGCATTCGAAGCGGCCGTAGAAGGTGTTTAGCTCTTCGGCCAGCAATGGATCTGCACTCACCTCGGCGGAGGGGTTATTTCCAGAGGAACAGATGGTCTTCAGTCCCTGCCACATGCGTCGAGAGTCATTGAGCTGAAAATGTGACTCAATTCTCTCTCTGTATCGGAGTTTAGCAGCTCTAACTGCCTGTCGGAGAGCATAACATGATGCTTTGTAATCGCTCATGTTTCCTGACAGAAGACCAGCGTTGTATACGGCAGTGCGTTGGTTAACCGCAGCACGGATTGTTCTGTCCACCCACGGTTTCTGATTAGAGAATGTCCTTATTGTTACCGTTTCAGTGGCTTGGTCGGTTAGCATGTAAACAAAGCTTAATGCTACATCCGTGAACTCGCTGACGTCAGCTGAACTCGCCCGGAACATGTCCCAGTCGACGTCATCAAGAGACGCCTGTAGCATAGCTTCAGAGTGGGAGGACCAGCGCATCACTTCCCTCTTCCCCGGGGATTCCTGAACGATCCTTTGTTTATATTCCGGTGTGAGGAAAATGGCCGCGTGGTCCGATTTACCAAAAGCCGGCAGGGAACGAGCTTTATAGGCATTCTTAAACTGAGTGTAGCAATGATCCAGTGTATTCGGTCCTCTAGTTGGACAGGATACATGCTGATGGAAGTTCGGCATGTCCTTCCTGAGTGCTGGTGTAGTTGACAGTAGTCAATTAAGACATGCTGAACATCGACCAAACGTTGTGTAAATGTGTGTAGTCATGTTCAGAAATGTAGGAATGATTTTAAAAAGTGGAAGGGGCACAATATACTATTTATAAGCTTTGCGCATCAATATTAATGACATGACATTAGCTCAGTAGTCCTAACTGATTTGCTGGAAGGCAAATATTGGTAATTGTGTACTAACCTTATTAGTATTACTGTTTTCTGTTAAACACTTGCATGTTTATTCAGTCCAATGCCACCACTGCTGTTAAGTCATTATCTCATGCTGTCGGCTGTGTTATTACTCTTTAAATATTAAGCTACAATAAAAAAAATATTGACCCTTTTTTGATATAACTTTGCACAGTTATTAACATCATGAAATTTCAGAAAACTAGTTAATGCTGCTGTATGAGTGTTTCTAACACAATGATTGAGGGAGTGATGGCATATTGTATTTCCCATCTTTCTCTCTTATGACATAATCTCTCTATATTTTTTCCTCTTTTGAAATGTCATGGAAATGCTATTGTGGATTTTTTTTTTTTTTCTTTTGCTATTGGAGCAAATAGGATTGTAAAAAATATATATTTGTTGCTTTTATTCCCTACTATAGCCAAGTATGACAAGAGTCCACTGTATATGAATGAAATCAAGTGGTTTATTATTATTATTATTATTAATAATAATAATAAATTATCATTATTAACATTATTATTATTATTATTATTATTATTATTATTATTATTATTAAATCATGGCTTCATGTATTTATTTAAATCCAATATTCATTATTTTGATACAATGCAACTTTTGTTGCAATTTAAGCCTGGCCTATAATGATAAATGGTGTATAGTACCATAGTCATGTATTTATATGCTTTATGATGCTTATTATTTTTTCCAGAGCCATTAAAATAATTATTACTGATGTATAGTGTTCATATTTGGTTACACTTTATTTTAAGGTGTCCTTGTTACAGTGTAATTATATATTTAAATACTGAGTAATATTACAGTACCTACATGTACTTACTATATGGTTAGGATTAGGGTTACTTGCATGTAATTATGCATAATTTATTGTTATTACACCTTAAAATAAAGTGTTACCTCATATTTTTATTTGTAGTATAGTGTAGTATATTGAATTATATTTTAGTTAATACAGTATTTAATTTTATTTAATTAATTTATGTGGGGAGAACAATGATAGCAATAATATTGAGAAAAGGGGATAATATCCCAGAAGACCTCTTCTAGAGCAAGATGTACTGTTTTCGTGATATGACCCCTTTAATGTATAGAACTTGTGTGCGAGCGCCGTCATGGTGGGCTGTGTGTCTTTATGTGTGCATGAGCACCTGTGGGTGTTCCCATTTTCTCCTCAGTGTAGACGGGGTTATCAGAAGCTCCCACTCTCATTTGTCTGTGAAGCAGCCAGGCAGAACACCCAGACAGCCCGCAGGAACAGAAAGGACTGCTGTTTGTCTGAAAGAGAGAGAGAGGAACCGAAGACGAGCAGAGTGTGTGTCCAATTCCTCAAACCCTGATCCCAGTGTCACTTTTTCCAGAGTCAAAGCAGCAGGTTGTCAGCCTGACCGCGGCACGCGGCCAATCAGCGGAGGCGCGTGGACAGATCAGGGTCAGCAAATGGAAAAACCCTGAGAAAAGGGTCTTCATCTTCTGGATGAAGAGCAGAAAAACAGAGAGTGGGAAGCAAGAGGGGGGAATTGTTTGGAGCAACAGATTCGCAGTGGCTGTCGGAGACCCCGCTGAGAGTGCAGGCCGATTTTTGAGTGTTTGGACATCTCCGTAAAAGAGGTGCTTGATGGGTCTGTCAAGGCCACTCGTACGTGCTCGTACCAGACTGCTGGTTGTAACTCCTAAAAGATGAGACAGCCAGGAATCAACCCACTGTGAGGGACAAGTACCCTGCTGTTAATACACTCTTTCTGCACATTTCTCATCCCTTTCTTCTACTCTTTCTTTTTGATCTGGCGCTATGCATCATCCCCCCCCCCAGCTCCTACTTTTCCTCCAAAATGTTATGCCCTCGATGTGTTTCTGCTGGCTTTGACATTCAACAAATGCTGCGGTGTGTGTGTGTGTGTGTGTGTGTCGCAGAGCTCCCAGAAGATATCTGAGGTGTGCACCTCTCTGCCCTCAGGTTAATCTCATGTCATTTCACTCTGATGGCCTCGGCCACATTATTGCTTTCCTTTATCCACGGGTGTTTGGGATCTGCCTCATATCGCTCTGTCTCTCCCTCGTCCTTCTGTCCGGGTCGTCTGCCTCTGGGCAAGAGCATGAGATTACTGTGCAGGCTGACATATTTCATACACACACACACGTTCTGTTCACACGCCTCCCTTATGACCTCCTGTACATTACAGAGGTGGACTTGAGCAGCTGGGAGGAGGTGGGGTGCAATGTGACCAGCTGATTGGCTACATTTACACTGCAGCAGAATATGGTCGGTCCTGTTTGCAATGCTAAATGTACACTGTTTGCTTGGGTAAAAGAGTGCTCTGACAATTTCATGAGTCAGAGGAGAGTTCTGACAGCAAGGTTGGTGAATATGTGCTGTTTGAATGGATATGCTGTTTGGCAAAAAATGTGCAGAATTGCAATTAAGTTCAACAGTCACACATTTTCAAAAGGAATTTCATTAGACCAACTATGCAACAAAAAATAAATAAATCAATTTGGAAAAAATGTGTGTAAATACGTTACGTTAAAAATGTGTGTAAAAATCTTGAAAATTTTATTAAATATAACAAATTAGACCTTTTTAAAAACAGCTATATTTTCACTATTTTGTGTATACTATAATGCCTAATTATTATTATTTTTTTGATAATGCTCAGTTTAGGAAAATTATTATATAATAATATAATTATTATATTTATTTTGTTTTATTTTATTTGTTTTAATTGTTTTTTATTAATTTCTTTGCATTTCAAATAACATTACTGCATCCTGTTAATAGTCATTCTCAAATCAAATCTGAATGGTTTACAACCCTGTAGAAAGTAAGAAAATATAGCTGTTAGGAGTTTTTAAGAAAATACAAGAAGAAACACTGAATTGTGAGAAGAAAGAAAAAACAATGACACATTTTGAAAGTCATTATCTGTTTTCATTCTGCTTCTATTTTTGTAGTATAAACAGGACAAAAAATGCATTGCGGAGCAAAGAGGACACTGAAGACATGCTGACAGACAAGACAGAGCTGGTTACTTCTGGTATAAAACAAAGTCTTAGTTTTCAAATTTCATAATTTTATTAAGAAATTCAAATAATACATACCGTTTTGTGGTTCTTTAATCCGATCACTGTAGCGCCTCAGTTCAAGCGGCACATGAACCAATCATATTTTCATATTTACTTAAGGCACAAAATAAACATGAATAAACATCAGAAGGTATTTTATTTCAACCGCGGAGAGATGTCAATACACACCATTTTTCAAGTTTAAGTGCACCAGAGTTAATCTACTCTTGTCTAATTTGTTTGTCAGACAAAATGGTGGTTTTGGCATTATGATTGGTCCGATCTCCTGTCAATCAAGCTCCCTGCGAAGGGTCAATTGTGAATCTCAAATTTTATGTGAATGTAGCAAACATGTTTTACACTTGCTGAGACAGAACACAGTTTGTTCTGAACAGAACAGCCTTGACATCAGTTGGAGTTCAAAGCAGTGGAGTTTCATTAACTTTGGAGCACAACACCTTTCAGTCTCAGTATCTTGTTCTTTATCTCATTCTCTGTTGCTCGTTTTCTCTTCGTCTGCTGCCCCTGGGGTCGAAGCCCGCACCAGTGCGGTCTGTCTCGTATTTTCTTTATGACCGCAAAAATAGCTAAAAATACTCCGTCAGTTTTGATCGTACAGATAAGAATAAGGTGTTGTTTGAAACTGCAAAGGGTCTACTTCTATTTGTGTATAGTCATAATAACAACAAAACAATATGCTTTTGTAAAATAAAGAAAATAAACAGGGTGCGTTCTCTGCCCTCTCTGTCTCTGTCACCTCTCTTCACAGACACGTAAATAAAACAACATGAATCTCCGCGAATACTTGCCTCAAAGACATGAGAAATATATGTATAGAAAGCTTGAAATGTCTATTAAATGAAGTAAGTCACGCCCAAAACAAATATTCTGTTAAACTAATCCGTATGAAACCAACGCGATGTCCACTTTTTCCCATCTCAACTCATTATAGCTAATGCGGTCACGCCTATGCGCCGATCGCGCTTTTCAGATTCTAAACATCCATGTTAGAAGAAGAAGAAGAACACAAAGTGATGCATCACACAGCTAGATCCAGTGGAGGATATCACTCTGATGAGTAGCCTAAGATTACTTGCATCTGTTGTTATTGTGTTATTGTGACATAACTTGTACACATTTTACTATTTAGACTTTTCCCAAACTATAATTCCTGACTACATGAATGAAATCAAGTGAAACATTTTGATGTGTCATTTCATTGTCTAAAATGTCTCACAATGCCAGGGATGTTTGTTTAATGTTTTATAACATATAAAACCATAAGATATAAAAGTAATGTGAGTGTTAACACTATGAATGAATGTTTGGCACAAAGGTGTGTTACTGTTCAAGTCTCAGTGTTCAGATCAGTATGTTCAATCGTGTCCTTGATTCACTGTGTATATTTTTATTATACTGTATTGTAAATAAAATACAAATAATAATCAAAAACCCACATTATTTTACTCTCCTCACACTCTTTCTTACCTGCCTCAGTCACATTCATATTGATGGCCCATTATGGGAGGCCCTTTGTCTCTCACGTGTGAATCACTATATATGCATGACCATTGTCACTCCCTCGCATACGGGTATTCTATCAGAAATCATGTTTTACAAATGTTAAATCAATATATTGTTTTCTGTGAAGGAGTGAACAGGATCATTTTCCTTTTCATTCAATCATTTTGTAGCAAAAACTCTAGTCTACCTCATCCAGTTCTCAAAAGTCTTGTGAAAAAATATTCTGTATGTGTTTTATCAAGGTTCAAGGTTCTTGTTTATTTGTCACATACACAATCATACAGGGTATAATCAGTAGTGAAATGTAGGTCAGGACGGGTCCGCTCAATGGACAGTGCAAAAAAATAAAATAAAAGATGAAACATAACACAAGAGAATATATATAAATATACAGTAGGTAGGAATAAGATAAAAAAATAAGTAAAAAATAAAATAAAATAAGGAGTAATATGTGCAATGAACTAAAATGTGCAATACAGTCTACTGTGGATTTAATAAATATTAATATAAACAGGGATGTGCAAGAGGAATGTGCAAACAGGTTGTAACGGGTATGTACACATAGCAGCAATGCGGATGATGGAGAATGATGGGTGTTTTTTTACAGTTTATTAAATTGAGTCCTGTAGATGTTATGAGGCTGAGTTTAGGAGCCTGATGGCCTGAGGGTAGAAGCTCCTCCTCAGTCTCTCAGTTTTTGCCATCATGCTCCTGAAGCGCTTGCCAGATGGCAGCAGAGTGAAAAGACTGTTACCGGGGTGATTTGAGTCCTTGGTTATTTTTGCAGCTCTGCTTTTGCAGCGTTTGAGGTAGATGTCCTGCAGAGAGGGGAGGGCAGACCCAGAGATGCGCTCAGCTAAGCGCACGACTCTCTGCAGAGCTTTGCAGTCCCGATTTGTGGCGTTACTGTACCACACTGAGATGCACTGAGTCAATACACTTTCTATGGCCCCTGAATAGAAAGTTTTCAGGATTGCTGGTGAGACCCTGAATTTCCTCAGCTGTCGCAGATGGTACAGTCTTTGCCTGGCTTTCTTGACCTGTGTTTGAATGTGTGCAGTCCAAGTCAGGTCCTCGGAGATGTTTACAACGAGGTACTTGAAGCTGCTCACCCGCTCCACAGGGGTCCCGCTGATCATAAGAGGAGTGTAAGGCCGCTGCTGTCTCTTCCTGAAGTCTACAATCAGCTCTTTAGTTTTGCTCACGTTCAGAGAGAGACAGTTGTCCTGGCACCATGATGTAAGTCTCTCTACCTCACCCAAGTATGCGGTCTCATCATTGTTGGAAATGAGGCCCAGAACCACAGTATCATCAGCAAATTTAACAATAGAAGTGGAGCTGTGAGAGGACACACAGTCCTGTGTGTAGAGAGAGTAGAGCAGGGGACTCAGAACGCAGCCCTGCGGGGCTCCTACGTTCAGGGTGATGGAGTCGGAGGTGAACTGGCCCATTTTCACCACTTGTGGTCTGCCGGTGAGGAAGTCACCGGCATGATGGCCTTATTATTATTATTATTATTATTATTATTATTATTATTATTATTATTATTAATAAAAAAAATAGTTTTTCACTAACCACTCATAAACATTTTCTCAAAAACACAAACATGTACTTTCATGCTGCTTGCATATTATTGTAGCCCAGCTTGTGCTGAATATATTGTTATTAGACTTTAGCCATTAATATTTTTTTAAGATACTGAAAAAAACACAAATGTCAGGGCATGTCAAAACTTCTCCAGGGCCCTCAGACCCCAGAGGGTTAAATGACCTCCAGTTGGCTGCCAGCAGGTCCGAATGCGCTCGTATTTATGCCTGTGGCCCATAAAAGGCACAGCTATTGATATTTGTCATATGTTTATGTAGGACACAGTAAGAGGTTGAGGGTAATATGGGACATGGTGTGTTGTGCTGGTGTCTGAAAGCTATTGATTTCTTACCATGTGCAATCAAACACAATTAGCTGTTGAATTCCTCGGACGGAGTGCAGGCGCCTCTCCTGCTGTGCTTCTCCGGAGGGAGGACACTGTGAGTGTAAGCGTTCAACCCTAAAATCAATGTATACCAAATGGGGAGGACGCAAATTGAGATTGGGAGAGTCAAGTTATGCTCCTCCCAATGTCCTTAGTTCAAACACACACACGTTTTGCTGTAACTTCTGCATTCTTCTCTCTAGATAGCACTGCTTTACAGCTCAGCTCTGTGTTGTAAATCATGCAGGTTCCCGTCATTGGCTCCGCTCCATATGCCAAGAGCGGAGTCCCAACGGTGGGAGGCACCGCTCAGGCGTTGTGCCCTGCTGAAAGATTCACTGGCACTCTCTAAACACATTTATACTGCTGCTTCACCTGCACGTCTGCACTTCACTTATGGATTGACCAATGTAGATAGATGGGGAGGCATATATGTGTTGGTACTTGGCCAAGAGGATGACGATGGATTGGAACTGACTACCTCTGGCTGCATCTGACCCTGGCAGCTGTAGCTTGGCAACCTTTGTTTGTTTCCATCTGCAGGATCAATCTAATTGGCCGGCTTTCCAATTACCAGTGGCCGACACTCCTCCTCTGGCCAATGGTATCACTCAATGGACACCAGGTGTAAATAAAAGACAGGATGGATGGATGAATAAATGCCCCTTGTCGTTTATTGACCGTCGGGTGTTATCCTCGGCATGTAAAGGTTCATTGTCCGTGTTGGTGTGTGTGTATGTGTGTTTGTAACACACCAGTACTCTTTGTGGGGGAGAGAAAAGGTCAAGCATTGTGTGTTTGTATTTATGAGGCGTCATGGGGAGCATTGTTGAACATTTGATTAGGTGGCAAAGCACAAACAGAACTGGCGTGATCATTGTTGCATTGGCACTTGGTGCTAAAAGACAACAGCGAATCAAATTGATTCACAGTTAACTTGATTGGTTAAAAAAAGATATATATATTTTTTTAACCAATCAAAAAATCGATAGAGAGACGCTCCCAGGTAGAATTAATTCACACACGCAATCGCTCTCACTAATGCGTTCATATGAATGTAATCTTTACTGTGCTATTTTATCTGTATCTGATTTAGAACGAGCAGAAATCTGTGAGAAATATAACGACCCAAAGACAAAAGAACTGATAAATAAAAGCCAATATTGAGTGACTGTATGGTGTTGCTAAGCAGAATGGTGTTTGGACTGTTGCATTGTGTGTTTTATTGTAGACAGTCATCATCCAGGAGCAGATCTGTTTGTTTTGTTATTTATGACACGCAGTCACCTGCTCTCCAATCTACATCACAGCTCTCATTTTCCCTCTCAAATCCAATTAAACATCACGGCTACAAATCTAAACTTGTTTAGTCCTGACAGGCATGCATAAACAGTTACTTGAAACAAGCAGGAAAAAATAACAAATTACAAAAACACAGCCGGCAAATAAATGCATCAAATCAAATTAATCACATACTAATGGCTCATTAAATTAAACGGCCACAATGAATTTATTCTGCCAATAAAAGATGATGATGATTTGTTTCCTGGTTGCTGTTTTGCCCACACAATACTGTAAATGAAAGTCCTTCTGTGTATTTTATAACATGCTCTCGTACAATCAGGAGATTGCACTTGTGTTAGAAGTGGGGCATTGAATTGTGCAGATGGCCTCTTTGAATTACAATCGGCCTTGTTGCATTAGTATTAGAGGGCCTTGATTATAAACGTTTTGCTTAGAAAAATATATTATACAAGACGACTTTAACATGCATTTTAGTTGCATGTACATTAATAACTAGATTTTTTTCTTTTTCTGAACAAAATCTAAGTGTTGCTGTGTAGTTGAATGTTGCTTTAAGTGTTTTTAGGAAATTGCTAAAGGTTTTGAGTAGTTTTTCTTTCTTTTTTTTGTCTATAGCACAAACAATGAAGCATTTAATACTTGTTGTTTGTGCCTTGGCAAGCACCACTAATAATCTGTAAGATCTCAAGTTTTCATCTTGTTCTTAACATTTTCATCTGTCCCTGACATTGTGTAAGTCTTTAAAGACGCTGTTTTTATCTGGTTCCTTTTGGACTTAGGTGATCGTGTTAAGCCGAGGGAGCTGATTTATTGATTGAGCCACAGGGCAGGGGTAGGTCAAGCCCTGGTTTGACCCATACTGAGGCAACAGAAGTTATGCGGATTGCTACAGTGGTAATAAAGGGTGTGTTGATAGGCACTGTATGTGTGAGCCCCATCAGTATTAAGTGATCCAGAGCCGCTGTATTCTGGCCCATGTGTCGTTCCCACATCTCTAGATGATGTCACAGACTCCCTAATGAACTGTCAGAGCTTTAATCCTCACTCTGTGTGTGTGTGTGTGTGTGTGTGTGTGTGTGTGTGTGTGTGTGTGTGTGTGAAGAGACGATCTCCTTAGCAGCATTCAATATGACAATGATAGAATGTCTTTCTGGGAATTGAGCGGGGGGGTCTGGGATGATTTTTATTAAGATGCATCACCTTGGGATGATCCTGTCTGGCTGTAATAAAAGCGTTAGCTTGCTTATTTCCCAGAATCCCACACACTGATCAAGGACTTTTAGCAATGTTCAGGACACAATATATCTTATCAGTACAAACTTATTAAAGGGGTGGTTGATTGCGATTTCACTTTTTTAACATTAGTTAGTGTGTAATGTTGCTGTTTGAGCATAAACAATATCTGCAGAGTTGCGGCGCTGAAAGTTCAATGCAAACGGAGATATCGTCTTTTAAAATTCTGACAGTTTAATGCCTACAAAAACGACAGGTAAGGGACTACAACGAGTTACTTCCCGGGTCTGATACGTCACGGACCCAGATAAACCCCGCCCCCGGGAACACGCAGCAAAGGGGATCGAGGCCATGCTGCTCTGCTTTAGAGAAGAGGAAGAGAAAACTAGGGGTGCACGTAAAAATCTATTCATATGAATCGTGATTCTGTCTTCTAACGATTCTAATGGATTCACAAGTTTCAAAATCATGTGTTCTAAAGCAACGATTCTTAATACTGTTCCTCTTATCCCCCTGCTCTGCACACGCTCTGCATCTCTCTCTCTCTCTCTCTCTCTCTCTCTCTCTCTCTCTCTCTCTCTCTCTCTCATATTCAGGTCATCAGATCAGCTCCAACAAACTGTTCCAATTATACACTTATTTTCACACAGCAATGAGAAGCATTATAAATGGAAACGCGTGCGGTTGCTGTGCTGTATTAAAGATTTAATCAGGATAAAACCGTATATTAAAAGCTAACAGAAGTAGTAGCACTTACAAATAGCAGCGTATTTAAAAGTATGAGACAACAGCAACCAAACATACCATTAAGAGCCGTGCTTGCACAGGTTCTGCACGATCCTCTTCACTAATATCCTCTGGGTCTCAATCAGGCTCAAATTGATAAGCATTATAGACAACGCCACTGTTTACAATTCAACGGAGCACATGCCACTGAGGTGAGGGGCGGGACGTTCAGACGTGCAGTAGAGGCGGTTTAGCGAATCACAACACACTGAGCCAGCTAACCAATCTCAGCCCATCGCGTTTTCTGAAGGAGGAGCTTCATAAAACCAGGAAATAAATCGAGGCGTTTGTCAGAGAAGGGACAGAGAGGTGTGGAATAAAGGTAAATTATGTGAAAAATAATGTGTTTTTAAAAAAAACCAAGCATGAACACATGCTAGACTGCACCCCATAAACACAATCAAGCCTAGAAAAAAAAGTCAACCACCCCTTTAATGTAATCCATGTCTGTTTTATATACATACGTTTTTAAATTAAATATTTAATGAATCTTAAAATACAATATTTTAATTTTATATAAATACATTTAAATACATTTTTATATATTATTTTTATTATAATTTTTTTGTTACTGATTTTGTAACTTTTGAGTCGTACATTGTTATATTGAGTAGGGCTGGGTATCGTTCAAAAAATTTCGATATTGATATCGATACCTTGACTTCGATACCGGTTCCTGAATGATACAGTGCACAGCATAAATGAGTACACCCCCATCTGAATAAATATAAAATATGTATTTTCTTAATGATCACAAATATAATTAATGGAAAGATGGCAAAATTGAAATGTATTAAACATATACTTAATAAAAACGACAAAATATATGCCAACATTTTCTTTAAGTAAATTAGCCAATTTAGTTTAAATGAAGGACTGCAGAAATGAGTACACCCTAGATTTAATTCAGCAAATGTATAATATTCTAGTACTTAGTATGTCCTCCAGAACTTTAAGTATATTGCTCTGACCCTTCTTGGCACTGAGTGTACAAGTTCATGACAAATTTTCACATCTGTCCTGTTTAACTCCTGGAGGACGACCTCCTTAAATGCTCTGGTCTTTAATGGCAAGTTTTGCTCAGCTCGTCTCTACAGAATCCCCCACAGCTGCTCAAGAGTGCTAAGATTGAGTGAAATACATGTCCACTGAAGGATTTTCACCTTGGGAGAATGAATATCTTCATTGTCATGCTGAAAAAATGCCCAATAATGCAGGGAATGAGGGGAGGGTAGCATCTTCTGTTTCAAGTTTTTGTATTCCATCACACAGTAGTGTGTGAATTCATGACAGCGTTGATAAAGCACAACTCCCTCATACCTTCAGCACTCATTCATCCCTATACAAGAGCTTTACTACCACTGAATGTCACTGTGGGTACCAAACACTTCTCACTGTACTCCTCCTCTAGCAACAACAGAACATTTTGGATGCTTTTGGATCTGAAATGATTGACTTGGTCTCTTGAGACCAGAGTATGGATTCCCAGAAGTCTCTATTTTGTAAATATGGGCCTTGGAAGAGGTTAAATGAGTTTATTTTGCTTTGGCTACAGTAGGGTAATTCTAGTGGTGACAACAACCATGCATGTCACTTCTGCAGGCTGCGTCATACTCTGTGAGATAAAGTGTCACTCTTTTCATAGCTTTTGCCGGCTCTGAGACACTTGCATGTTATTTCTCCTGCTCGTTTTCTAACAAAAATTCACTCATCTCTAAATGAAAACTTAAAGTAAAGACCTGATTATTTCAGGAGCCTTGTCACAAGTCCATTGTTTTTGAATGTCGATGCTACTTCTGCTATATTTTGACACTTAAAACAATAATTTGGTATTCCTCTTGTAACATTGTCCTCTTTTATGCTAAGGAATAAGTCACCTAGTAGTTCTCTCCCAACTGGTTCCACTGCTGCCAGCATTAAGTCTGAGTATGATTCAGAGGACTATGTAACACTTTTAATTGTCAGAAAATTACTGGTCTTTAAAAGTTTTGGTTCAATATACTCACCTGTTGATCAAAAATAGCCTTAAACATTTTTTTTTAGAAACTTTCAGGAGGGTGTACTCATTTTTGCAACACAACATTTTTTCACTTTGATAAGAAAATCTTATTTTGATGAATAATTTTGACATTCTTCTTTGGTAATTGATCAAGCAGGCTTGTTGGAACATTATATCTCCAAAGAACCCTAACGTGTCATCTAAGTAAAGAGTATTTGCTGAATTTGTTAAGTATTAGAGGGGGTGTACTCATTTATGCTGTGCACTGTAATTTTTCGATACCAATTTTATGAAATCAATTTTAACAAGATTACATTATCTAAAAAAAAATACTTTGATTTTATTTTTCAGCTTGTTGATGTTTATACAGACTCAACGACTCATCTCCTGAGCCACTGCACAAAGGAACAAAATGTAACCAACACAATAAATCAGTGCAAATAGTTTTAATAAAGCTCAAATAGTCTTCAGTTTACACATCTGTTAGGCTACATTTACACTAGTGTGTTCGTTTTAAAACGCATAGCTCAGACAGTATCATAATTTCTATTAATTTTCCACTGATTTACTGATGAGCATTAGCAGCTTCCAGCACTGTCTGCCTGTGTTCTCTCTTCCATGATCGCTGTTCTGACTCAGAGTAAATAACATATTTCAGCAATATTACATGGCCAAAACACCCATTAGACAATCAGAAGTTATTACAAACACTCGATGATGGTTTAAAGTGAGTTTTGAGTAAAAGCGCAATATAAATCTCATTTATTGTCTTGTGTAGCATGATGCTACAGTGTGCACGAATGGTCTCGTAACACGCGCTTTCGGTCGTGTAGTATTAACGGACATCTGCATATGACCGGAACTCCACGCAGCTCCAGCACTACTCTCCATTGGAAATGAATGACTTCCGGTCTGTCGCTTGTCGTTTGTCGACTCGGAGATAGTGAAAAGCCAGCTTGAAACGCAGTGGAAACGCCAGTATGACGAGGATAATTTTTATTTTAAAACAAAAATGCACCAGTGTAAATGTAGCCTTACATCTAAGGGGGCTGGGACGCATTCACAATACAGCCTCACGTGTGAGCCACATGTCTGAGTGTAACCGGTGTAAACTAGTAGGTGTGTTTGACTTGACGCGGACCGACTGTGCAGACCGATCGGTGTATAAGTACCACGAGAGCTAGAGAGCAGACTGCTCCGTGCTTTCAAATCGCTCTCGCGGATGTCACTGATCGATCTGCGCGGCGCCGCTTCTAGTCAAACACACCTAGTGCTGCAGGCTTATTGGCTCACCAACGTTGACGAGATTAAACCCTTAGGTATTGAAATTTGGCATCATATTTCATTATATATAGCTATATTTGGAGTTATAAATGATGTTTTTAAGAAATCACAAATAATTTTTATGGCACTACTTCATTTTTATAGCATCTGTCATCTATCTATCTATCTATCGTTCTATTGATAATCTGGTTCAATTCTGATATGTTTGTCTTGGCTAGTAAAAGTTCTGAATAGCTGGTAACTTAAAAATTTAGAAACCAAATTGGCTGCTGAATTCAAAACACAACAAAACAAAACACAATAAAACAAAACAAAACACAAATTTAAACTCTGTATATATAATGCCTTGCCTTGCCTTGCCTAATGTCTAAATTAGCTTTTGACTTTGCATCTTGATGTTTTGTGTGGTGAGGTGGTCGACGACACTCAGCCCTAAGCTGGGGTTTAGTAATATCTCTCAACACCTAAACCTTTTTAAACAGTTACACACATCTCCGAATTATTATGTGTCCTTTTCAAGCACAAAATGGCCTCTGTCTGGCAGGGATATTTCAGCAGCTGTTAGCTGTTGTGTGTCTGCAGTGACCACTGCTGGAGCCCAGTGTCAGAATCCAGCCAGCCTGACGTGGTGTTAGCATTAGCAATCACGCTGACCCCAGGCCCATCACCTTCTCTGATGGGGTTGGCATGGTGACCGAGGTTGCTGTGGAGACTGACATGCTGAATTGCAGACACACAGAATGTGTGTGTGTGTGTGTGGCGAGTCAGGTGAGCTGATGTGCCTGTTGAAACTGTGTGTCCTGGTCGAAGGGAAGCTCATTAGCTGAGATGGCTGCAAATAGTACCTAAAAATGTTGTAAAGATGAACTAACAGACAAAGTAATAGTGAACACGTAATAAAAACACTTACAACGTCGGATCCAATATAGTCGGCATAGCATCGTCGTTTAGTTTCAATCTTTCTGAAAATCCTAAACTATCAAAAGTATCACCTTACTTTAGCCCGATTCACAACGGTTATCTTATAATAATGTTTTCCAATTTGAGTGGTACGGGTAGGTTTTCACGGGAAATTCGAGCATGCTGCTGCATCATTACGTCACGTCTGTAAACATAAAGTTGTTGTCCCGGCTACTAGGCTATCTCATTTGAGGATCCTGTAGGTGACAGAACGTTTATAGCCTTTTCTCACAGCAGCTAGAATAATTAAATGTATCATTCTGATGGCGGATTGTAATCCAGAAAGAATTATGTGTTTATGAAACACATGTGAATGAAATTAAATTATATTCCAGTATTAAATGTGCTTCTGATTACAGATTGCCTGGTATTACACAAGATTTGTATTTGAAAGACAACCTGTTTGAAGGGAGCATAGTTTGCTTTTTGGGTTAAAATAATTTCTTAATATGAAATTCGAATGGTATGACAATTAGAGATTAGACTGTACAGAAATTTAAATCTACACGCTAATACACAATACTCATTGTCACGCAATGCTGATTTTGTTAACATTAATAATTTGAGAATAAAGTATAACAATAATAATAATTTGCATGGTTAGATGTGATATGAGCTAACCGATCGTTAGATTTAATTACCATTGGTAGCGCGGATTTTATTGTAATGCTTTTTTTCCTCGGTTGGTCAGAACAAAGTGGCAGACTTGTTACTTACTTGTTCAGATGGCAATATATGGTGAAAATTCTTATTTGGGTCATATATTCCAAGACGTAGGCTAGAATCTGTGATTCTTAAGTACAGTATCCACATCGGTGCGATGACTGACACACATACTCCTCAAAACATTAGATTCATCCGTTTTGGAGCACAACCCCACACAAGGAAGATAATTCCACACAGAGCTGCAATTCCAGGTTTTCAAACAGAGATGGCGACAAAGAGGCAAAACTTACGGACTGCAGCTTTAACAAATCTGTGGTAAAATGAAGTGAACAAAGGACCAAGTTCTTACTGATGCAGTCTGGATCTTCATTAAAAATAAAGTTAATTCACTCTATTTGTTGGGACCCAAAGGAAGGCAATGCAAATACTTTTTTCTACAATTTGGCACTGCACAGCATCTAGTGTCTTCGGAGCCATCTTTATCGTTTAGTTTCTGTGTAGACCTGCGTTCACCTCTCTTGTTATTTACACTACATGCGTCAATCGGTGGACGGGGCTAAACAGGCAGTGATGTAGAAGCAGGCGTTGATCATCTTCTGCGGAGGCGGTGTATAGACGCACTATTACTTCATAGAGACTGGCTTCAGTGTAAGCTTTTTTTTAAGGCTAACAAGAGAGTTTTGAGTTCTAAAACGTACAGGAATTTTATAGTACAATGACCTCTATGTCGAAAGATCAAGGGAATTTTGATCTCTCAGTTCATGACCCCTTTTGTTGAGAAATTAAACTGGATGAGTTTAGATTTTACACAGCATGTCTTTAACATCAGAGAATTTGCTTCTGTTTGTTGTCTAGTGGCATGTGGTGCCATCACCCTTCCTATATTGGTATAATTTGTCATTCATTGCTCTTTTTCACCTCACAGTCATGAAGCGAGCGTGTGTGTGTTTTTGTGACCGCTTAAATGTTTGTTTGTCCTCTCCCTCACTCAACAGCTTTGCATTTCCAAGATTTCCTCTGCACATTTAGCATCACTGGTGCATCGTAAGCGGTCCTAGGTTATATTTGACCCCCCCCCCCCCCCCCCGCCCTCGCTCTGTCGTTCACTGGCTTACTGTGAACCGCAGCTATTTCAGCACTTTGGCTATGACACTGAGTGGCCTCACTCTGAATAATTCACTGCTGAGTATAGAGCTGTGCGAATGAGAGGTATAACTGCCGGATAGCTTATGTAATTTTCTCAGCTGGTTATCTCAATGCACTCTCTCTTTCTGTCTCACTCCATCTTTCTGTTGCTCTAACTTGCTCTCCTCTCGTCGTTCTGGACTTCAGTGTAGCCCACACTGGGCGCACTGTCTGTTCTTCTGAGGGTGGACATGAATAGTTTATTTAATGGTTCCTGTAGCTCAGCGATTTACCAGGAATTCACCATAGGCTGCGTGCCAAGATTCATGAAACAGGATAAGAGATTCATTTCGTGAGAATTATTTATTAATCATTTATTAGAGTGCAAATGTGAGTGAAACCAAAAAACTAACGCCTTTAACACAGAGAAATTAATCATTTTACAAATTAAAGGGGTCATCGGATGCCCATTTTTCACAAGTTGATATGATTCTTTAGGGTCTTAATGAAAAGTCTATAACATACTTTGGTTAAAATTTCTCAATGGTAGTGTAAAAAAACCATCCTTTTTACCATGTCAAAATCAGCTCTGTTTTCAGCAAGCTGTTTTTTAGTCCATGTCGCTTTAAATGCTAATGAGCTATACTGACCCTGCCCTCTCTTCCGTGGAGTGACAAGCAGACTGTAAACTTCAGCCGCAAAACTGGCTAACTAGCACATTATTAGGAAAGGCGATCTGCAAAGATTCATAAAAAAACACTTATACTCACTTCTCCTGTAGATGAAGCTGGATCATGAATGATTCGCGCGAACATAGACTCATTTAGGCAGATTGGAGATAGGCGCATTCCCTTTAAAAACTAAAGTAACATTAATCCTCTGCGTCTTCAGCGGCTCAGATGTCTGGAGTAAATGACGACTGCTATATTCATTACTACATCCAACGACACAATGGCGGACAGCTCACAGCTCACTCAGCTCACTCAGGGCAGGTCTAAAGTAAGACGGCCTTGTCAATCAACTATCGTGGGAGCGGCCTGTACAGAACTACGTCATTCTGACAGGAATCTCAGAACAGCCTGAATTGAGAAAGGGGATTTTAAAATAGGGATTTAATAAAAAAAACACTAGGTGGATTTTTATCATTATAGGATGGATGTGTACACACTTCCAACACACATTTGTTCAAACAACTTGTAAAGTGAATTTTGCATCCGATAACCCCTTTAAAATATGACAAAACATTACAAAACATAAAGTGTAGTCTATATATATTTATTAATAAATATTTAAATATTAATTATTAATAAATGCAATAACGAAAAAGGTTTCAATATATTTTTATTCAAATGTTTAATTATATAAACATGCACTACCGTTCAAAAAACTTTTTTTAAAGAAATTAATACTTTATTCCACAAGGATGGAGTGACAGTAAAGACTTCTACATCGTTAAAAACATTATTTCTAATAAATGCTTTTCTTTTAAACGTTCTGTTAATCAAAAATTTGAAAAAAGTACCATTTTACATGAAAATATTATATTTTAAAAAATATTATAGTTTACACAAAAATATTAAGCAGTACAACTGTTATCAACAAATCATCATATTCGAATGATTTATGAAGTTTCATGTGACACTGCCTTGGTGAGCATAAGAGACTTCTTTCAAAGCATTAAAAATCTTAACAACCCAAAACTTTGGAACGGTAGTGTATATAATTTTAATTTATACGAGTCATTCACATAAGATATTATGCCTTTGTAAAACAAACTCTGATGCAATCAAACACTGAGGAAATACATTTTCCTCATTCCTGTCCTCAATAACAGCATCCTCTCTGTGGGTGTCTAAAGTTTGACTTGGAGTTTTCTAACATCGGTGGGACTTCTGCTCATAACCAAGGTCTCAACAGCGGATGCAGCATCAGAGTCATTGATCTGTGGGCCGCCACAGGCAGCGTCCGCTCCATCCGCAGCGCTAACGTCTGAACACGCCACTGTTTGCGTTTTGCCTTTGTGCTGCGCTCCAGGATTTCTCCATTAAAAACAAGCTATTGATTTTTTTGAAGTGTGCAGATTCACTTGGCACAGCACCAGCTCTCGCAGCTCTGATGAAGCTCGGTGATATATAGCTCGCTGGCTTACGCTCATTTACTCTTAGCAAAGAAAAAAAAAAGTAGGGAGGCAGGGAAGAAGTGATACGAAAGGTGACTAGCAAAAAGGGAATCATTTTTTTCTTGATAGTTTTTGTACACATGGTTCTCTGCATGCCTCATAAATGTCCTCATATAGCATTTAACCCCCATCTAGTAAGTAAAGTTTTTATCAAATGGATTTGAACATATTATCAAATAGAGGATCTGTTCATTATAGTACTGCAATTAATGCATTCCTTCATGAATATGAGAATTAGATTTATATTAGAGTACACTTTTTCTCTGTAGATTTTAAATACATATTCAAAGTCTGTGTCTTTTAGATTTTTCATTTATATTACAGAATCTGTTATCGTGTTTGGCTGTTCTTAGCATCTGTGCAAGGAATCTAATTGGTTGGATCTCTCAGTTGTTGAAAATACTACATGATTTTTGCCCAGATTTTCAGTCTGGAAGTGTAAAGGCTAGTTTCCAAAAGTCAAGCCAACCTGCTGTCTGAGTTTACATATTTCAGAATTGCATAGTATGATGGGAACGAAGTCAGATTTTTTTAGCTTCCGACTATGAATCCATCCAGTCGGAGGATATCAAAACATATTTGAAATTTTGAGACTATTTTAGAATAAGTGTTGTTGCATTCACACTGAGGTGCATCGGATTATAATCTGATTTCAAACCACTTGTAAAAGTAGTTTTAACTGTTTTTTTTTTTTTAATCGCCAGATTTCTTGCTTCGTTTAAACAAACGTTTCATCCAAATGAGTTTCGAATAACATAATTCAGCATTTGTAATGTTTTCAGCTTTTTGGTGTCAACTCACCATTCTAACCTTTCCATTCTATTTTGTTAGCTAAAGGATGAAATGGTGATAGCTTGATCCTTACCTTTTCCATCCCATATATTCAACATTAGTGCAAGAAATACACATAGAGCCTGCATTCTAGTAAATGGAGGAGAGTAAACATTTGGAGTGAGAAAGAGGCAAAATATAGAACCATATTCCAAGCTGGTGATATTTAGAAATGTCCGTACCAAATCTCTTGCGATTACAAACATCCTACACAGTATTTCTTGCAAAGTCCATTATCCAGGAAGGAAGTCAAGGAGGACACTTGGCAACCAATGGAGCTATAACATGCCAGACTAAGCCAAGAGCAATGGAGACCTTAGACTGGAGCGAGTCTCGAATGAGATGGATGGAGTGAGAGAGGAGGAATAGAGGCACTTGGAAGACCGCAGGCCAGGAGAAATCAATAGATACACCCACACATACTCCAGACCCATCTGCGGTGTGTGAACACCCAACACCACCTCAGAGTTGGCATGGAAGAGGCGAAAGCACATTCTGTCCAAGTCTTTATGCACAGTTTGAGCAGTCAGTGTACTGTATACTGTACTGGTGTTCAGTTGCAAGTTCTTCCACTTTTTGTTAAAGGCCACTGCTCTAGTGACCTACAGTGTCCTTAATGAACTTCAGCACAGTAAAAAAGTTACAACATTTTTTGCCAGACGTTTTAGTTTTTTTTCCATACTACAGTTCTTTGGAAGCAGTGTTTTTCGCTTTATAAAAATCCATATAACTGCTGGGGGGGTGTAGCCTAGCTGTTAAAGTTCTGGGCTGGTAAACGAAAGGATGTAGGTTGCTTGAAGGATCTTTAAACCGTCATCATTGTGCCCTTGAACAAGACATTTAACCCCAGGTTCCTCTATAAAGGAATATTATAAGTATTCAGTACAGTGTTTTGGGTAAAACATCATCAAAAAATAACCAGTTAGTGGTTAGTTAAGAACTGATAAAAGCATGCAGAAATGTGGGTGGTTTTCATTGTTTTATACTTTTTATTCTTGATTTTATGGATATATGATAACCCCATAAGTTTCAGGAAACTTACTGTAATTGTAGTGTCATTCTCAAAACATTGTGAATGTTCTTCTGCCATAAAATATTAGATTATTAATTATTATTTATATGATTAATTTCTTGTTCTCTTTTGATTTTTTGCACACTTTTTAGACTTTACACTAAGGTTTTGCTTAAGCAAACAAAATGGGTTAAAACAAAACCCTGCAAATGTCAAGTTCTGTTAGATGAAGGCACTTGGAAAATTCAAATGATTAAAAAAAATCATATTTAAACCACTTCACATTATTTAATAAAATTGTTTTTTTTTATACAAATACCTTTTTATTTTTAAACCGTTTTAATGACTGAAAAGTCAAGGCACATATTTGTCACCATAGTTCATTTTAAACATAATTTTAAATTATTTATATTATTAATTTCTTATTCTTTAGATTTTTTTTTTGCACACTATTTAGACTTTACACTAAGGTTTTCCTTGAGCAAACAAAATTGTTAAAACAAAAACACTGCAAATGTCAAGTTCTGTTAGAGAAAGGCACCTGGAAAATTCAAATAATTAAAAAAAAACATTTTAACCACTTCACATTATTTAATAAAATGTTACTTAGATTGTAGAATGATACTTTTTTTATATGAATACCTTTTTATTTTTAAACCCTCTTAATGAATGAAAAGTCAAGATACATATTTGTCATTGTCATATTTTTAATGACTGTTGAACAACCTCAAGGGCATGGAGGTGATAAAGCTTGATTTTACTTTTAGTGACAGTTTATTGAACGTTATGATTCTAATAGCATTTGGTCCATAAATAGGTCTAAATGTGTTTGATCTTAATTACATGTATTTTAGTTGAATCGTGCATTCAGGCATCAAAAAGACTCATCGAGCACCATTGTGCCATTTAATGTCCATCTGTTTCATCCAAAGGTTAACATGGGGTGCACTTGTTTGAATGTGTAATCACAGTATCCCCAGACTTAGTGGTTACAAAATGTACTGTCTCAGAACTTACTGTGTGCATTTGTCTGCAGCATTTCGGAATGGTGCAGGGCTACAGTTGGTCCCGGTGCACTGGGGTAGGAGAAGAGCCCTTTAAGTGAGCTAAAAAATGTATTTGACAACCCAGTGAAGGATCCAGATTGAGACCCTCTGATGACAGGCATTTCAATTTTCTACATTACAGTATGTCCCGCAATGAAAATGCTTGTTCCGTTCTTTGTGTTCCACTAATCTTAATCTCTGCCTCTGTTTGTCTGCTCTTCTCTCGTCCTCCCTCACTCTCCCTGTTCCTCATCGCAGCTGCACCTCAAGCTCTAATTCTAATTTTCCCTGTTTTTTGCAATGTCTTGTCTTCCCTTTCAACTTCTTCTGACAGCATCCTGTATCTTAATTAAAATGGGACCCTCAAAAAAAAAAAAGAACAACTAGTGAAAGAAGCTGTTAATTACACAACAAGGTCACAAGCATTTTACCTTCACAGCTTAATTGTGGCCTTGATTGTGTTTCTGCCTCATTTTTTATGCAAACGCCAGACTGACAAACTAAGTTAATTGTTGCCCGGGCGCTTCTGGAGGGTCACACATTTGTGTGTCTGCAGAGCTAGTGAGCGTGTGCATTCGTGCAAGTGTGATACAAATTTAACTTTGTTTGACATTATGTGTGTTCTTTCTGTCGCTTTATGAGCGCGTATGCATGCTGACGCATTGCTTTTTTCCTAGGATCCCTGTAAAGATCCTTCAGGGTGACTGTTAATTACCCTTCATGGCCTTCCTGCCCTTTACATCCATTTATCTTCAGCTGAGCCCCTCATTTCTCAACAAGGGTCACTGTGACCTTTTAAATACCTTACAGACCTCCAGTACCAGTGTCCACCTTCCCTTGCCATCGATCCTGTCATGTATAGACCCATGTCTTCCCAACCATTTTACTTCATTTCGATTTCCAAAGGTGGACCACCCTGTCATTTCCGTGGCCAATTGTATTAACGACTCTTAGGCACTAAGGTCAGAGGCGCTACAGTTTTGGGTTAGGGACATTGGATCTTTTCATAACCTTTTTTTCGTATATCTTGGCATGGTCAATACGTCCCCCTCGTTTTTATAAACGTTATTTTATTTAATGTATCTTGACCTGGTCTAGTCCTGATGGAGGGCCAATGTTCTGCAGAGTTTAGCTCCAAACTGCCCAAAAACACTTGCCTGGAAGTTTCTAGAAATCCTAAAGACCCTGATAGTTTTGGGTTGAGGTCAGTGGATTTTCTCATAAATGTGCATTTGTCCATGCATTTTGGCTAAGCCCATATCAATCCCTCTCATTTCCTTCCTTCCTTGATTTCATTTCCCCTCCTTTCTTTACCCCTTTTTCTTTTCTCCCCCAATTTTCCTTCTTGCATTCCCGACTCTTTGATTATTCGGCACGGCATAATTGTGGTGTGTTACTTGGAAGAATTATCTGTTATCATTCTTGACCTCTGCGCCATTGATCATGGAAATGTGACCAGCCTCCAGATATCCGTTTGTCTTCAAGAAATGGAAATCAATCAACAAACACGCCTCTCATCTTTTGTATTATAATTAAATTGTCAGGTTTGCTGCTGACTAACCTGTTCAGAAGGATATGTTTGTACATTTCACAGCAATTTGTTTGTAAGGCTTGCAGAGTCTTTTGCAACTGCAAAACTTTAAGGAATGACTCATTTTCAACTTTGCTTTATCAGTTAATGTTCAAGCTGAGCTTTGAAAGCGAAAAGGGGAAAATGAAAAAAGAGGGATCCATTACCTGAGCTAACAATAAGGAGTGGTGTTTGTTTGAGGCTGCAAATGTGCCCAACCTGTCGTGCTTAGATATTTCTGAGAGATGTTGCAAATTTGCCTGCATCTCATTCGCTACCCCGTTCTCATTCTCCAAACCCAGCATCCTCATCAGTCAGACACCCTTCAGTGATTCAGAAACGAGGTTTTCCTTTTTTTTTTTTCTTGTCCATCTCTCTCAATTTCTTGAGTGCCGCACCTGAAATTGCTTTGACATTCAGATGCAAACATAACCATTGACACCCACCTGATGGGTTTGGAATGCAAATGGACAGGGCTCTCTCTCCTTTCCTCTCTGCTTTCCGATCTCATCCCTCTCTCCCAGACTAATGAGGGAAAGCTGATAGCTTGCTTTCTCAGATCAGGCAGACGTGGATATGGGCATGTTGAGATTGGGGTTTGAGGGGACAGGGGTAATGTCACTGAAAGCTTACAGGAAATCAATTTCACAAGTGCCGTCTCCCCACTGTGAAACGCTACCCCGGTGTCTGCTAGGAGCAAAAGTGATACAGACAAGACAGTTCTCACGCACTCTCCAGGAGACATGTGAACGCATTAGTACACTTATTTAATATTGCATCGGCACAGTGGATTTTCCCACCTTCCCTTTCCCTGTCCTTTCTTCCATTCTTTCCTTCCACACTTCCTCCTTTCCCTATTTTTATCATCCTTTACGTCTTTGTGACTTTTCCTTCCTCTCTGCCATCATTCTTTGCTTTCATTCCTACTTTACTTCTTATTTTCTTCTTTATTCCTTCCAACTTTTCCTCTTGCTTTCCTTTTTACCCCCTTCCTTTGTTCCTTACCTCCTACCACTCACTTGTCCACTTCCTTTTTCTTCTCCTCCTCCTCCCTCCTCCATTTTTACTTTCCTTTTTTCCTTCCTTGCATCTCTTTCCTTATGTCTTTCTTCCATTCAATCAGTTTTCCAGCGTTCTTCCTTGTACCTTCCCTCCAACCTCTTTTTTCCGTTTTTTGTTTCCTTCCATCCTTCTTTCTTTTACATTTCCTTCCTTTCTTCTGACCATATTTCTTCCTTCTAGTTTTCTCTTATTTTCTGCACTTTCCTCTTCATATCACTATGCAAAAACTCTTATAATTTATGTAGTTCTACTGTACCTGTGTTACAAGGTTCCCCAGGCTCTTCTGTGAGAAATTACACATGTGCACGTGTGAGCTGAAGTGGACTATGTGAACGCAATGACCTGAATGCTCAAGTTCACATGACAGGAGCATCGTGCACACATGTAGCGATGCCTGGCTCCTCACGGATCTGCTCAGCCATGTGCCTCTCCATCAGGGGCTTGGGCTCGGTCTCAGCTCTGGACATTTACAAATCTCCTCCGGACTTTGCTTAATGGAAACCATCCATCAGAGGTGACAGGAAGCAAACAAAGCCCCAACATTAGCTGCTTGGATGCTTTTGATGATGTCATAAGCCTCTAGAGGTGTCTGACCTAATGTGGTTCATTGGGGAAGGAAGGGAGAACACAGAATGCAAGATCAGAAGATGAAGTGAGTGTGCAAACCAACAAGGGTTGACAGAACTCTTTTATACAAGAAGGGTGTGAAAGTCCAAGACGGTGAGCGAAGGGGGTGGTCATTGACTTGGGCTGTAGCAGATCTGTGTTTTAATAAGATAACTGCATTGATGAGGATTGATCAGTGGGTGGCGTGGGAGTTGAAGGCTGGGATGAAAGCCCCTTGAGGCAGAGCTCGGATCATTCTTGCCCTGATTAGGATTAAGGCCGAGCAGTGTAATGTCCTCTAATTCTGACTCTTGTCCATGGTTTTCTATTGTTCTGTTGGTAGAGATAAGCAGCATTGAATTTGAGAGTGTGAGAGAGGGGGGATTTGGGGGAAGATGAAGAAAATGGGAGAAAGCGAGAGGCTGAGAAAGAGGATAAGAGTAGAATACAATGAAAATAAAAGAAGAGTGAAGAAAAATGGTGAGGTGTGTTAAGAGGATCTAAGATATCAGAATGAATGTGATGGACATGCAGAGAAAGAATCCGTCCAGTCTTGACACCCTAAGGATGCCTTCTTTGTCTCTCTCTAAATCCCACTTAAAGGGAATCTATGTCCAGTTTGAGTGATTTATGGCTATGTTAACCATGACTAGATTTTTCTGAGGAAAATTTGAGTGGATATTACTCTAAACCTCCGTTATGTCATGTGATTTGGATTTCTGAGTATCTTTTAGCATGTTGGTAGAGTATTTTGGGTGGTTGCCACAGTAGTTACTGGCTCAGTAAATAGAGAGCCCAGACCTAAATCTCTATAAATTTCTGTTCCCAAACAGATTTGATTTTGCTGCTGATACCAGACCACTGAGGGTGGTTGTTTATTACATTTGAGATTTGGAAAAATAGCTTTTTGCTGTCTGATTAATGCAGAGGCCATATCAATGTCACTATAATCACTATTGCAAAATGCATTTTTTTATTGGAAAAACCGAATGTCGGTTACCTGTGCAACTTGAACTGGTTAATATAGCCATTTTAAACTCAATGGTCTAAATTGTCACAGGAGCGTGAAGAGTGCATGATAGGCAGGACCTTTAAAATAGACCTTTCATTCCTTCATTTATGTGGATTTATTCCATTCGCAAGGGATTCTTTCATAAATTGGAATTAGCAGCATTGAGGCAGTGATCTGAATATGATGACATGAATTATTGATTCCCTGACAGCTGCTTGCAAATCTAGCCTGACATTTGGAAATAAGACGGCATGGAATTATAGCCCGAAAATAATGAAGGCCATTTGTGTCGAGACGAGAGAAGGAGAGAAAAGCAAACGTCTTTTTGGACTTTTTAATATTCATTAATGCCTGTCGGAGCACCATTGAAATAATTCATTGCTCATGTTTACTGTTATGTTCTTTGATTTATTGATGTGTGTTTGAAAGAGCTGGGTGGTTATGAAGAGACTGCTCAGTGAAATCTGATTGCTCATACAAAACCAGATCATTGTCAGTGAGAGTCAATGATTTCAGATTTTATTTCTAGTATTGTTTTTCCTCGTCTTGCAATCCTTCTTTCCTTAAATTATTTAAAAAGCTGCACTTACTAAAGTATTATTTTTGTACTAAACTCATTCTGCATGTATATTTTAATCTTTCTTATGGAAATTCAGCATGGTCGCATTACCTGTGTTTTCTCTTGAATGAATTGCTTCTGTTTCTATTATTTTCTTTTGTGAGTCACTTTGGATAAAAGTGCCTGTTAAATGAACAAATTAAAATTATTTGTTTGTTCTCAATTAGACTATAAATTATGCATAATTTTAGATGATAAAATGAGGCATACAGTTAGGCAGAGAATGTCCTAAAAATTGCAAACTTGTATATGCTATACCTCCTACATCCCAAAGTGTAATTCTGAAAGTTTGATACACATTCCCTGTAGATATTTGGCATTTACCTTTATGCTGGATTCCCTGCAACCTGGACCCCTGGCGTGACTTTTTGCTCGATCTGCATTATAGTTCCTTGTGGCACTATAGATCCAATCATCTCACTGGTTTCTGTGAAGCAACCCCTGCTGATGCCACATTAGATAAATTGATCCGTATGTAGCCAGCTGGTCTGTTGTGGAATAAAAAAAAAAACAGGATCCCTGGGAATTTCTGTGTAATGTCAGCAGATATGGGTTGTAATCTCATTCCCTTCAGTGTGTTTGGCTTTAACTGCCTTCAGTTGGCTGTCTGTTTTGCCACAGTCCTCCTGGAAGTGTTAAAGTCAAAGTGCATTGCGGTTTAAAGTCAGGTTTTAAAGACAGCAGCGAAAGCAAACAGGTCCACAATGTTTGCAGTCATTTTTGTTAGTGCTGTTTGCAGGAATTAATCTGACAAACCATGATATTGGTGAGCTTTGCTTTCACATTTCATTCATTATAACACTGAAATGTGCTTGTGTTTTGTTTGTATCTGTGTATGTCTTCTGAATGCATAGATTTGGATGCCACATCACTTATTTTGGTGTTTTTCCCATTGTCCGTCTGATTTCCCTTGCCTCGCTGGAAAAGTACGTAGGGTTTGTAGGGCAGAATCCAGTCATAAAAATGGAATTTACTGTATAACAAGGAATGTCATAGAATTTTGGATGGATACATCAAAAGTATGTTTGTACAGGTAAATCAAAATGCGATATAGACTAGTGTCTGTGAATATTAAGCAAAAATACCATTTAAATATGAATCCTGCATGTTCTGTGCATCTCTGTGTGAATGAATGGCGCAGATGCGCGGTTTCGTTTGCTACACACATACAAAAGTGTGTGACGCGGAGATCACGTGACCCTTCGACTTCGATGCACGCGTAGTCTTTCGCTCTGCTGACTTTGTCAAATATTTTGTTATCCTGTCAGTAAATTTCGAACCACTTTGCATCGGACTCATCATGAGTGCTTCAACAGTCAAAGGCGATCAGAAAAGAGAGATTGGGCAATCGACAATAAAGAAAAAATTCAGGAATTCCACCATCTCCAGAGAGGATATCGATGTTGCTATTGCTAACGGTATCAAGTTAGCATTTAAAGAGCAGCAAAGCACTTTGGATTCGGTTGTGACTTCGGCAGTAAGAGATGCTGTGGACTCTGTGCTGATTCCAGCATTACGTAAACTGCGTGAGGACATACAAGCGACTAACAATTCTGTTAAAGAGCTAAGAGGAGTTTTAGGCCATGGCTGCCGCGGCGAAGCAGACACGTGACCGCGTTGATTCTGTTCAGACAACTGCATGTGAGGATAGGAGTGCAGTCACGGACTTAAGAAATCAGCTAGAGCGACTCACCGAGAAGATGACGGATATGGAGGATAAGGGCAGAAGAAATAATGTACGACTGGTGGGGTTACCAGAGGGGGTGGAGGGCTCCGATGTGGCTGGTTTCCTCGGAGTTAATCTCTCCAAGTGGATTCCTTCCCTGAAAGGTCGTAACATCGAGATTGACCGGGCACATCGCGTGTATGATGGAAGGAAAACTCTCATCTTCCGTGTGCTAAGATGGCATGACAGATCGGAGATTCTGAAAGGTGCTCGGCAGGCTTATCCGGTGAAATGCACACAGGACAATGTCACGCTACTATTTTCTCCTGACTTTAGTCCAATTACAGCCGCCAAGAGAAAAAGCTTGGTTCCGGTTTTGAGGTCGATGACGGTGCTTGGTCTCCAGCCCTTCCTCGCTTATCCGGCGGTAATTAAGCTACGGCACGGGGGTGAACAGAGAATCTTCGATTCCCTTCGGAAAGCAGAGGATTTTGTCAGCTCCCTGTCACAGAATGGGACATTTGCTGCGGATCCACAGTGCAGCGGGAGGGCGGCGGCCGCCCTCTCTTCGGCCCGGCGGGAGGGGCTTGGTGGCCAGGATGGATGAGATGCCGGCTGCCCGGAAGAAGATGGTGGCGGGAGGGATATGGATGCTTGCTAGATCTCTTTTTTTCTTTTTTCTTCTTTCCTCTCTCCTCCTGGGATAGTGTTCATATTTATCCGATACAATTGTCCCTCTGCTGATAAGACTAACCCCCCGTTTTTTCTTTTTTTCTTTTTTTTTTTTTTTTTTCTGGAGGGGACTAATGGAGAGTAGGTTTCATTACAATAATGTTTTGGTTATGTGAGCCTTTTGGGAGGCTCGTTTTGCACTGAAGTGGATCGTCACGGATCATCACGAATTTTTGTTGCTCAATCAGACCTATGTTCTCGGTAACGTGCGGCCTGAGTTGTTTTTTGTCTATAGTTGTTGGTCATCTCTGTCTGTGTTGCTTTTATTTTTTTACAACAGATATTCATGCTTTTATTTACTTTACCTTGTTTCTAAGGGGATTTTTCATCTAGGTGGTTTGATATCTAGAACGCACACTAACGTTTACATGTCATTTACAGAATGGGAGTGCTTTTGCTTCTCTTCATTTATTGAATACAATTTCGGGATTATGAATATTGAATGTATACTCTAAATATTTTATTACTGAATGTGACTGGCTTAAATTCTGCTGTTAAACGAACCTGTGTGTTAGAATATTTACACCGTAAATCTATTTCTGGTGCCCTGATATGTAACACTGCGTCATCGGGTATTTTTCTTCATGTGTTTTGGGAGTGTCCTGTTGTCATGGATCTATGGACGCATGTAAACCTGGTTTTATCCTCCTCACTACGGACTGATTGCTTTGCTAATACAAGTGTGTGTCTTCTTGATGTTGATTCTGGTCTCTCTATAAGCTTAATACAAAGGAGAAGGCTGTTTGCTGGTTTTGCGGCTGCGAGGAGGACAATGATGCAGAACTGGTGTGCGCCGCACGTGTGTGGAGAGGCATATTGGATTGCATATTATTATTACTTTATTTCTATTTTTTTTCTAACATATGTGATTATATAAAGGAAGGACCTGTTTTGTTGTTACGTTTTCCCTCCCTCTCTCTCTCCCCTTTGATTGGACCTTTAAAATATGGAATATGTGTCTGTTGTTTAGTTTTGTTTGTTTGAGTGGATGTTATGTTGTGATGTTGTGTGAAAAAAATTAAAAAGTGTGTGACGCTTTTTGGAAAGAAATAAAACGTAATTTGGGAAAAAATAAACCAGATTTCATAGGGCCCTATACTTGTGTCATTTTTTGTGTGTGCATCTGTGTATCCATGTGCATATTCATTGTACCTGTATGTTTTCCAGATAATTGTTTTCATGACCCTATCGGTGCATTGTGGCAATGAAGTGATTTGTTCCTCTTTTGTAAGCTGTTTTGGATAAAAATGTCTGCCAAATGCATAAATGTGAACATAAATGATTGTACATAATGATCAGAAAGTTAGGGGATGGACTTTTGCAAAAAGGCCTTTTTTCAGTTTGGTCCAACTTATTCTAGGTGTTGTCATTCTCAGTGAGACGATTGAATCGATTGACGATTAAGATGTGGGACTTCCTTTTCTTTCCTATAGCCCCCATTTGAACATTGTGATTCATTGTTGCACAAGTGCACTGTCCCCTCTTACAGTCGCTGTTCAAACTCACAGCAGTTACTTTACGAGCGTGAGCTTCCATCACTTATTGCAACAAATAGCCCCTTAATCATGTGTAATATGAACCTCATTAGTTTCAAAGGATTTTGTTCCTGGAGGCACAATGGCATGTGATTTTTTTTTTTTTTTTTTTTTTTTCCTCTTCAAGTAGCATTTTATACTCCCGAGTGGATCTTTTATGTCAGCAAAAAAGGCCTAAAGCCATGTACTCGTTTCTAGTCTCATGTTGTAAGTATTGCCATTTTTCAGGGTTGTATTTAATTCTGCTGCTAGAAGCTACAGGTTTTGTTGTCTCAGAGTCTGTAATGGATTCTTTGCTGTGTGTTCTGTCTTTTGCCAGCCTGTCCCCTGGGCACCTACAAGATGTCGTCACGACAGCAAGAGTGTTTCCCGTGTCCGGCTAACAGCAAGGCTGAAGAAGAAGGCTCTGTGCTGTGTGTGTGCGAGGACGACCACTTCAGAACTCCACTGGACCCTCCATCCGCACCCTGTACACGTAAGTCAGTCAGCTTCTATGTGGGGTGAATGTTTATGTGTGCATTTGTGTGTGTACTTATTTGTGCACAGGTATTTATTTGTGTGTTCTCATGTTTGTACAATCCAATCCTGTTGATTCCTGGTTTAATTTTGTTTACAGTGGGGTTCAGCACTGCCAACAGGAATGTTGTGTTTGTTGTGTGTACAGTTGATATATTGGTGATATATGGTAACAATTTAGTTTAGAGACCAATTGACTATTAACTAGTTGCTTATTAGCATGCATATTACTAGCATATTGGCTGTTTATTTGTATTTCTAAAGCACATATTAACCTTATTCTGCATGACCATATTTTAAATCCCTTAAAGGGTTAGTTCACCCAAAAATGAACTACTCGCCCTCATGTCATTCCAAACCCGTAAGACCTTCGTTCATCTTCGGAACACAAATTAAGATATTTTTGATGAGTCGAGTCAAGCTTTATTGTCATTCCGCTACATGTGTGGACATACAGTGGAACGAAATGTCGTGTCTCGCAGGACCACGGTGCTACATAAATAAGCATAAATATAAACATACAACATAAGACGTAAGAACAATTTTAGACCTACATAGCTAACTTATTGAATCGGTAATCTAACTGTTACAGTTATTTATTTATTTATTTATTAAATCGGAGAGCTCTGACCTTCCATAGACAGCAATGCAACTGCAATGTTCCCAGGTCCAGAAACGTAGCAAGGACATCGGAAAAATAGTCATTAAAATAATACATCGATTGCGTTTGGCTTACTCTGCAAAATGGCGGAAGACGGTAACTCGGGGAGAAGAATTGTTGAATAATTATTGTTTTCTTTGCGCACAAAAAGTATTCTTGTAGCTTCGTAAAATTACGGTTGAACCACTGATATCACATGGACAATTTTACAGATGTCCTTGTTACGTTTCTGGATGGGAACATTGCAGTTGCATTGCTGTCTATGGGAGGGTCTATGGGAAATTTCATCAAAAATATCTTAATTTGTGTTCCGAAGATGAACCTAGGTCTTACGGGTTTGGAACGACATGAGGGTCAGTAATTAATGACAGAATTTTCCTTTTTGGGTTAACTAACCCTTTAATTCTACTACATACCTAAACTTAACATCTACCTTACTAACTATTAATAAGCAATAAATTAGGAGTTTATTGAGGCAAAAGTCATAGTTAATAGTGAGAATTGGTCCCCAAACTAAAGTGTTACCATATATATTATAATGTACAATTCACTATAGTAGTTACACTGTTACAGTTATTTATTTATTTATTAGTTATTCACACAATTAAAGATAATGTTTCATTTTTTTCACTTTTGAAATATTTTCTATCCTAGCTTAATATGATTTTTTTTGCCAATGTTAGACAACTGTGAATTAATCATAGGTTGGTGTCACTGAAAAGTGCTCCAAAAACCCTGACACAGCAGCGTTAGCACAGCCGTTAGCTATTTATTTGCTATTTGTTTACCAATGGCAGATGTAGTAGTGAAAACCATTTCCAAAACAATTGTTATTTTTTGCTATTCTGTTTAGTGGCTCTGGTGACACAGAAATCACACACTTAACCTTTCAATTCTTGTGTTACCAGCCCTTTATTCTTGGCTGAATGAGTCTCTGAGTGCTTATGACTTTTATTTACACCATTAATTACTGTATTGATTAGGCTGCTGTTATATGAGGGAGAGAAAGACTGTGTGATCGTGTTAATTATAGTATCGATTCTACAGTCACTCTTATGAGCAGATGCCACCAGTTTATTATTGCGAGAGAGAGAGAAAGAGCAATGTCTATAATGACTGTAAATGACAGAAGACAAAGAATTGAAAGGAGAAGACATGATATGAATTGCGTTTACTCTTCTATGTGTATTTTGCATACTGTTCTGTTTTGTAATGTGCCTGTGTGTAGGTGTGTGTGTCTGTACCCTAGTGTATGTGCTACATAAGTGAAAAAGCACTGCTCTGTGTGTGTGTGATTGTGTGTGTCCTGTCTTGTGGCGGATGTATCCTGACTGCAGCTGTTCCCCACCGCTCATGGCCACACGTGGACTCTGTTGCATAAGCCTTCAGAGCCTTTAATAAATCAACGCTTCTTGCACACATCTAAATTATTCCATACACACACCTCACGCTTGAGCATTTGCTTTACAATTTCATTATCATCTGCTGCATTTATGAGACAAGAGACTCTTTTTCAAAAGCCTCGATCTCAAAATTTAAACTTAACAAATGCATGTATGAGAGAACAATCAGGCGCTCAGGAATGCTGTGTAGCATCAGTTATGACCCGCTTTTGATTATAATGTTTCATACCTATACTTGGCTCCCACAGCTAATTCAGATTAATTCAAATTCCTTTGGTGGCATTTATTGGAAGTGACAAGTTAAAAGAAAGATATCACAAGCAAACTTGGAATGTAAAATAATACAATACAATATAATATAATGTATTTTAAGAATATTTTAAGAATTATTTACTATAATACAATAATTGTATTTATTATTATTTTTATTTAATTTTGTATTTTTATTTTATTTATTTATTTTATTTATTAGCCTATTAGATTTGTTTATTAGATCTTGTTGTATTAATATTTATTATTAATTTTAGTAAGTTATGTAGTATTCATTGAAATTGATCCAGATAAGTCTTGTTTTTAAATGGAAGTACGTATAAATATATTGAGATTAAATATAGTTAAGATTAATATAAAATGTAATAATAATAATAACAATTATTATATTATATTATGCGTCTTATTTCCCTAGTTTTGTTTTTTAAATATTTATTAGCCATTTTAGAAGTATTCATAGATAATGGTTCAGATTGTTTTTTGTTTGTTGAAATTTATTGTGGATTACCATTTGATAGAGGATGAATATAAATAAAGATGGTTTCAAGTGATGTTTTCAATACACATTTTATTTATTTATTTTTGAGATGACTAGTTTGCAGAAAGACCATCTTTTCAAAAAATGAAAAGCAAACTCCGTGCAGCATATTGAGTCCATCATCGCAGTGTGTGTGTGTTTGTGTATTTGAGGGCAGCGGGAGGCACCTGTAGTGCTCTTGGCCTGAGCTGATGATGGGCAGCTTAAAGCCCTGGTGACATTTAAATGGCTTCCTGCTGCTGACAGATTCTTGTCTGACAAACGGCATTAGAGACGCAGGGCTCCAGCCTCGACCCGCTCCTCCCCGAGTCAACAGAACAGTCCTGCACTGCAGGACAGCAGCAATTAACACATCTGATCTCTCTCCTCCTCCCCGCCCCTCTTTTATCACTCTCTCTCTCTATTAGATAAGAGGCTCTCATTCGTTCTGCCCATATGATTCACCATAAATCAGTTGCAGCTTCTGAATGCCATTGCAGCAAGCCATTCAGTTCTGTACAGCCGCTTTAAGGTCCTTGATCTTACCATGAAATCAAATGCTTTCTATAGGCTATCACAAAACCCATTTTAAAATCTGAAAAACACAGTTATTGGTACTGCTGTGTTTAAGTTGAATTTCTAAGTGTTTAATGTCTGCACTGGGTGGAAGTAGAGGAATTCTTTGTATTTAAATTCAAGCAAAGCAAACAGTCGTACATTATGATAGTGGCCAAAATATTTGTGTTAGTTATTATTTAAATTTATTTTAATTACATTTTTACACATTTTTACAAAGTTTTGCCAGTTTTAAGATATAATTATATCAATATATCAATATGTGAATTTTGTATTTTACCTTGTTTTATGCTTTTAGTCAAGCATGTTAATAATAACAGTAATAATGGAAAAATACATACATTATTATTATAAGTAGTAGTAGTAGTAGTATTAAAGGGATAGTTCACCCAAAAATTAAAATTCTGTCATTTAATTACTCACCCTCATGTCGTTCCAAACCCATAAGACCTTTGTTCATCTTCAGAACACAAACTTAGATATTTTTGATGAAATCCGAGAGCTTTCTGACCGTGCATAGACAGCAATGCAACTACCACTTTCAAGGCAGAGAAAGGTAGTAAGGACATGGTTAAAATAGTCCATGTAACATCAGTGGGTCAACCGTAATTTTATGAAGCTACGAGAATTTTTTTTTTTTTTAAGGAAAACAAAAATAATGACATTATACAACAATTTCTTCTCTTATGTGTCATGAAATTTGTGTTCTGAAGATGAACAAAGGTCTTAGTTTTGGAGCAACATGAGGTTGAGTAATTAATGACTGAATTTAGCTTTTTTGGTGAACTATTACCTTTAACCGCAACAATAACATTTAAACCTCTTTTTTAAATCTCACCAAGTGATTACAAAATGAAAACACTTATCTTTTTAATTTGAAATCTGCTGCCACAGATTCAGTCAAATTACATGTCGGCACATTTACATGAAGCAGCTTTTCCTCTCCCTGTATTTGTATGAATGGAGTTTTTGCTAGTGCATGAGAGCTGTGTTTGTCTTTGCCAATGCCCTCAATACTCCATGATCTCTCTTTGACTGTCTTCCATGGCCTGTGTTCATTTCCTCTCAAGTGATTTTAAGCCTCAAGCTCCGTTAAGCTTTACCCAGTTGTAGCTAATTGGGATAAATTATTAAAAATAATTACAGCTCATTGAGGGGTAATTATCATCATGTTAATTGGAGTATGTTCATATGACATTTATTTAATGCTTAAGATTTTTTTTTCTTTTTTGTGGTGATGGTGGTGCTGAACACTTCAGTACTTTTTGTTTTAATCAAGCATTACAAACTTCATTTGTTTATTTATTTATTTATTTTTGCACACAGGCCCACCCTCTCCACCTCGAGATCTGGTCTACACCCTCAAACAGTCCACACTCATTCTGGAGTGGGCCGCTCCAAATGACTCAGGCGGCCGAGGGGATCTCACCTACAGCATAGGCTGCCGGCGATGCGTCGGCCCCCCGCGGGCCCCGCAGGTGCAGTGTGAACCCTGCGGAGCCAGCGTGGGCTTTGTACCACAGCAGAGCGGCCTGACGGAGCGCACAGTCACCGTAGTCAACCTGCTGCCCAACTCCAACTACTCCTTCAGCGTGGAGGCCCGGAACGGCGTCTCGGAGTTACTCCCCAACAAAAGGTTCTACACGCAGGTCAACATCTCCACCAGCCTTCCAGGTACATTCTTCATAAAATATTTAAACTAGTGTTTACCTAGTATTAGGGGTGTAATGGTACACAGACATGATGGTTCGGTACATACCTCGTTTTTGACATCACAGTTCAGTATGGTTTTCGTTACAGCAGGGGAAAAAAACAAACATAAAATTGCTTTTTTTTATTAAACAGTGGTTTATTGAACTAATTGCTCTTTCTTTGAATAAATTAAATTATAATTAATTTTCTATAGGGATGAAAATCTACCTCAGTTTATGATCTAAACTATAGGCAGCCCTTTTCCATTACTATAAGGTTACAATTAAAAACAGTAAATTTAAATTTAATTACTATTAACAGTAAATTTAATTACTATTCATTTTTTAAACATAATAATCAGCACTTAACTTAAAAAAATTGTATGCAAACATGTAAATTGCACATAATGCAGGTTTTAAATTAACTTCTAAATTATGACATTTCTATTTGTTGTTGAAATATATTTATTTAAACAGTGGCTGTCATAGCTTAACATACATTAAATAATTAAGACATCACTAACAGGGAAAAGTAAAATATAATGAGTATATAGTCTAATATTTCGCAAAATGCTCCTCTCTAGATTTAATTTCTCTAGCGAACTAATGAGCTGTGGACTTACCTGAGGTAAATGAAATGCTACGTGACATTTTGTTTTGACGTCATTCATTCATGTTTATTTCACGTTAAAACTAGTAGTAAAGAGGAAGGGATAGTCACGCTTATTCATTTACATTTACATTTACATTTATGCATTTAGCAGACGCTTTTATCCAAAGCGACTTACATTGCATTCAGGCTATACATGTTTTATCACTGTGTGTTCCCTGGGAATCGAACCCACAACCTTTTGCGCTGCTAACGCAATGCTCTACCACTGAGCCACAGGAACACTCACGCTCCACACTGCCGTTTGAACTGAGGCGTTTATATAGCAATCTGTCACGTCACATCAAAAGCCATCAAAATGGTATTTATCGTTTAAATTTCCTGAAAAAATTACATAATTTGAAAGATGAGTCTTTGTTTCTGATCCAAAATATCAATATATAAAACTGGAAGTTTCCAATGAAGTTCCACTCGTGCAGTGGTTAAAACAACGCTGTATTTGTTCGGTACAGATGCATACAGAACTGAAAGACCAGTACCAAAAATTTTCGGTACACATTGCACCCCTACCTAGTATCATTCCCTGTATTTCCAAATAACATGCGTCAGTGAGTCAAAGTTCACTTTTTTTATGAGGATAAAGCCTGTTTAGCAAGAGGCAGTTCTGTAAAACACTGTAAAACTCATGATTTTTTTTTTCTCTTTATATGTCATCTGATGTCATATGATCCCACATTGCAGCTTTTGCATTAGTCAGTGTAATGTGGATGGTAAATGCTGGTTTGCATGTTTTTTTTGTTTTTTTTTTGAGTGGTTGTCTTGCTCCTAATGTTGGTAGAGACCGTATTTAAGGACACCGTCCTCTCTCAGTAATACTGCAGCAGATGTTTTTACTCATCTCCATTTGATTTGAGTGAAATAGTCCCTTTTTTGAGCCAAATGAGGATGTGACAAAGCAGCTTATTCATCTTAGTGCTTCTCAGTTTCATTGCATTCTTGTGTTGTTGATGTCTTTCCATACCATGTGGCATTAAACAACGTTCCTCTCCTCTTTAATGAGCTGTGGTCAATGTGAGTGCTTTTTTTATTATTATAGTTTTTTTATTATTTTGGGTTTGTGGATTTATATGGTACACATGAGTATTATCAAAAAACAAAAATACACAAAACATTTACATTAGTTTTTTACCATTAGTTGAGATGGTCGTTTTATTGTGGCTTAGTGCTGAACAACAGAAACTACACAATTACAAATCCGCTGCTAGCAGTTAAAGACTAAATGTTCTGCACATAATATATAGTAAATAATATGGTAAAACCTCACATTACCTCCAGCCAACAGCCTCCATGAGGTAAATGGCTCATTAACATAAAAAATAATGTCTTAATGCAGAAAGGCTCATGTGAGGGGAATGGAAAGTGTCCACCTTGGTAAAAAGTAAAAAACGCAGACGTGCGTGTGTGCATGTCGACCCATGAGTGCACACTCCATTTTTAGTGCTGACCAATTACAAAGTTAAGTTGTATAAGAGCAGCATCTGGAGTCAAGCAGGGCTTAGTGAACAGCTGGTGTGTGTTTGTGTGAGAGGTCAGTTCTGAAGTGTTTGCCTGCACACACACACACACACACACACACACACATATACATTGTACGCAATATTATGTAAATGTCCGGTAACACACTTCAGAAATCACTTGGAGTATTAGACCCTCACCTGTGTCGTCAAATGCCTCTACAGGACAATGTGCACTGATATTAATTCCCTTTACACAACACCCAGATTAACACAGACCCACTGAGCCACACACAAAACATACTGTACAGAGTCACACAGACTCACAATCACATTACCGTTTGCTCAGATCCTTCAATGATCCCAGAGTGCCCGAACACAAAGGCTGAAATAAGCAGCGCAGGAGCCGCATGTTTATTAATGGAGATCTCTTTTATCAAGACTTATACACACTCAGATTTTGCTTTCCATTAAGAGTAAATTGCAGAGCGTTTATTTGGCACTCGACTCCTGCGCCTTTCATTATTTGATACTCTTCCCAACACAATTGCTTTTTCTCAGCCAAAAATGACTCTTTCTTTGTCTCTCACACCTTTTCAGTAATCTATTTTCTCTCTCTTTCTTTCTCTCCTTTTCCCCTTCAGGCAGAGTCCAAATTAACTTTTTTTCACACCTGCCAAAGCAAGTGAATTGAGAACATTTGCCAGCCATAAAGCCGTTTATATAGATTTTAAATGTTTTTTTTTTTTTTTTGATGATGATGATGATGAAAAGAAATTTTTAAAGAATAAAGAAATCATAAAAAATCTTTAAGAAATGACTTTACTGTCACTTGGGTAATTTAATGTGTCCTTTCTGAATAAAAGTATTAATTTTCTTTAAATATATAATAGATATGTAATGATTTATAATGTAATAATTGTTTTATTGCTTAATTATTATATTTATAATTTATTATTTTATATTTATTTTAATTTGCTATGACACTGGCAAATATTTTTTTATCTACTCACAAAAGCCAGATTTTAAATTGCATTTGGCACTTGGTGGGTGTTAAATTTGGACCAGGGTCTCAGGTATAAATCATATTCCTTTGTGTTTTCATCTTTGTGTGCTTGAAGTTGTGTGGGTAGCCATAACACAAGTCTTTAATTTTTATGTGTGTTGCATAGTCTAACTTAATTTTGCTCTGTTCCCTGTTCTGTTCTCAATCAACACACCATTAATCCCTCCCTCGCACAGCACAGGCTCAAGGTTAACTGGAGCTCTCAGAGGAAGTGCTATTACTTTACTGTGATGTACAGTCTCAGAGGCAGCTGTGTGTTTGAGCTCTGTGTTTAGAGTCGGTGCGATTGCAAGCCAACACAAAGGAGTTTAACTGACTAGAGGCTGAGATAAGTGCCATGCTTGTGTTGAATGTACATGTTCTGTGTTTATTGGCCCTTTGTTGAACTCTCTATACAAATGAAATATAAGCATGCTGATCATTTTGAGAGCAGTTTGCAGCGACCAAATCGGGTCACTCGGCAACCATCGTAGTAAAGCCCCCTGACAGATGTTTTCTATGTAGGTAAATGGCACGCAAGTACTGCTCCTATCTACTGTACTTGAATAGGGAACAACATTTTTATTCCCTGAAATGTCAAAATTACATTTAAGTAAATATTTGTAATCAGCTGTAAAATGTGGTTCATAGCAATATTAATGCATTTTATGAGTTTAAAGAGATAGTCCACTAAAAAAAGGAAAATTCTTATTCCACTTATTCATGTGGTTTCAAATTTGTGTGACTTAATTTTTTTTTCTGTGGAACACAAAATATATTTTAATGTACAATGGAAACCAAACTGTTTTGGTTGCCATTGACTTCCATTGAAACTCTTTGCTTGCCAAACATTTTTCAAAATGATTGTTTAGTTTTATGCACTGAACAGTTCTGGAATTGTGAGACACCATTTGAAGGGATAGTTCTTGCAAAAATAAAGTCAGTGGTGTCCAGTATTGTTTTGAACCCCATTGTGTGTCATTGTATAAAAGATAATTCAAACTTTCTTCACAATGTCTTCTTTTATGTCATAAAGGATTCACAATATGAGTAACACAGGGCTCTAGACTGAGAGAACAGTAGCATGATACTGCTACTGTTAATTATTCTTAATTAAAAAGCACAACAACAATAAAACAGTAGGTTACAATGACAAACTAGTTTACATAACATTTATTAACAAAAACGAATAAGACGAGGCATGGCATAGGACACATCACATGCTGTATTATATACCGACTAATAAATGACAGAAAGTTTAGCAAATACTGAGGAATCAAATAACAATAATATAAAAAAATTAAGAAAAGCCTCATAGCGTAACGTGAGGTAACCAGCAAAGATAACAAGCTTTTCAAAATGAAAACAAAAAGAAAAGTAAAACTAAACTGGCTGTCGCTAAAAGGACTTGCATGTACAAACCCGATTCCAAAAAAGTTGTGACACTGTACAAATTGTGAATAAAAACAGAATGCAATGATGTGGAAGTTTCAAATTTCAATATTTTATTCAGAATACAACATAGATGACATATCAAATGTTTAAACTGAGTAAATGTATCATTTTAAGGGAAAAATAAGTTGATTTTAAATTTCATGGCATCAACACATCTCAAAAAAGTTGGGACAAGGCCATGTTTACCACTGTGTGGCATCCCCTCTTCTTTTTATAACAGTCTGCAAACGTCTGGGGACTGAGGAGACAAGTTGCTCAAGTTTAGGAATAGGAATGTTGTCCCATTCTTGTCTAATACAGGCTTCTAGTTGCTCAACTGTCTTAGGTCTTCTTTGTCGCATCTTCCTCTTTATGATGCGCCAAATGTTTTCTATGGGTGAAAGATCTGGACTGCAGGCTGGCCATTTCAGTACCCGGATCCTTCTTCTACGCAGCCATGATGTTGTAATTGATGCAGTATGTGGTCTGGCATTGTCATGTTGGAAAATGCAAGGTCTTCCCTGAAAGAGACGACGTCTGGATGGGAGCATATGTTGTTCTAGAACTTGGATATACCTTTCAGCATTGATGGTGCCTTTCCAGATGTGTAAGCTGCCCATGCCACACGCACTCATGCAACCCCATACAATCAGAGATGCAGGCTTCTGAACTGAGCGCTGATAACAACTTGGGTTGTCCTTGTCCTCTTTAGTCCGGATGACATGGCATCCCAGTTTTCCAAAAAGAACTTCAAATTTTGATTCGTCTGACCACAGAACAGTTTTCCACTTTGCCACAGTCCATTTTAAATGAGCCTTGGCCCAGAGAAAACGCCTGCGCTTCTGGATCATGTTTAGATATGGCTTCTTTTTTGACCTATAGAGTTTTAGCTGGCAACGGCAAATGGCACGGTGGATTGTGTTCACCGACAATGTTTTCTGGAAGTATTCCTGAGCCCATGTTGTGATTTCCATTACAGTAGCATTCCTGTATGTGATGCAGTGCCGTCTAAGGGCCCGAAGATCACGGGCATCCAGTATGGTTTTCCGGCCTTGACCCTTACGCACAGAGATTGTTCCAGATTCTCTGAATCTTTGGATGATATTATGCACTGTAGATGATGATAACTTCAAACTCTTTGCAATTTTTCTCTGAGAAACTCCTTTCTGATATTGCTCCACTATTTTTCGCCGCAGCATTGGGGGAATTGGTGATCCTCTTCCCATCTTGACTTCTGAGAGACACTGCCACTCTGAGAGGCTCTTTTTATACCCAATCATGTTGCCAATTGACCTAATAAGTTGCAAATTGGTCCTCCAGCTGTTCCTTATATGTACATTTAACTTTTCCGGCCTCTTATTGCTACCTGTCCCAACTTTTTTGGAATGTGTAGCTCTCATGAAATCCAAAATGAGCCAATATTTGGCATGACATTTCAAAATGTCTCACTTTCAACATTTAATGTGTTATCTATATTCTATTGTGAATAAAATATAAGTTTATGAGATTTGTAAATTTATTGCATTCTTTTTTATTCACAATTTGTACAGTGTCCCAACTTTTTTGGAATCGGGTTTGTATTTTTTCTACAAGAATATCAACATGTTCACCTTCTCTGGTTTAAAAGGCGGTCTTTTACTTTAGTTTGAAAACCAAATCCTCCGTTGCGCTCCGTCTGCTGCGCGCACCTTCACGCTCGTGTTGACGCAGCGAGTATAAACCAGGCTCTATAAAAAAGCGCCTCTCTTCATGTGATCAGTGAAATCTGACTCCTGCAACAATGTGCTGCAGCTGGCAGCGCGCGCTGTATGAAGCAGATGCTTTGGAGCAGCGCAGACCATGCACTCGCACAAGTGCGACCACTTCAAATTTTTACTCGCACACTCTCAAAATATGGTCGCAAATAATAAGTTATTTTTTCTTATTAAGAATAACAATGAATCCATCTTTTGTTTTAGTCTTAAAAAGTGAGAGGTGTATAGATATAAGCAAAACAGACAATTATCTTTTCTTGTAAAACGTGACACCAAGATCGCGAATTTGAAAGTGAAAGTGAAAGAACACGAAAAGTGGAATTCCTGTTCACAAAATTTAAATCACAAATAATACTGATGAAAAAGAACGGGTTGAATGTTGAACACTTTCGTTACCATATAACTATAAACTATGATAAAAGTTCATCTGCATGCATTGATTAATGAAATGTTGTATCAAATAAATATGATGTGTAAATTAATGCTCGTGCGACCAACTGAGAAAGTTAGCCGCACCATTGGGAAGAATGAGTCTAGAGCCCTGGTAACATGATGACATATTTAAATTTTTGGGTGAACTATCCCTTTCTAACTATCCTTATGTCTAATGTAAAAATTAACAACCAAACAAGTGTCAAGAAAACAGTTGAGAATCACTGTTAGTGCCCATAACGTTCCAAATAAAAATAGAAAACTAACAAAAGGTTCTATATACAGCTAACCACTGAATTATCAACAAAAATAATAATAATAATAATTAAAGAAATAACATGCTTATTTACTATATAAAAAAAAATCCCTCTATTTTCTAGGAAAAATACTGGGCGGAAAAACATTTTCACTCAGAAATTACTAGTAAATTTTACAATCTATTACAAAGAAATGGCTAGACACATTAAATTAAATGTGAAATTTCGAAGCATAAAAACTTAAAACTTGCACTAATAATCTTTGTTATATTTACAACTTTGACAAATAATGTTTTAGAGTGCATATTATGAATGGTTCAGTTACATAAAATGACTAATACTGTGGTATAGGATTTTGCCCATCCCTATGTTGAGCTGTCGATTTCGATTTTAGAAAAACCTTAGTAAGTGTTACATTTTGGAGTACATATAATGTAATAGGCTTAAATCAAGCAGCTTCCCTCCTCACTATGTGAGCGTTAATCTGAATTTAGCAGTAGAAATCAGTCAGAAATAACCCTGCACTTATAAACAACTCTGCAAAGGTTCACAAGTGTGTAAAAACTAATCAGCTGTGGAGGTCCCTGGAGATTCGAGGCAGGAGGAGTTCCTGTACCCCACGGGACCTCCTTCCCTGTGGCCTCTCAAGAAAAGAAGCCAAGCAACCTCTCCTTTCAAGCCGAACCTCCCAATAGGGCCTGCGGTGGGCTGATAAAGTCCGGCTCAAAGCCTCCTTCTCAAATACAGGGAAATCCGTTTGGTCAGGGTGCACTTCTCATCGACCTGTGGTCTTAAACTCTTCACTTGCTAAGAGCTAACGCTGCCGGCCGTGAACCGTGCGCTGTAAAGCTCCACAGACCTTCTCCGCAGCGTGGAGGCACCACTGGGCCCTTATCCTGAGAGGAAGTTTAATATTTCCCATTGGGAGAGCGAGAGGAGGGATTGGCTAACAGCTTTAGTTTAGGGTGGGGGTGAGAGTGTGCCCTCAAAGTCACTAATGCAGTATTCATAAAGGTCACTGGCTCTTTTATGACATATTGTCTCAGAACACAGCAAGGGCGTCAGTCCCATCATGCTCTCCGCTTGCGTGGAGCCCGTCACGGTTAAGTGAGGTAATAATGCAGTCATACACTAGAGCGTGTTGACATGTACTCAGATACATATAGAGAGACCGTGGAGATCGCACAAACACTGGCTATGACAGCTTCAACATATAAGCTAAACCCTGAAGGTACAAGCAATAAAACTTCCAATAATCTTCAAAGTACTAGTGATAGAATGATATATTGGACAGGGCGGTTAATCGTTTGAGATTCGGCCATTCTGAGATTATCGGATTAACAGAAGCGTGTCGGTTGCACTTTCTGCTGAAAGCCTCGTCAATTGATAACATGCATTTTCTAGCAATGAGTGTATTGTGAGTAAATCACTGTTACTGTTCTCAACAGGTCTACATAGGTATGACTCATTTTATATCACTGAAAAAATTCACAATATAGTTATATTTTCGGAATGTTCATAAAAAGTTGTTTTTATATTAAATAAGCATGTTCTAATGCCTATTTTTGGATAATTCAGTTTATTAAATAGTTCATCAAACAGGATAAAGTACCCTTTAAATTACTGACACTGTAATAATTTACTGTAATGATTTTTTTAAGTGCCTCATACACCATTTAATACTGTTGATCTGAATTTTATCTGAATTATTTTTCTCTTCTCTTTTTTTTCTTATTTTATATGTGTGTTGTGTTCATAAATATATTTATCTGTATTTATATTCTAAATATAAAATATAATCTCCCATGATTCATGCACCATTTAATACTGTGGATCTGAAAGTGTTTCATTTGTTATTTTTCTCTTTTTATTTGGAACTTAATGGGTGCAAACCAAAAGATAAGTGTTTATAAATACAAATATTATGAACACTATTATAATAATAATAATAATAATGCAAAAGTGTGGTCATAAATAATATAAATATATTCTGAACACTTATTCATAATAATAATAATAATAATAATTATTATTATTATTATTATTATTGTTGTTGTTGTTGTTAGTTTGTAGTTTATATGGATAGTTTGTGGGTCATGTGTAAATAACAAATAACATATATTGTGGTGTAAAAGTTATATAAAAAAAAAAAAAAAAAAAAATATTATCATTCAGTCATACCACCCAGGCCTTGGACATATGTGCGTTAGAATATGACTGTGTGCGCTTGCAAGCTGACTTGTGCCACAGTACCTGCTACAAATTTAACTAGACATCTGTTGAGGCATTTTTTTTTCCCCCAAAGTTAAATCAGTGTGAATATATAAACTGAAAGAAATCTGACGGCATTCCAACCCCTATGATTTGTAAAAGCTTTTTCTCACCATAGATGATTCACTTATTTTTGGGCATATTTTCTGTTAGATAAATAACTCCATCGGCTACATGAATGTGTAAGTGCTTCATTCAGATCTTTAGAATTGCCCATCACACATAGTAATTTTTAAAAGTGCCTCATAAAACATTTAATTCTGTGGATCTAAAAATTTGAGGGTATAAATCTGAATTTTGAGCCAGCCATGAATAAGACCCAAACAAAGAGTGGGCAGATTTGGGTCACATCTTCTCTCAGATCTGAGTTTGGACAGCTCTGCTTTTGATAGATTGCAGCTCTTTTACACCAGAACACACTTTCCATAGTTGCTCAACAAAGCCCCAATGTTTTCACGATTGTTTCAGGGTGTTTACGTGCCCGATGCGTGTGTGTGTCAGAGGGAGACAGGCAGAGGGGAGGGGTCAGTGTGGAGGGATTGACATTTCAATATCTTCAGAGGATTTTGTTTGGCTGCTTTAGATGGCCGAGGCCTGTGGAGCTCTCTGGGGTCTGGCACCTCTGCGTGCCTCATCAGAGGGAGGGTGGGGTGAGAGGGATAAGAGGATGACATAGGGTGAAGGACAGCAGGATATATGGCCCAAAGAGGACAGGGAGAGAGAGAGAAGTGTGTGTATGTATGTCAGCCTTACTTTCTTCTGTGGAACACAAAAGAAGATATTTTGAGGGTTTTTTTGGAGGGGGGCAAACAGTGAAAGTTGTTTGGACCCACTGACTTTAATTGTATGGACAAAAACGGTTAATTATCTTATTTAGTGTTTCACTGAAGAAATAAAATCATATAGGTTTAGAACAACTTAAGTGATTAAAATATGATAGTTTTTTTTAGTATTTTAAAGCGGTCATATCATGAAAATCTATTTTTTAAATATTTTTTTTCTTGAAAAGCCAAATTGTTTACAGTATTTGATTGAACGATTGTTGAATGAATTATGAAAGACTTTTCAACTTTACATACAACTGTTTTCAAACTAAGTTTAAAAAATAAATTCTAACATATATATTACATTTATGGGAATAAAGGCATGCCATTTTGAAAATAATCTCATAAGTCTTTTACAACAATAAAACAGTACAAAATTAAATAGTAACAGTTTAAAAAGTCAATTTAATGTTGTTTTAAAAACTTGTTTTAGGGTGGCACTTATATGCTGGTGTATTTTCAGATAATTTAATTTGAATTTAGTTTATTTCATATTTTAAATACTGTTAGATTTATGCTTAACACAAGAAAAACAAAAAATAAACTTAATACTTTGAAGCTGTTAATATTTTTCAATTCAAGTAAATTGAATCTTGAAATCTTAAATCTTGAAAAATAATTTTTTGTTGGATTTTTTTTCCAAAATAAACAAACATTCCTGGCTGTTTTGTAGTACCTGCTGCTCTATGCAACCTTCCGAAGAATCCCAGCATTAGAAAAAAATATTTTTACCTGTTTACACTCTCAGAAAAAAAGTTCAAATCTGTCTCTGTGCCCTGGTAAAAAGGTATACAGTCATGGCCAAAAATATCGGCACCCTTGGTAAATATGATCAAAGAAGGCTGTGAAAATTAATCTGCATTGTTAATCCTTTTGATCTTTTATTTTAAAAAATCACAAAAATCTAACCTTTCATTGGATAAGAAGAATTTAAAATGGGGGGAAATATCATTATGAAATAAATGTTTTCTCAAATACACATTGGACACAATTATTGGCAACCCTAGAAATTCTTATGAGTAAAATATCTCTGAAGTATATTCCCATTCATATTCACAATTTTGAGCACTCCAGGATGATTATGAACATGAAATTATCCAGCCATGGCTTCCTGTTTCACAGAAATATAAATAGGAGGGAAAACAAAGCCCAAATTCCCTTAATCATCCATCACAATGAGAAAAACCAAAGAATATATTTCTGATGTGCAGCAAAAGATAATTGAGCTTCACAAATTAGTGAAGTGGCTTTAAGAAAAGAGCTAGAGCAGTGAAAATTCCCATTTCCACCATCAGGGCAATAATTAAGAATTTCCAATCAACATAAAATGTTATGAATCTGCCTGGAAGAGGACGTGTGTCTATATCGTCCTAATGCACGGTGAGGAGGAGAATTTGAGTGGCCAAAGACTCTTCAAGGACCACAGCTGCAGAATTGTAGAGAAAGTTTGAGTTTCGGGGTCAGAAATCCTTATTAAAAAATTGTCAAACAGCCCCTACATCACCACATGTTGTTCGGGAGGGTTTCAAGAAAAATTCTCCTCACTCATCCAAAAAAAATCTCCAGCATATTTAGTTATCAGACACGACTGGAACTTCAAATGGGACTGGCTTCTATGGTCAGATGAAACTAAAAAAATTGCTTTTTAGCAGCAAACACTCAAGATGGGTTTGGTGCACACAGGGATAAAAAAGTATCCCATGTGTACAATGAAATATACTGCTGTATTTTTGATGTTGTGGGCCTATATTTCTGCTGGAGATCCTGGAAATCTTGTTTAGACGTATGGCATCATGGATTCTATCAAATACCAACATAAAAAATCAACAAGTGACTGACTCTGTTAGAAATCTTATAATGGGCCATGTTTGGATCTTCCAACCGGACAATAATCCAAACACAAACCTCAAAAACAACACAAAAATGGGTCACTGAGCACAAAACCAAGCTTCTGCTATGGCCATTCCAGTCCTCTGACCTGAACCCTGTAGAAAATGAGTGAGGTGAACTGAAGAGAAGAAGCACCGTCATGGAGCTGTGAATCTGAAGGATCTGGAGAGATTCTGGATAAAGGAATGGTCTCTGATCTCTTGGCAGGTGTTCTCTAACCTCATCAGGCATTATAGGAGAAAATTTAGAGCTGTTAAACTGGCAAATGGAGGTTTCAAAAAGTATTGAATAAAAGGGTGCCGTTAATTGTGACCAATGTGTATTAGAGAAAAACATTTATTTCATAATGATATTTCCCCCCCATTTTAAATTCTTATTATCCAATGAAAGGTTAGGTTTTTGTGATATTTTTTTTTTTTTTTTTTTTTTTTTTTAAATAAAAGATCAAAAGGATTAACAATGCAGATTAATTTTCACAGCCTTCTTTGATCATATTTACCAAAGATGCTGATATTTTTTCCCATGACTATATATATAACCCCTATTAGGTGCATATACCTTAAAAGTACACATTAGTATTTGCCTAAAGTGTACAAATTAGTACAATTTGAAAAGTTATTGCCCCAGGAATAGTTTTGCACCTTTCATCTGAGATACCTGAACATTACAGTTCGACTTCAACAGATTGACCAATCAGCATCTTAAATGTTTGTTTCTCTCTCCCTCCTCCACATCTATCCACCCGTCAGAAGCGACATACTCTCAGAAGCTCAAATCTTCCAGCTCAATTCACAGCACTTCCGTGCATTTGCTCTGGAGTGTGCATTACCGCACCCTCGGTCTCTCCCCCTAACAAGGGAGCTGCTCTCTCGGTCTGCTCTAATGGGGGAAAATGAGAAAGCACAAGGCTCCAGCAGCTCTAAAAGAGATTGAGTCATCACCCTCCATTCAGCGCCACACTCATCCAATTTGGCCCCCTTTGTCACAGAGTGCAAAGGATTTTAATTGGTTGCAACGCAGCGTCTTTTCCTCACCCTATGCGAGGGCTCGCTTTTACCGTTTGAGGTCTTTGTGGTAATCACAGATGTTTTTGCGAGCTTGTTATGTGGCATGCAAGGAGTTGGATGTTGGATCGAGCGCACACACATACGCGGCTAGACGTCCTTAGATCATCAGAGTGTTGCAAAGAGAGTGACGAGAGTGACGAGCAGCTAAAATGAATCAGGCTCTCAAGACAGAGGGAGGTGAGAGAATGCATGAAAGGAGACAAAAAACTGACTCTGAAATGCCCCTCTTCCTTCTTAGTCTCACCCTCGTAAGTGTTGAGATCTTTATTACACTGTTAGAGTGTTGGAGCTGGGTAATATATTTGCAATATACTGTAGTCGTGATTTTGATGATGATATAAAATTAGGAAACATTGTGATTTAATGCAGTCTTTATTTAGCCATTAAGTTTAAAGAGCGTGTCATTAGATTAGTTTTGCCATTATTCTTTGTCTGCAACTCATGAATATAAGACAGCTGTGAAGTAACGTCTTAAACTTGAGTAGCAAAAAGTTTCAGAGTTGTTCAGTCAACTCATTTCAGATATAAAACTTGGATTCAGTGATTTGTTTGTCAACACACAAATAGTTCACGGAAGTCCCTGCATAGCATTTGTTAATTGTTAAAAATATTTGGGTCAGTGTATTAATGTATTTTATAGATTTATTTTATTTATTTAATGAAACATTAACACTTTTATTCAGCAAGTATTAATTAAATTGATCAAAGGTGACAGTCAAGACACTTGTAATGTTACAAAAGATTTTTTATTTTAAATAAATGCTGCTCTTTGTAACTTTGTTTATCAAACAATCATGAAAAAATGTATTACAGTTTCCACAAAATTATTAAGTAGTACAGCTGTTTTTAACATTGATAATAGTAAGAAAATGTATTGAGCAGTAAATCGGCATATTAGAATGATTTTTGACAGCTGAAAATCACAGGAATAAACAGGAATAAATTATATTTTAAAAAACATAAAATAGAAAACAGATATTTTAAATTGCAATAATATTTCACAATATTACCGTTTTATTGTGTTTTTGATGATGACAGTGCAGCCTTGGAAAGAAGCCTTGAAATAGACTTCTTTTATAAACATTTAAAATACAAACCAAACTTTTGAATGGTAGTGTATTAAATATTCTATTAAAAATATATATTTAGATAAATATTGCTGTTTATTAAAATGTATTGCAAACTGGGTGGAAAATTGACTTGATTGTTTTAAGAAGATTTTAAAAATTGATATTTAAAATATTACTTAATTATTATAATTAAAATAGTCAGTAAACATTTTACGTTTGCTGTAGTGGCTGTTTGGTTGAAGTGACATTCCTTTAATATTAAGAAAACACATTAATATTAATATTTGTAAATCCCAGATATCATCAAAAAGCTAAAAAATATCTAAATATATATACTGTATATATATTTATTTTCCTGTATTACCCAGCCTTATTTTATATGTTTGTTTTGCGCATATGTCTGTGTAATAAATAGCTCAAAATTGAATTTTTGAGGGGTTATTATGCATGCAGAATGTGTGTATGAGTTGTTCGGGACGCTTTGTGTCTCTCTCTGTGTGTGTGTGTGTGTGTGTAGCTGTAGGGGGTTGATGAGTTGCTCTGCCTCCACTCCCACTGCTCAGGCAATCTTGTGATGAGACCGATGGCCTAATGCTTTGATTGACAGCTGTCTGTCATCTCTCGGGGGAGATGTCAGTCAGACGGTTTGCTATCTGCCAGACCACCCCATCTCTGGTTCTTTTCTTTGCAGTCAGTGCTTCATAAATGCTTTTTATGTGTGTATGTGCGTGTGCATTTCTTTTACACAGAGCTCGTATTTCTTACTTCTCAATTCAGTCTAACTTTGCTGCACTTCACATGAACTCATACACCTTAGTGTGTTGTCTGTCTGTGCTGGCTGTCGGCTTGTTTTACACTCTGTCTGTAGCTTACAGCATTGTTGCTGCTTTGTGTCTGGAAAATGAAGCTCCTTATATTTCTGTCAGCCCCCTCTCTCTGTGTTTTCCTCTTTTTCATTTCCCCTTCCCCATTTCCTCTCTATTTATAAGTTAGGTGAATAATAAGCTTCTAACATATAGACTGTTTCTGCTTACATCTTCAGGAGTGTTTTTGTGTAGATTGTTCGGATAGATAGATAAATAAACACACTTCCCCTTTAATTATTTACTGTTTAATACTTTCTTCTATCCTACTTTCTTCTACTATATACTAATTATTAATATACTAATTTATACTAATACTTTCTTGTAATATGCTGTGGCAAGTTGGAAACCCTGAATTTAGTGGCTCTGTGGAGCTTTAAAGGGGTGGTTGACTGCTTTTTTTTCTAGGCTTGGCTGTGCTTATGGGGTGCAGTCTAACATGTGTTAATGCTTCATTTTTTTTTTTTTTAAATGCATTATTTTTCATATAATTTACCTTTATTCTACACCGCTCTGTCCCTTCTCCTTTAAACGCTCCGATCATTTCCTGTTTTTATGAAGCCCCTCCCTCAGAAATACGCAATGGGCTCAGATTGGTTAGCTGGCCCAGTGTTTTGTGATTCGCTAAATTCACGCCTAGTGCGCGTCTAAACGTCATGCCCCTCGCCTCAGCAGCATGTGCTCCGGTTGTGTTGTAAACAATGACGTCGTTAAAATTGCTTATCAATTTGAGCCCAGTTGAGACGCAGAGGATATAAGTAAAGAGAATTGCGCAGAATGTGTGTAAGCACACGGCTCTTTATGGTATGTTTTTTGTTTGTTATTGTCACATACTTTTAGATACGCTGTTATTTGTAAATACTACTGCTTTTGTTAACTTTTAATATATGGTTTTATCCTGATTAAAGTTGTAATACAGCACGGCAACCGTGTGTTAAACCATGTTTAATGCTTCTCATAGCTATTTGAAAAATGTCTGTCTATACACATAAAGTGTATAAATGGAACAGTTCATTGTTGGAGCTGAGCGAATGATCTGAATGAGAGAGAGAGAGAGAGAGAGAGAGAGAGCAGAGCGTGTGCAGAGCAGGGGGTGCGAGGGACAGGATTAAGATCCGCTGCTTTAGAACATTGATTTTGAAACTTGTGAATCCATTCGAATCGTCCGAAGACAGAATTGTGATTCATATATAAATAGAGTCTAGTTTCGTCGGCATGGCAACAACTTTCTCTTCTCTAATGTAGCGCAGCATGGCCCCGCCCCCTTTGTTGCGTGTTCCCGGGGTCGGGGTTTATCAGAGTTTGTGACATCACAAACCTGGAAAGTAACTCGTTGTAGTCCCTACGGGCCGTTTTTGTAGACATTAAACTGCCAGAATTTTAAAAGATTTTAAAACTTTCAGCGTCGTTACTTTGCATATATTGTTTATGCTCAAACAGCAACATTACATACTGACTAACGTTAAAAAAGTGAAATCACAATCAACCACCCCTTTAAAAATTAGCTTTTTTTTGTTTGTATGAGCCCCACACCTGTTTGAGCAACACTCACTCAACCAATGGCACGGGTTGGGGGCGGGGCTATCTGTTAAGCCAGCCAATGGTTGATTTTTTTTTTTTTTTTTTTTTGTAAACCTGAATGAAAACAGTCGTTTTTATAGTTTGGTGTTGGAAATAATGCAGAAATTACACATTGTATTTTTAAAGACACTTATAATTCTGAGGTAAAGAATTTGAAATTCAATGCAAAATACTGTTTCTGTACTCGTTCTTTGCTCTATTTATTCTTTTTTTGAAAGCATTTTCTCCCATTTATCTGCTTTTCCTCACCATTCACCACGCTTTCTCGTTCCCTCTCTTCCTCTCCTCCTCCACCTCCGCTTCCTCTTCCTCTTCCCTTCCTGCTTCCTTTCATTCCCCTTCTCTCTGTCCCAGGTGTATGTAGGGTGTTGTAATATCATTCTTTAGATGGAAATGTATATGTCTTGCAGGCTTCAGTTCCTGCTCCTCTATCTCACCCTCCCAGCTGGCAAACAGAAATCGCCTCTTCCACATCCTCCCTCTTTCCCTCCCTCTATTCTATCCTTCCCACTCTCCCTGCGATAATATAAATGATAATAGCAACTCTATCAACCTGCCCAGCTGGTGAGGCATACTGGGTAATGTGTACAACCATTTGTTTGTTTATTTCAGAATATTTTTTCTTTATTTATTTCTTGGTAGCGGATTGTAAATGTGTGCGTGTGTGGAATGAAACACTGCGGAATGAAACACAGCACGTGTACGTATGCAGCTTTTTGGCCACATTTTGGGGTGGATAATGTGGTGGACAAACGTTTTGTCATTTTGGAATATCTACAATTTTGTCAAAGCATAATGTTCCCTGTCTTATAATGAATGTTGAGTATATTCAACAATGTTTTAATGGTTGAATATATTTAATTCAAAGTATGTACTGTTGTGCTGCACTGATGAAGAACTTGACTCCTTATCCTCACAGAGCCCTGCAATGAATGTGTTTAAACAGTGTAATACACACACACTTTCTCCCTAACTGCAAGGTTACCTCAAACCTGGAGGCATCTGATGCTCTGCGAGATTGCAGTGATATAGCAGTGGCGTATGTGTGTATGTTTGTGCGTTATCATGCATGACTTGAGTATTTGGTTGCGTTCCCCACTGCCATTGCTGAGGGCAAGATCACATTTCACCCTGCCAGACTATTGCAACCCTGTATTTCTCTCTCTCACTACAGTCAGCAGTGTTTCAGTGCCAGTTGTCAAAAACATTGCTAACTGGTTGCATTGAAAGACAACACACTCTGAATATTTTGCTTTGTTATTTGCACCCATTCTACTCTTTCACACACAACAATCCTTTAAGTGGATGTACTGTAAGTATTTAACAAAAGCACCACGATTAGCCGGATGTAGTCGCTGCAGTGGTGCGAGCCAAAGACTGCAGAGCCAATAGAAGGAATTCTCCAGACAATAATGAGACGACTGAGGATGAGAGAGAGACTTACGCACTTATTCACAGGAAGATGTCCTGAGGGAGTGACGTGTGCCTGCCTGCACGCTCTGATAGCACACTGCTCCGTGCCAAGCGGAGTTTCCAAAACGCCCCTGCTGAAAGAATCTGTGGCTCTGCCACTGCAAAAAAAGCCATGTTGGCTCTGTCTAGAGGGCAATAAAGACTGCTCAAGAAATCTGGTGCTTCCTTACTCTTGTGACCACTGGCATGCTGCAAAGATCATCTTTATCAGAATGTTAAATATCAAATTACTATTTGTTTTCCATTGGCAAGTGAGTGCTATTTTAGCATTATGTACTTTTATATTTATATATATATATATACAGAGAGAGAGAGAGAGATTTTGATTTTTCAAAAAACCATTTATTACAGACATATTTAACAATATAAAAACATTAAAATATAAATCACCTCATATTTATAAAAAATGAGAAAAATAAATTTCATTTTCCATAACCGAACACAATGCCCCTCTATGACACCATATATTTTCAAACACTTCTAAACAGTTCGTAGCTTTATAAAAATAAAAATCAATTAGCAATCTAGATTTGATCATAGCTGCAAACATCATTACAACATTATAAACACCTTCTTGTTCAACTTTTTTCTTTCTGCTAACATATATTGCCATTTTTGCCTTGCCTATAATAAAATTTATCAATTGGCATTCATATTGTCTTTTTCTGGTATATTTAAAACCAAAAATAAAAACTGGTACAGTAAATTTTTCATCAAAACAGATAAAAATATTCTTCAACAAATCAAATAAAGGCTTCAGTCTTGAGCAATTCATAAACACATGAAAAACAGTTTCTCTTTGAGAACAAAAAGGGCACTTTTGACTAACATTTGGATTTAAGATAGAAATAAAAGAATTAACAGCAATTATACCATGTATAATTCTCCACTGTAAATCTCCAATTCTTTTTGTCAATGGTGGCTTGTAAAGTGCCCTCCACTCTGGTTTTACATCTTTATCAACTTCAAAAAAGGTGCGCCAAGGTGAATCAACTCTCTCATGTAAACCTTTTTTGTTGAAAACTTTTACACAAGAATTGTACATTTGTTTCCCCTCCACTTCATATAAATCCATATCTGATACATTTTCCAAAAAAACTCCCGAATGTTCCCCTATATTTGGGGACAAAAAACACTTTGGAAAAGCATCTTTATCATTAGGCACAATTTTCTTAGCAAAACAATTTTCAAGCATGTTCAACTCTTTTACTGTAAATACAGATTGCAAATTCTGAAGAAATTTTTCAACAATTCGAACTGATTTAATACATACTAAGGCACCCACTTTTTCCACATTTTTAAAACAGGGACCAGTCACATTAATTAAACGCCTTAGTGTTGCAATCTTGGATTTAATGAAAGCACCATTTAATAGTCCACATGTATCTGAAATGTCCAGACGAGCACCGTAAATTATGGGTTCTTCTAATAACCAAAAAAGAGAATCTGTACTCTCAGTTCTTATCACTTTAAAAAGGTCCCATATTTTAAACAGATTTCTATAAAAAACAGGAAGCTTCGATGTGTTGATTCTTTTTGGATCCATCAAAAATAAATGTTTACTTAAACAGAGTTCGTCAACGGATTTAAGTATAACACAGGCCACTGATTTCCAAGCCAAGTTCTCCGAACTGGTAAGCAATCGTTGTATGAATTGTAGCCGAAAGGCCGCACTCCTGCTTTGCACATGTATAAGTCCTTGACCCCCTTCTTCTTTTTTAAGATACAGAATGTTGTGTGGTATCCAGTGTAACTTGTCCCAAAAAAAGTCCAATAAAACAGACTGGATTTTTCCAAGTAAATAAGCAGGTGGATCAATGCAAGCCATCCAGTGCCACAAAGAGGAAGCCACCAAATTATTAATAACCAAAGTACGTCCTCTGTATGATAAATTTGCTGCAATCCATTTCCATTTTTCAAGTCGGCTCTTAAGTTTTTCAACAGTTCCCATCCAATTCTTTTGAACTATTGTTTCATTACCTAAATATACTCCCAGGTATCTCAAACCATCTCTTGTCCAACATAAACCCTCCGGAAGATTTGGTGGTACTCTATTTTTCCACTTTCCCATCAAAACTGCCTCACTTTTATTCCAATTAATTCTTGCAGAAGAAATTAAACCAAAATCCTTTAATGACTTTAGTAATAAATCTACATCATTTTGATTGTTAGTCATTATAATTACATCATCTGCATACGCAGACAAACACAAAGAGACCTTACAATTTGGTAAAGGCACCCCTTCTAAAACTCTCCTTAAAACACTTAAAAGTGGTTCAATCGCGAGAGTATATAATAACCCTGACAGAGAACAACCCTGTCTTACCCCACGACATACTTTAAAAGGAGCACACATGCCACCATTAATCTTCAGAATACTCTCAATATCACAATATAAAACTTTAACATAAGATAAAAAATCAGGGTTAAAACCAAACCCCTGAAGAGTCTTCCACAAATAATTGTGTTCTACACGATCAAAGGCTTTCTTTTGATCTAAGGAAATCAAGCCTATATCAAGACCAAACATGTTAGATACGTCAAACAAATCTCTAATTAAATTAATTTTATCAAAAATTGACCTACCAGGCACGCAATACGACTGGTCAGGATGAATGATTTCATCTAAAACTTCACCCAAACGGGTAGCTAGTACTTTAGATAACAGCTTGTAATCACAACACAATAAGGACACAGGTCTCCAATTTTTAATATCATTCAAATTACCTTTCTTAGGCAAAAGGGTCAAAACCGCTCTTCTACAACTCATTGGCAATCCTCCTTTGGTTAAACTGTCATTAAGCACTACTAACAAATCTTCTCCAATAACAGACCAAAAACTTTTGTAAAACTCAACCGGGATTCCATCTAACCCAGGAACTTTACCATTATCCATTCCCTGAAGAGCTTTAGACAATTCTTCCAAGCCAATAGGCTTTGAAAGTGTTAAATTAGCTTTATTAGACAATTTTGGTAAATTTTAAAAAAAAGCCTCTTCTATGTCTTTATCTTCTTTATATTCAGACTTGTAAAGTTTTTCATAAAAACTAACTGCTCTTTCTCTTATTTCCTTAGGGCCTGACAACAAAGATCCAGACTCAGAAATTAATGAATGGATAAAACGTTTCTGGCCATTCTTTTTTTCCAAACTGAAAAAAAACTTTGACGGTACATCCATCTGTTCTACTATTTTAAAACGCGATCTGACCAGTGCACCCTGTGCCTTCATCTCTTGTAGGTCAGATAAAGCAGTTTTCTTTAAAAAAAGAGAATCGATATACGCTTGATTTCCACTTAATTGTGCCATCTCTTGAAAATTCAAAATTTCAGTTTCTAAAACTCTTATAGACTTAACTGTCTCTTTTGTGATATTTTGAGTATACTGTTGACAAAAAATCTTGATCTGAGTCTTGCCAAAATCCCACCAACTCTGCAAAGAAGAAAAAGAAACCTTTTCATTTCTGAAATTTTCCCAAAAAAAAGTAAAAGTCTCTTTAAAATAAGCATCATTCATCAAAGCAGTGTTAAAGTGCCAATACGCACTCCTTGGTGACACAGCATTAAAGAAAACACTACATATAACTAAACTGTGGTCTGAAAAACCAACTGGATATATTTTACAACTCTTAAAAACACTGTGATGGTGTTTGAAACTGTAAAATCTATCCAGTCTTGCTAAAGACAATAGATTTTCATGTGCATGAGCCCATGTATATTGCCTTACATTTCCATTTAAACATCTCCAGACATCAAATAGGTCATTTCTTTCAATTATTTCACAAAGCCGCTTACGAGAAGGCATATGTGGTTCTATATGATTGCGATCAATATTTTGCTCGACACAATTAAAATCCCCACCAAGAAATAAATATTCTTCACTATTGCATTTATCTAGATTTGAGCATAAAATATCTAAAAAAGTTACTCTCTCTATTGGTAAAGTGGGGGCATATACACAAATAAACACCAAAACATATTTTTCAAAAAAGGCTTGAACTTTCAAAAGTCTCCCCTTCACTATTTCCTCCATTTTAAAGGAGCATGGGGTAAAGTTATTTGCAAACAGGATAGCAACTCCTCCACTACGTGAAGTTTTATGACTTAGAAATATATGACCATTCCATTCTTTTATCCAATCTATAACATTTTTTTCATCACTGTGTGATTCTTGTAAAAAAAGAACATCAAGTTGTTTTTGTTTCATTGTTTCATATACTTGCATTCTCTTTACATCATCTCTGGCTCCGTTCACATTTAAAGATGCTATGCGGATATTTGTCATGTGCAAAGAAAAAAAGAAAGCAAAAAAAATGAAACCATACAGAAACACACAGCCACTCAAGATAAAAGAATTATGCCACTTTGTCATCATTATTATTCAACTGGTTTTGTGTTTTTGAAACAATTTTTTTCAGTCGATATACTTCTTTATCCAGAAAACAACCTTCACTCAATAAATTCTTAGTGCTTTCCACAAACCGTTTCAGATCTGGGAAAAAATCAGCAATCTGAACCCCTCTCTGATTTTTTGTCACTTTTAAAAACTTCTTAATTTCTTCAGCACTGTAATCATTACATTTCCATTCACTTTGTGAGCAACTTGAAGCACCAGAATCAGACAATTCACTTTCACTTTCAAAATTATCTGTATCATTCTTCTGTTCTTTTCTTGCTTGTTTCGATTCTTCTTCTCTGTTTTTCTTTTTCCTTTTTAGAGGAGTTTTGAAGACAGCTTGGTCCATATCAACTTCACACAAATTTACATTGTCTGATAAGGACTCTATCTCAGATACACAATTCGGTGAACTATTCTGTGTGTCCATCAATTCTGTCACAATAGCTTCCTTAGGCAAGCTCACATTCGACTTTGTTTGATCTTTATCAGTCAAATCATTATTTTCCATGACTTCAATCATGGTTTGAACTGTTTGTTCACAAGGCACTTTATTAGTTTTGCCCTTGACACTCTGTGCTGAATTCACAGGTACCGGCACAGATGTTCCAGCGACGCTTTCCGCATCTTGCACCACCCTCTCCTCTATCTTATCTTGCCTTGTATGTGTACCCCCATTTTCCGGACAGGCACGAGCCAGATGGCCGGATTTTCCGCATCCGAAACACTTCATTGTATCAGTGGATACATAGACAGTATAGTCGAAATGATCGAATCTGAATTTCAGATTTAAATTCAGTTCTGTTCTGTTCTCACTCAAAATCATGTAAGTGAATCTTCTAAAAGACACCACATGTTTGATCAATTCAGATTTACTCCCGATCGCGATCTTTTTCACTGGAGCAACCAACTTTCCGAAACGCGATAATTCTTTAACCAAGGCTTCATCTTTAATAAAAGGGGGGATGTTTGACAGAATAACTTTTTTAGCAGGAATTGATAGAGAAAGCACAGGTGTAAACAGGCCATGAATTACAACCCCTCTTTCCACTACATTGTTTGCATTCTCTACAGTGTTCAAAAAACAAACAACTGCATTACTCATCCTTGACGCTGCTAGAATACTTTTGTGTCCAACAACCTCTCCGATTGCCAAGATGCAATCTTCCACACATGCAGCGGCCGTCACTTTAACCCCGTGGCGCCGCGTTAGCGAGCCGAGCGAGTCAACACCTTGGGCCGCCATGCCCTCGGCGATACACTATCACCCAACGGCCAAAACACTATTTTGTTTTATCCACTCAATGTAGATTAAACACCAGAAATAGCGATATTCAACCAGAAAAAAAAAAGCCACAGCGGGCAAAAAAAACTAAACTCACTCGAACTCACCACACGCTCTCCGCACTCACCCAACAGACGCCCACGCATGCGCGAGAGAGAGAGAGAGAGAGAGTTAGCTTTATTTTTATATTTTCAGTTTTTATTTTAATGTTAAACAATAATTAATTATTTAAAAAAAGATTTTTTAAATATTTTTATTTTTATTTATACCAACAATTTTGCTTTTAAGATTAAGTTAGACATAGAAATAAGTGCAAAGAAAAAATAATGTTTTAAATATCACTTATAAATAAGTTATATATAAGTTATGTAAATTAGAAAATTTTATTGAAAAATCTAAAATTCATAAATACATTTTTATAATTTTGTGTATTTAGGATGCATAAAATGCTATTTTTTTTTCAACACAAGTCTTAGCAAAACAAAGGAATCAGCAAAATTAATCCAGAATTGTTTAAAATGCCATTGTCGGTTATTTTATATCTAATTTTAGTTATTCAACTTGAATTTTATTAGTTTTATTTAATATTTGTTATTTATTTTAATTTTATATTTTGATTTCAACTTTTTCAATTAGTAAAAAAAAAAATATTTTTTTTAGTCTCAGTTAACGGTAACAACACTGTGGCAAAGATGTGAAAACCTTTTTTTGTAGTGCATTGATCGGGGTTTAAAGATGTCATGTTCACATTTACCTAATAGAGTGTTTGTGTATGCTATGAATGCATATGTATGTGTGTGTTTGAAAGGTTAACATGTAGCATAACACCCTAACCTGTCTTACATAGGTCAGTTCAATAGCGCTGTCCGATTCAGAACATTGTAACCTTCAGTTTAGTGCCTGCAGAGATGGCGTTACACTCAAAGCAATTCATCTCCTTTCTCATTTCCTCCCACTTGGATGGGGTCAGACTGCCAGCAAACAGTTGTGAGTGTATCTCTGTGTGTGTGTGTGTGTGTGTATGTGTGTTGTGCAGGGCGGTGTTAACTATGTTTGCAAGTGCATTTTTTTCAGAGTTGGAGTGGGAGGCAGAGCAGCAGTTTGGAGCTCTTTATACATTATTCATTATGGCGGGTAAGAAACAACAGCCTGGAGTAGAAATGGAGGGAGAGAAGCTTCTCTTACACCCAGTATAACCCACAAACTGTCATGTTGTGCCTCGCATCCCTCTTGAGATTATAAATCCATTTATTAGCGAATTAGGGTGTGTTTTTTTGCTAGTTTTTTTTTCTCCACACACAACTCGCGGTGGGGTCCAGAAGTGTGAGACCACGTAAAAAATCTGCGAAAGTTTTAGGAAATTTCTAGGTTGCCAATTATATAGCAAATTTGACCTTGTGAACTCCAGAAAGTGTTTTATGCTTCAATGGAGCCAAGAGCATCTCACCTGATGATCATGTTCTCCAGCATTTGTATAATTGTACATCATGTTTACACAAACTTGTGAAGTAGGATTTCTATTCCTGGAATTTAATTTAATTGAATTCTAGTCACTAGAACCCTGTTTAAAAAAAGCTCAAAATATATATATATATATATATATTTTTATTTTTTTTACTTAAATTGTAATGCTGATATAATTTGTAGTTTTATTATGTGTTGTGTATTATGTAGATTCTGTAGTTTTAATTTGTTTGTTATTTTAATTAAAAAATATTTTTTTTAAAGATATGAGTTATTATACAAAATAAGTAAATATAATTAATAATAATTATTCTTAAAGCTATTCTTAAAGCTATATTCTCCACACACACAAAAAAATACTTGACAACTAGCTCTTTTTGTTTAAGAGTGTGAGTTCCCTATCAGTCAGTCACGTTCGACGTAACGTCAGTGTGACTGACTAATGGGATCTCGCCCGAGAGCCCAATCATCTTCGAGTGTTAACAAAACAAGCCAATGACAGTTGGCGTGCGTGTTTCGCCACGCGCACCCCGCCCCGCAGCGCGGGTATAAAAGGAGAGCGCGTGCAAACGCACATCAGCTTTTCGCTTCGGAGCCGAGCCTTTTCAGCGAATCTCCGAGAGTGTGCTGCAAGACAGCATTTTGACGAGTGTTGGTGTGACGGCGCGTCAGCGGAGGTTGCTGTCCAGTGCTGCTGCTTCATCTGAGCGTGCTGCAGCTCTCATTCTGCGGTCGCGCTGCGACCTCTCCTGGGCGCTTCAACACTTTTTTCCTTTTTCTAAAAGGGCAATATCTAAAAGAGCAATATCTAAAAGAGCTCCACAAGCGACGGGCGTCTTTTTAAAAATGGCTTCCTGCTCGTGTGTTTCTGGATGTGGTCGTTTCCTGGCTTCATCTGACGGTCATGATCGCTGTCTCTCGTGCTTGGGCTATCAGCACGCTGAGTCAGTGCTCGTGGATGAGTCATGTTCTCAAGGCGGGAACATGACCATCGCGACGCTGCGCTCCAGATATCTCCCCGACAAACGGGGGGGGTATCCCCCTTGCCATGCCCCGTTCTAGCTCCTCCGGCTCGGAGAGCTACTTCGGCTCATGGTCAGGGTGACTTGAGGATCACAGTGAGAGCTTCCCCGTCGAGTGCGTCTCCGCGGGCCTCTCACTCCTCCAGCGCGTCGCACCATCCGGTGTTTCCGGACAGGCTTGCGGTGTCCTCGGACAGGGCGGGGCCCAGCATGTCGTTTGGAGCACCAGCGGATGACAGGATGTCGATCGCTGCATCGGAGGGCGAGCTAGGTTCTGGAGATGACGATTCGGCTGCGCTGCCTCCGTCAGGAAGAGTGGCATTGCCCGAGTCAGATCCAGGGCTGACTGCTATGCTTTCCCGGACCGCTGAGAGCGTCGGGCTGCACTGGAGGCCTCCTCCTTCTCCCGAATGCTCAAGGCTGGACGACTGGTTCCTGGGGGCGCAGGCCGATCATCGGCAATCACCTCAGGTTCTGTTCTTCCCGGAGGTGCATGAGGAGGTGACTAGCTCTTGGAGGGCAACATTTTCTGCCCGAAACAGAGCTAGTGCTTCTTCCGTCCTCACTGCCCTCGATGGCGGGGTGGCTAAGGGGTATGTGGAGATCCCTCCAGTTGAGCGTGCTATTGCGGTGCAGCTTTGCCCGCGGGCGCTGCCGCCTGGCAGGGTAATCCGCACCTCCCGTCCAGGGCTCGTGGGTTCTCGTCCGTTTCAACGGCCGAGGCTTACAGAGCTGCTGGACAGGCCGCCTCTGCCCTGCACGCCATGGCCCTCCTGCAAACCTACCAGGCCAAGGCGTTGAAGCAGCTGTACGAGGGCAGTTCTGACCCAGGTTGATGCAGGAACTGCGCACAGCGACGGACCTTGCCCTTCGTGCAACGAAAGTCACAGCGTGGTCCCTCGGTCAGACGATGCCCACTCTGGTGGTCCAGGAATGACCTATGGCTGGACCTGGCGGATATGGGTGAGTCCGACAAGCACCGCTTCCTGGACTCCCCGATCTCCCAGGCAGGCCTCTCCGGCGACGCAGTGGAGAGCTTTGCCCAGCAGTTCTCCATCGCACAGAAGCGGGCGGACACATTCTGCCCCGGCGGCCCACTGCTGTCAATCACCCCGCCGCCGGTAGCAGCCCCTCTGCCCGCTCGTCGCCGAGGGCGCCCTCCTGCTGCCCCCACCTTTGCTCCAGCGCGGCCCCAGCAGCAGCCTTCACTCTGGCTGCAGCGTGGAGCTGGCAGCAGGAAAGTGGCGCAGCCCGTCTCTGCCCCTGCCAGGCCCATGAAGTGCCAGGGCAAGTGGCGTTCCTGGGACGGGCGAACCCGAGACACTGGGTCCTGCTCTTCAGGAGATGGTGAGTCCGCTCCTTCCCCCGGTGGAGGTCTGGGTGGAAAATCCTTTTTTCCCTTTTGGGTTGTTCCGCCACTGGCTCTCTGGCCAGTGGTACCCAAACTTTCAGAGCAGTTTCCTATGTCTCCGGTTCCCAAGGGGGCGAGGTCGGCAGTGCACGGGACACAGTCTCGACACCTCCGTCCCCCTCTTCTTTCGCCAGTGGGCAGCAGGGTCCGGTCCGAGGACGCGATGCCTTCTCCCGCACCCCCTGCCCAGCCATGGAGCCAGGTTAGTGTCGCACCGCGCACTCAGACCCCACTTCGGAACGCGCTGCCTTCCGAGTCGGGTCCCTGTGCTCCACTTCGCTGCCCCACCGCGGGTACGTCTGTGGCTCCCCTGGTCCCGCTTGTACGGTCTCTGGGGGCCTGGCTAGCGCTCCCCAGGCCGTCTCGCTGGCTCATGAGAACCATCAGACTTGGCTACGCGATTCAGTTCGCCCGGCGTCCTCCCAAGTTCAGGGGCGTTCGGTTCACCTCTGTGTTGAGCAAGGATGCCCCTCTCTTGCGTGCGGAAGTCGCGGTCCTGCTGGCGAAGGACGCGATAGAGCCGGTCCCTCCAGCCGAGATGAAGTTGAGGTTACAGCCCGTACTTCATCGTACCCAAGAAAGGCGGTGGGTTACGACCAATCTTGGACCTGCGCGTCCTGAACCGGGCCCTTCACAAGCTCCCGTTCAGGATGCTGACGCAGAGACGCATTTTTCAATGCATCCGTCCGTTCGATTGGTTCGCAGCGATCGACCTGAAGGATGCGTACTTTCATGTCTCGATCCTCCCTCGACACAGACCGTTTCTCCGCTTTGCGTTCGAAGGGCGAGTATATCAGTACAAAGTCCTCCCCTTCGGGCTATCCCTGTCGCCTCGTGTCTTCACCAAGGTCGTGGAGGCAGCCCTTGTTCCATTAAGGGAAGCAGGCATTCGCGCTCTCAACTACCTCGACGACTGGCTCATATTGGCCCAGTCTCGAGCACTGTTGTGCGAACACAGGGACACGGTGCTCAGCCACCTTAGCCGGTTGGGGCTTCGGGTCAACTGGGAAAAGAGCAAACTCTCCCCTGTGCAGAGGATCTCTTTTCTCGGTTTGGAGTTGGACTCGGTCAACCTCACAGCACGTCTCTCAGTGGAGCGTGCTCAGTCGATGCTGAACTGCCTGGAGTCTTTCCAGTGCAAGAGGGCGATTCCACTGAAACACTTTCAGAGGCTCCTGGGGCATATGGCATCCGCAGCCGCTGTCACGCCACTCGGATTGCTTCATATGAGACCGCTTCAGCATTGGCTTCACGACCGGGTCCCGAGATGGGCATGGCGACGCGGCATGTACCGGGTCTCAGTCACCCCGTCCTGCCGTCAGACCTTCGGCCCGTGGTCGGATCTTGCTTTTCTTCGGGCAGGAGTTCCCCTAGGGCAAGCATCCAGGCATGTTGTTGTGTCAACAGATGCCTCTGCCATGGGCTGGGGAGCCATGTGCAACGGGCATGCAGCTGCAGGGCTCTGGACAGGGTCCCGGTTGCAGTGGCATATCAATTGCCTCGAGTTGCTAGCAGTATGGCTTGCTCTGCGCCGCTTCAAAGGGCTGCTACACGACAAGCATGTACTGGTCCGTACGGACAACACTGCGACCGTTGCGTACATCAACCACCAAGGTGGTCTACGCTCCCGTCGCCTGTCGCAACTCGCCCGCCATCTCCTCCTTTGGAGTCAGAAGCATCTGAGGTCGCTTCGCGCCGTCCATATCCCTGGCGAGCTCAATCGTGCAGCCGACGAGCTCTCACGTCAGCCCGCCCTTCCGGGAGAATGGCGACTCCACCCCGAGGTAGTCCAGCTGATTTGGAGACGCTTCGGGGACGCTCAGGTACACCTGTTTGCCTCCCCGGACACGTTCCACTGCCAGCTGTTTTACTCCCTGTCCGAGGGGACCCTCGGCACGGACGCGTTGGCATACAGCTGGCCTCGGGGCCTACGCAAATATGCGTTTCCCCCAGTGAGCCTTCTCGCACAGACCCTGTGCAAGGTCAGGGAGGACGAGGAGCAGGTCCTCTTGGTGGCGCCGTACTGGCCCAATCGGACTTGGTTCCCAGAACTGATGCTCCTCGCGACAGCCCCTCCTTGGCAAATTCCTCTGAGGAGGGATCTCCTTTCTCAGAGAGGGGGCACCATCTGGCACCCGCGTCCAGACTTGTGGAATCTCCACGTATGGTCCTTGGACGGGACGCGGAGGTTCTAGATGGGCTACCTCCATCGGTAGTAAACACCATCACTTCAGCTAGAGCCCCGTCTACAAGACACGCTTACAGGCTGAAGTGGAACCTGTTCATCGATTGGTGTTCTTCCCGCCGGGAAGACCCCCGGAGATGCCCGATCGCGGTCGTGCTCTCTTTCCTGCAAGATGGGTTGGAGCGAAGGCTGTCTCCCTCCACCCTCAAAGTGTATGTCGCCGCTATAGCCGCACATCACGATGCAGTAGACGGTAAGTCTGTGGGGAAGCACGACTTGGTCGTCAGGTTCCTCAGAGGGGCGAGGAGGTTAAATCCTCCGCGCCCTCATCTGGTACCCTCTTGGGATCTCCCCTCGGTCCTGACGGCCTTGAAGGAGGAGCCCTTTGAGCCTCTGCAGTCAGTAGAGCTTAAGTTTCTGTCGTTAAAGACAGTGCTCCTCACTGCATTGGCCTCGATCAAGAGGGTGGGGGACCTGCAGGCATTTTCGGTCGACGATTCGTGCCTAGAATTCGGGCCGGCTCACTCTCACGTTGTCCTGAGACCCCGGCCTGGATATGTGCCCAAAGTTCCCACCACGCCCTTTAGGGATCAGGTGGTGAACTTGCAAGCGCTGCCCCGGGAGGAGGCAGACCCAGCCATTGCTCTGCTCTGTCCCGTCCGCGCTTTGCGCGTTTACGTGGACCGCACGCAGAGCTTCAGGACCTCAGACCAGCTCTTTGTCTGCTTCGGAGGACAGCAGAAGGGAAAGGCTGTCTCCAAACAGAGACTTGCCCACTGGATAGTGGAGGCTATAGTCTTGGCCTATCAGGCCCGGCGCTTACCGTGCCCCCTTGGTGTGAGAGCACACTCTACAAGAGGTGTTGCTTCCTCTTGGGCATTGGCGCGAGGCGCCTCGATAGCAGACATTTGTAGAGCTGCCGGCTGGGCGGCACCTAACACGTTTGCGAGATTTTACAATCTCCGTGTAGAGCCCGTGTCCTCCCGTGTACTTGGCTCAGGTGGCCAGTAACACTGGGACACTGCTCGGTGTCAATCACGCTTGCTGCGCCATTCCCCTCTATGGACCGGATACGTGCGCTTTTGTTGCTTCTCAGTTCAGTTCCCCACGGCGAACCCTGTTGGAGTTCCTCCCGCACCCTCGGCAGTCAGGCGTGGCGGAGCGCCAGACGCCAGGTCCAGCACTCGTGTGTTTGCCCAAGGTCAGCCCTTGTGCTGGGCTAGGTGCCCGTGTGTAGCGATTCCCCTTTGGGTGGTCCCACATGTGTATTCTTCCACGGTACGGCTCCCCGCACGGTGAGCCCGTGTCTTTCCCTGGCAGAGACCTTCTGCCGTCTCTGCTGTGTAGTTATCTCACCCCAGGCTGGCTGAGTCTACCTCAGAGACTTCCATATGTAGTACTGCCCCTGGCCAGTCCATATGTCTTCTCCACATGGTACCTCCTTTACGCAGGATGTGGCTTCCGTAGCGTTCCCCTACTTGGAGTACGCTTTCCCAGTGTTATCCATACCTACTGTACGGAACAGCAGTGTCGGTCATCTCTGCCTAGCCCTGTCCTATCTTCCAGCCCAACTGGTGTGGGGGGACTTGCCGGCTTCCGCAGGGCACTGGAGGGTAGGGATGGGTATCGTTAAGGTTTTAACGGTATTACTACTCTTATCGATACTGCTTATCGGTCCGGTACTTTAACGGTATTCTTATCGGTACTTTTTGTTATACTGTATATATATATATATATATATATATATATATATATATATATATATATATATATATATATATATATATATATATATATATATATATATATATATATATATATAATAACAAATTAGGAGCTGAATTAACATTACTTTATATTCTGAAATGTAAAATAAATATTTAATTAAATGAATATAAAACATCAATTTGTAAATGCACCAGTGTGCAGGCATTTTTAGTGTTTTATATACACAAGATACAGTAAGAATATTAACAAAGAAACAAAGTAAAAACAAACTGACAAATACAATAAAACAAATATACAAATTAAATGAAATAAACAGTGCTTTAATTTTTCCATGAAGGTCTACTAACATTAATGTTCAGGCAAGTAATAGCCTACAAAAGAAATCTAAAAGTAATCAAATGTAAATGCACACTGCATAGTTTTCACTGTATGTATTGATAGATTAATGCTTATTAAAGCTATACCTTTATTCAGATTAAGAGCTGTGGGGGATTTTCTCTTTGCATTTTTTTCTTTGATTAACATTGAAGCGCCAGTCTGTCACTTTAAGGCAATATATTGACACACATTGGATTTTCTCTGAACAGTTCTGGTCCACTTAAGACAAACTGTTTAAGTGAATACTCTCGTAGCTGGCCATTGTGACATATTTTTGTGTGTATTTGATCGTTTGGACGCGCCCGAAGCTCAAACTGTAATCTGCTTGTCCGTTTTGGAGCGCGCCGTGCAGGCACACACACACACACATGCACACACACACACACATTTCAGCCTGGGGAGCAGCGTCTCTTGTGCGGATTGTGCTTTCAACGTTTTATTATCAAACATGTCCCGCAATTTAGCAACAGTAAAGACGGCATTTTACAACAATCACCGATTGAGCTGATTCTGACGTTAAGTTTTGGTTAGGGAGGAACGAATGCGCGCAGCTGTAAAGGGATGGAAGTTGTGCTAGAAGAAACGCGGCTATAATCCTTAGAAGCCAAAATCAAAAATAAATAAATAAACTTAGCTTAATATAACAGCCACAGGCATAAAGTGCATATGTTTTAATAGTTAGTTCTCTATTCTATCATAATTAAACAGGGCTTTCATGTTGCGCGTGCTGAAGCTCCTCCGCGTGAGCGCGATCTTGCTTCTGAATTACGAATAGCAAAAATGCATCATAGACAAATGTTTGAATATTATTGCATATAAAACAGCTGGCAACTCTGGTGAGATAGAATTTGCAAGATAATGTGTATATGTAGCAACAATAAATGTGTGTTTTCATAATTTCTCCAGTACCGACAGCAGAACCGATAACGTCAGAGCTTATCGATACTCCGGTCTTTCATAATTTAGCCCCGAGACCGATTTAATACCGAGTTTCGGTACCCATCCCTACTGGAGGGGGTCAGCAATAGTGGCGTTTTCCAAAGGGATCCCATTAGTCAGTCACACTGACGTTACGTCGAACGTGACTGACTGATAGGGAACGTCTCGGTTACATGTGTAACCCTCGTTCCCTGAAGGAGGGAACGGAGACGTAACGTCCCGTCGCCATAGTTGCTGTACCACCGCTGTACGGCCGGGGCACACAGTCTCGGCTCCTCAGCGAAAAACTGATGTGCGTTTGCACGCGCTCTCCTTTTATACCCGCGCTGCGGGGCGGGGTGCGCGTGGCGAAACACGCACGCCAACTGTCATTGGCTTGTTTTGTTAACACTCGAAGATGATTGGGCTCTCGGGCGAGATCCCATTAGTCAGTCACACTGACGTTACATCTCCGTTCCCTCCTTCAGGGAACGAGGGTTACACATGTAACCGAGACGTTCTTTCCCTAAAACTGCCTTATTGAGTGTTGAAAAATCCTCCATTCATATTTTCTTTGTGGCCCGTCTACCTTGCCATAGCCTATGGGTTACCACATACACACTGAATTGTGCTGGCTATGTGTCTGATGTGAGTTCATGTTTGTTTTTTTGTCATTTCCTTCCATTCGCCATCATTTCCTGACATCTCTACACTACACCTGTCAAAAAAGTGGCATAAAGGCCAAAGATAGAATGAAAACGAGGTCACACATCTAATCAGTATTGAATCGTCTGTACACAGTGTAGTCATAAAGCTGTCAGCCGTCTCGCAAAGCATGTCACAGTACAGTTGTCCGTGATCTTTAATGAGCAGTGTAGCTGTCACTTTGTCTGAGATCAAAGGATTTTTACTGAGATATCTTAGTTTTATTTCATGCCAGTGTCTCGTGGGATGTCTGGAGTAGCAGGCCGAAAGAACAGCCTGAATGACAATAACCCTCATCCCTTTGTCAGACACATGAAGAGGACAAGTACTGTCTTTGATCAGCACCACAAATTACACTGTAATTTTGAATCATGGTATAAAGACGTGATGGATGCATTATGGGAAAATAAGGTTTGTTTTGTTTCTTGGTTGATGTATGAGAGATTGAAAGTGTACGTCTTATTTGTCCGATGCTTGTTTTTGACGTGATGGAGCTGTCAGTCCTCGGTGGGGGATTTTGAGTGGCAGCTCTCAGCTGTTCTGTCGTCGTTAATCATCTCTTAATCAGAACGGCAGGAGACGCACTCTCACTCACCCATCTAACTCAGTTGCTTACATTCAGGACAGGAAATAGTCTTGCAATTTATAGGAGGTGAAAAACAGCATGTGAAAAGTGTTGTATGCCCAAATTTTATAAAACAGTAGGCAAAATGACCTATTACTTTTGGCGAGATTCTGAATACATATACAAAGGATAGTTTACTGTCCCATAAAGCTATGGGATTGGATTCATAAATGGTGGTCAAGCAATGCAAGTTGTAGGTCACATGACAATAACAACATGGTGGATGTATTACTGTATGTCCGGATTACATTTAACAGTCGCAAAATAAATATTTATTTAAATTGGTTACCTACTCGGTATGTGATTTTCGACACAGCTAATACTTCTTTTTTTTTTTTTTAGGTATAGCTGTCTTGAGAGAGTACCATTATGTTGTATTATGCACATTATCGTTCATTCCATGAGCTTTTTTATTTTTTTATGATTAAAATATTTTAATCCTTATTGTGCCCTACAAGAAAACTAACTTACATGTTATTTTATTTTTGTTATATTATTTATACAGTAATATTTACTTATACATTAATCAATTTTACCTCTGAGAATATAAAGGAAGGTTGTGTCAGATTTACACTGTAACAATCGTTGTTTTCATCAGTATTATGTTGTTTTCCAACATGAATATCTAAATGAAAAGCAAAACTCATAAGCTATGAAGAGTTGTTTTCAGCGTTGCCAGTTTTGCTACAGAAAAATTCTTGTTTTTAGCACAATCCTCACAATTTTTTACTAGATTTGATCAAATTAAATTAATGAATATTGACAGTGGAAATAAGACTGTTATGTAAACATAATTTTAAACACATAAAAAAAACTTATTATTTTATGTTGTTTCACCTCTCAAACAAGTGTGTTTTGCATTGAGGATGTTTAAATATTTGCAATGTGTTTGCTCATAAATGTTGACTACTGTTCCTAAAGTGTTGAATTTGTGTCGGTTGTATCTTGGAGTTTGTCTAACCAGCACTGAACACACAATGGATGGATTTGACATTATTCTGACAGCAGGAGAACGTCTTAATCAAATCTTTATCAGCATGTTCAGACAGTTATCATCACCAATCTGTGACACATTCAGGCAGAAGAACTTCAACTCAGTTCTCTTTTAATTATTTACAGTTTTCTATCTCTGTCTCTTTAGCGCCTTCCCAGGTTAACGAGCTGCGAGCGGAGAAGGTTGAGCAGCGCAGTGTGACGCTGGTTTGGAGGGAACCCGCCGTGTATCCCAACAGCAGCCGCACTGAATACGAGATCAAATACTATGAGAAGGTACTGTTACATCCTCTGTCCTCTTCACTGAAGCTGTTATTAACCTGCATGTGTGTACAGCCACACTAAGCAGCAGCTTCCCACAGGCCTGTAGCTCATTGATCATTCAGTCAGATGCAGTAGCTGCTTTAAAACATGTAGCTGCCAGACACTGATGTCTGTTCAAACTCCTGCCAGGATTGAGGGAAAAAAAACATCTCTCTTGCACAATAATACATTTCTTATGAACACTGAGTACATTCACATTCAAAACCTTCCACAGATTATAAATCATAAGCAGACGGGTGCGGACTGGGACAAAATTTCAGGCCGGGAAAACTCACACTCATCCAGGCCATTCTATAAACCCACAACAAAATTTGAAACCACTGACAACAATATTTTTTTGTATGACCATCATCATCTCATAAAAAAGTTTAAATCCCTAGGCTGAGGCCGTGCAAAATAATTCAAGGTTATCACTTGAACTTCCATTTTCCTTTTAGTCTCTTCATTGTCCCTGACATTTCTCTGTCCCTTATGTGTATGTTTACTTTTTTCACATTTTTTTTTCATCAACACATCTCCACCTTGTTGCAAAACAATCATCTCATTATAATTTGTTTGCACATAGTATACTTTTATTTTAGAAAAAAAAAAGTATTACATTAGGACCATATGTTATTGTTTTATCTTACCTAAATGTCAAAATTGGTACAATAATAGCTACATCCCGAATATATCTTTATAGAAAAAAATCTTAACACTGAACATGTTTTTGCATTATGGGTCATGTTTTGTCCTATAAGGAAAATTAACCATGTTATTATTAGGCCTATTGTAAAAGTAACCATGTTTTTTTTTTTTTTTTGGCAGACTGATTACCAATTGTATAACCAGAGTTTTATTACAAATACCATGGTGAACTATATAGTGTAAAACCATTGTTAATTTGTGGTTACCATGGTTTAACTATAGTAACCATGTTCATTTTCGTTGTGTTGTTGTCTGCCTTAGCTACCTCTAAACCAGTGGTGTAGTCTACGTGATACGCAGGTATACGCCGTATACCTACTAGGGAAGGTAAAGGATTTGCGTATACCCACTTAAAAAAGCACGCGGATACGTAACAACATCGTTTTGTGACAGACCTTTCACACGTTCATTCATAAATTCACCCAGTCTGTGATGCGAAGCAGCGTCTTTTTGATAATCACGCAGTATTTCTGTTGACGACTATTGCTAAGCTTGAGATTAACTAATGTGAATCACTAAAGGAGATATGAAAGAACTACACCCTTTCAGTGTTTTCGTAAGCCTGCCCCTGAAGCTGCTTCGGGTGACACACTGCAAACAGATGACAGGAACGTTAACATTATAGAAACTACAGAAAATGAGCCAGATAAGGCTGATACTATCCTGCGGTACAGAAAACGAGGCCGATGCTATCGTAACGTTACCTGGTACGTGGTAGAGTATAAATTGTCATTAACGTAACTGTAACAGCAGGGGATTGTTGGCATATAAGAAAAATTTGTGATTTCAATAAACAAAAAGTTAATATTTAGTGACTTACATTGTCTGACTATAACAGTATTGCCTGATTTTGCTCTATTTCGTCAACTAAAATAGTTACTTTCAAATAAACTCACAACTGAGCCGCTGCACATCTCCATTCAAACACAGCATTGTTCCGTTTATGAATGAATCTGCGTTTTAAACGAATCTAGTGAGTCAATTAAATTACTCATTCATAAAGAGAGTCACTGCCTGAGTCCCAATGTGCATACTATCCATCCTAAATGTGATATTAGTAATTTTCAATACTATTTAGGGCAGATAGTCTGCACCAGGGTGGATAGTATGCACATTGGTGCTTTATTGTTGAATAAATCAACCGTTCGAACGAATCAATTGAATGAATGATTCAGTGATAAAATCAGTAACTTTCTGCCACCTAATGGCAGTTTTAGTTTCATTTTTAAAGTATAATAAAGTATATACAAGCCAGTTTTGTGTTCTTCTGTGCCACTTCTGTAGTGCAAATTCATTTTGTTAATACTGATTTTATTTGATCGGTAACCTATTCGTTTTAATTAGAAATTCTGAAAAAAAGCTTAGAAAAATACACTTTTGAATTTGACATAAAAGATAACACTTCAAATAAAGTTAGAAAAAAATGCCCCTGTAAATCACTTTAAGGAGTCCAATATTACTTCGTAATGAGAAGGCTAATTTTTGTTATTGAGCAGAAGGTGCTCCTAATTATTATTTTTTATTAGCAGCACAAGTGCTCCTAAAAATAAAAGTAAGTGTAGAACCCTGTTTAGTGAGTGTGGTGGTGCTTATGAGAGGCTGCTCTGGGACGGTGAGTATGAGGCTGGGAGGGAAAATCACAGTATACTCACTACAAAAAACTAGACTACTCCACTGCTCTAAACCTGTTATAAACGATGTGAATATCGGTCTGCTAAATTCCTACTCTTTACAATAGTAATTATGTCCTTTTGGTAATTTTGCAGTAATTAATTGACTGCTATTGCTAACATTTGCTAGCAGTCTAATGTTTAACTAAGTAAACAAATACAAAACTACAATACAACAAAATTACAATAGTCTATTTACAGATGTAAATAAAAAGCGTCAGCACTTGAAGTCCTGAACAGGACAGTTGTGCCTCTCTGCTCCACCTGGTCGCTTCTACTCCATTCTCGAGTCTCACATCCTTCTGGCGGACGCGCGGATGCGTGGAGCGTGCGCGAGGCGAAGCGCGATGCCAGTCAAGACTAACCGATTCATTATTTATTATTTTAATGTGTTTTTTTATTAAAATTATTGAATGGCGAATTCGGAAATAATCACTTTAGTACATTCGGCAGGCAACAAAAACAACAACAACAAAAATATGTAGGGCAACGGGCCAAATTGGCTGCCAGGCCACCGGGAATTCTCCTGGTGCTCCCGATGGCCAGTCCGCCCCCGTAAGCAGATAACATGTAATGTAAATGACTTGAATGATTGTTTGGTCAGTTTTTTATCTCCGGGAAAGGGAAATCAGTGAAAATCAATGCCAACATGTCTGACTGTATAACAGCTGATGTCAAGACCTTGTCAATGATCTTATCTCATGTAAATTTGGGGAGTCTTGTTTTTTTCATTTTTATTGATTTGCAAGTAAACCCTTAAAAGCAAATTTTTGCAATGAGTTAACTTTTAATGGCTTATGTTTTGTTGTGCATATAAGCATGTTTCATGATTTTTATTATGATTTTTATTTTATTATTTTTTAATGGAACTTTATAACTGTAATGGAAAAAATGTAGCATGCTTTCATATTTTATAGCTGAAACCTATAAAATGCTTTTTATGTATAGATTGTATTGTTTTACCCTTGTCTCAAAATTTCAATTTTAAAATATGAAAATCCATTGCTAAAAAAAAAAAAAGATCATAAACCACTTCATTATTTATTTGGTGAAAATGTATATATATATATATATTTTATTTTATTTGTCTTTAAAATTTTTTTTAATGCAAATTACATTTTTACCTGTGGCATAATTTCTGGCACAACCAATAAATTGTATTTATTTATTTATTAATTTTTTTGAAAGAATTAATACTTTTCAGCAAGGGGGACAGTAAAGGCATTCTTTTGACGTTGCTATTGATCAAAGAATGCTTAAAAACCACATCATAAAAATATTAAGCAGCACAACTCTTTTCCTCATTGTTAATAATAAGAAATGTTTCTTGGGAACCTATTCTATTATTATTCTATTAGAATAATTTCTGAAGGATCGTGTGACACTGAAGACAAAAGCAAAAGACAATATTGTTCCAGAAATATTAAAATATCATCTCCATCACTGTAATTTACTTCCATAGTTATTTTATGGACATATTTCTGTGTTCCTTCAGGACCAGAAAGATCAGAGCTATTCCACGGTGAAGACAGCCGCCACCAGAATCAGCGTCAACAACCTGAAACCAGGCACCACCTATGTCTTCCTCATCCGCACCTGCTCCAGCACAGCACTTTCTGCTCTTTCTTCCTCTCCTCTTTCTTCTTCCTCTTCCTCCTCCTCCTCCTCTTTGTCTCCATCTTCCACGTCTGCTTCCTCTTCCTCCTCCAGCCCTGTGGCAGCTGTGTCGCCCCCTCCTCTCGACTACGGGGCGTACACCGCACCGCTGGAGCTGCAGACGCTGGGGGAACGTGAGTGTGTCTCTTTGTCTTAGAAGAAAGAGTGCATGTGAAAGGAATGTGGTGCCGTTATTTTAGGAGCAATATGAGCAGCCCCTCAAAAACTTTTTGTTTTAGTTTATTTCATGATAGTACACAAAATATGTTGGCTTTACAGTGAAACAATGGCTTTAAAGTGCAAATGCTTGCTGTCATCTTTAATTTAAGAGGACATTCATATTGAATGACCACTTTAGAAGGACTTTCACGTGTGACCTCGTCAGGCTCCTTCATTGTAGCACACAAACAAGTATTTGAGCAGCTTTAGATTATGCAGAACAAAGCTGCCATGTTTGGTGCCTGGTTGCAAACCATTTGGACTGGATGTGTGTCATTCCAGATCCTGTCTGGTATCGCTCCACTGTGCTTTTGCTCCTAACAGCTTGCTTGGGTTTTTTTCTCAAATACGAAGTGCTCTGCTAGGTTCAAAATGGTTGATTAAATAGGATAGTAGAGAATTTTTCACTTCTCAGCCCTCTAAAAAAAATTGTAAGCCTTTTAACTCTTAAAGATGGAGCATGTTTATTTTTCTGAAAGGACCTCATGGTCAAATTATTTAAAATTATATTAATATATTATATGACATTAATTATATTATATTCACTATATTACTCTTCATTGTGACATCAAAGCTATGATTAGGACTCTCAGTCATACAATATTTTATTGTGAATTTAAATTTTTAGAACTCATCTTTTGTGGTTAGTGTATTAACATATTCAGGAACGAAGACTGAATAGGCCTTTGTGATTGATATTAATATAATATAGTGATTGATATTGATGTAATATAGAATAAAAAAATAAATAAAAAATGTATATACTATACCATTCAAGAGTTTAAGGTCAGTAAGATTTTTAAAGAATGTATTACTTTTATTCAGCAAGGATTTGTTAAATATATTAAAACTGACAGTAAAGATGCTTTGTTAGCAAAAAAAATTCTTGACCAGCAATGGCACCAAATCAGTATATTAGAATGATTTCTGAAGGATCATGTGACACTGAAGACTGGAGTTATGGCTGATATAAAATTCAGCTTTGCCATCACGTAAATATGTTGCATTGTAAAATAGATTCAAATAGAAAAAAAGTGTTTTACTATATTTTTTAATCAAATAAATGCCACCTTGGTGAGCATACGAGACTAAAACTCTTACAGACCCTAAACCTTTAAATTGTACTGTAAATATAAATTATATAGCATATACATTTAAAGTGCTCACATTCACAAAATGCAAACACAGAACTGAATAATTCAGTAATACACTAAAACTACTTTCTTCACAATTTATGGACTTTCAGTAATCTTGTATGTGCATTCGCTGCTGTCCTGATGTCCTCCGCTGGTGAGGCTGCTCTTTCACTTGTTGATTATCAATGATAATTGAATTTCACAGAAAAAGGAGTGCAAATAAGCTTACCTTTGTTAAATGTCCCATCAGAGTTTGAATTCTAAATAAATGACTCGTAAAAGGGTTTTTCTCCATTATTTACCAATAAAACAGCTGCTTTACTAGGAATCAATTTTCCATTTGAGAGCCAAAGTGTTTTTGCATAACTGAAAGTAGTTCCCCTGTGTCCAGATGGATGGAGTAGGACCATTTGGAGGAAAGTCTTAACTATTTAACTCACAAAAATGTATTCCCATTAGGATCCTATCAAAATAAATAAGGAAAGACTTCAAAAATCAATCTTCTCGTCCAGCTCCAGTGCTTTTAAAGCACCAATAATGGTTTGTGCCATTGTGAATACTAACCAAATCTTTTGTTTGTCTTTGTGTGTGTTTGTTGTGCAGTGGCCCTGGCCTCTAGTGAACAGAGTCCTGTGGTGATCATCGTGGTGGTTTCGGTGGCTGCTCTCATCATGTTACTGACTCTTGGAGTTGGATTGCTCATCTGGAGAAGGTATAACTGCTATTTCAAGGTGTTTTACAAAGACTAGCCCATCAAATGCTTTTTGCAATCACCTCTACAGAACAAATCTGCAAGGTTATCAGTCATTGTTTGCTGAAAATGATCCTTTGCGTGCTCAAATCTGGCCCGTCAAACATCATTGGTTCATGACCGTCTCATGATTTTGTTTTTAGATGAACTATCCCTTTAACTGAAATAGGATATGGTTGCACATTCAGTTTCTGCTCCCTAATGGCAACCTAACAGTTGCATCAGCAAAAGCCTTTTTCTACTTCCATGGTCTGCAAAATCATCCATTAGAATGAATCAAAACACATTTTTAGTTGAGTCCATCTCTCACATACACAGATACGCAAACTCATCCGTCATCCCACAGGAGAGCGTGAAGCCTCGTTCCTCTTTCTGAGAGGCACAATGCCATTGTTAGCTTGTTTGACGGGCAGCGCAATCGCTCAATCCAATTTCACCATGATTGCGAGACGTGTACATGTCGTGTGTGTGTTTGTAAGGGCTGCCTCTCCCAGCAGGGAGTGAAGGTGGAGAAATATGAAGAAAGACATGCCTTCTGCTGCTGTATTGTTATTTAGACAGATCTCTCTCTCACTGATCACATAGACAACAAAACCGTCCCACATGCACAGAAGTGCTCCCGCGACGCACGAGTGCATGTATGCAATACATGAGGAAAATCACCACTTGTGTGTTATCACAAGGTCATCAAGTTCTTCCAAAGTGGGACAAAAAAGAACTGTACAGTTGTCGTTGTGGTGTAGTGGTTAGAGCACATGATGCTCATACGGATGGTGCAGGTTTATATCCTGATTCAATTATCCCTTTACAACGTTTTAGTGCCATTAAAAAAAGTGTTTAGGAATGTGTTGCAGGTCTGAATGACAGGAAAGGATGTATATTTACAAATGGCATTATTTTGTGTTCATATTGTCTGCAATGAAATACAAGTCAAAGTAAATTTAGAAATCACTACTTTCTTTTTTATTTGCGTTTTCCATACTGTCCCAACTTTTTCTGATTTGGGGTTGTATATAATACAATATTATAAAATATTGTCTAAACTACTTTCATAATTTATTGCGATTTGGACTATTCAAAATAATACCACTTTAATCTTGTAATTTTACTACATTTTCTAATCTTTTACTTTTTTCTATTTTCATAAAGGCCTTATTATATGAGATTGTTCTCATAACATTATAGTGCCATGACTTTTTCTATCTTACTTTTTTTTTTTTACATTGTAAACATTGAAAAAGCAATGAGACAGAATCTGCCATTTTTTGCATCTTCTGCACTGATTTTTGAATAAGTTTAAACATGGTAAAATGTGTTAAATTGAGCTGAGAGTAATGCAATCTTATAGGTAGCTGAAAGAAAAATAATTTCACAAACAAAAATGAAAGGAACGTAGGATGCATAACAGTTTGTGAATGATGGCTGTTCCAGTTCTGCGGAAATCTATGGATCTTTCTGCTGAGTTTTGCATGCACAGATTCCATGTGCCTGGCTATTTCATGTGCACACAAGAACACAGGTGTGACTTACTCTAATGATCTCTGTACAGCTGCAGTGTCAGGGGAGGGAGTGGCAGGCAGAAAGCACACGCTCCTATAGCTCTCCATTAATCAGTCTGATGAGAATGGATTATATTGAGCCGGTGTGAAATGGTTCTCATTCATTCTCAACCACACACAAAGGAGTGTCGGCTGAGCCTCTGTCAATCACTCACACACACACACACACACACACACACACACACAATCTCTTTCATATGCACCCACAAACTTTTTCATCAGCTCAGACATCAACACAGAATCCAGTTGCATGTCGTCTAACACACTGAAAAGAGTGGATTTATTGCCTAGTCTCTGATAAAGAGGTTTATATTGTGAATGATGTGTGCGAGAAAGGCTTATTAGAGACATTGGCATTTATCAGGTGTGAAATTGTATTGGACAAACAGAAAATGGCTGACAGCTCAGTGAATTTAGGCACAAACCGTGCTTGCCTGTAGTAGTATTTTATCAGCAACTGTACATTGAAAGAAAGCGATAAGCACTGAAGTGGCCAAAGATGTCAATCTGCATGGAAATAAAACACATTGACTTCTAAAGTGTTCCTGTGGCTCAGTGGTAGAGCATTGCGTTAGCAGTGCAAAGATTGTGGGTTCAATTCCCAGGGAACACACATACTGATAAAAAATGTAGAGCCATGTATAATGCACTGTAAGTCGCTTTGGATAAAAACGTCTGCTAAATGTAAAGGCACTTTTTGTCATCTCTATTAAGTGTTTCATACGGTGGCCTAGAAGTGCAAAACAAATCACAATTCTGAAAACAAAATAACAAATTACAAATGCAAATCCAAATATAAAAAACAAAATAACAATTCAGAAAACACAACAACAATCCCGAAAACATTATAACAAGTCAGAAAACACAATGACAAATCCGAAAACAAACAACAAGTCAGAAAACACAACGACAAATCAGACAAACCGGAAGAGGTAGGTATAGTTTGAGACAGCGCCATTGGTTTGGGAATAGATTACTCACCGCTGACTGGACGAGACATCTGTCAATCAAGGTACAGGAAGAACCAGAAGAAGCACAGCAGAGTCAACTGAAGCATCAGCTCCAGTGGCGCAGATGTTAAATCACAAGTCATGTCATTTTGACGCGATCGACCAGTGGTTCGATCCCACCTTTGGCCGATTGGCCAAACTTTTTTTTTTTCTCTCCCTTTTCAAATCTCATATCGCATCGTAAAGGCATTTATTTTCAATAAAAATGAAGGAAATAATCAAAAAGTTGAAAATAAAGTATCGGGTAGGGCTAGGGTAGGTGCAGAGAGGGCTTTATATTGTACCAATAAGGCGGCATCCATTTAATAATTTGAATTAAAATTATAATTTACACTCAATACCTCATTATTGCATACTGTTTTATAATGTACTACAATACTGAAGTGCAGATAATTGCCACTATTTGCAACAAGTAACGTTAGTATACATAGCAGAACATCCTGCTATTTTAACAGTGTAAAACCCTACCCGATACTTTATTTTCAACTTTTTGGTTATTTCCTTCATTTTTATTGAAAATAAATGCCTTTACGATGCGATATGAGATTTGAAAAGGGAGAGAAAAGAAAAGATCGGCCAAAGGTGGGATCGAACCACTAGTCGATCGCGTCAAAAAGACATGACTTGTGATTTACCATCTGCACCACTGGAGCTGATGCTTCAGCTGACTCTGCTGTGCTTCTTCTGGTTCTTCCTGTACCTTGATTGACAGATGTCTCGTCCAGTCAGCGGTGAGTAATCTATTCCCAAACCAATGGCGCTGTCTCAAACTATACCTACCTCTTCCGGTTTGTCTGATTTGTCGTTGTGTTTTCTGACTTGTTATAATGTTCTCGGAATTGTTGTTGTGTTTTCTTAATTGTTATTTTGTTTTTTATATTTGCATCTGCGTTTGTAATTTGTTATTTTGTTTTCTGAATCGTGATTTGTTTTGCACTTCTAGGCGACCGTAGTTTCACCCCTTTGCCACAATAATGTTGCAGTGTATGTCTAAGTTAGTGGTTAATTCAGTTAATAATTGGCATCTTATGTAATTGATTTGTTTCGTAGCCCTAGTTTACACTCATTTTTGAACATCTAAATCTTTACACACCAATATATTAAAATGCATATTAAAACGGTCTTTCAGGTCTCTCAGGTTCTGTGACTCACTGTTTCTGTCAAATCAAATTGGTTTGTGCAGGGTTTCTTTTTGTGGATCCATTTAGTCCCAAAAAGCCTTGAATTCTGGGTCCTGTTTTTCTCATTCTATTTCAGGAATAACATCTATTATTATTAATAATACTCATTTACTGACATGCGTACACACACGGTCAGTGGATTATTGGTATTTGTGGACAGCCTTTCTTCCGCCCCTTTATGTACATTTAGTACACTTGCATCGTCTGAAGCCAGTGGGCTGTGTGTCTGTGACTGTGTTTGAAATAAAAGACTAGCATACTACCTACTGTTAATAGTATGTGAATTTGGGAACAGCTGGGTTCTGGAATTAAAAATCCCATTCATTTTCTCTATAGGGGGAATGATTTTAGCAATAACTTAAACCATTAAAGACAAGACCTACTGTGAGTTATGAGGTTGTTGATTGATGGTAAATGCTTTTGTTGAAGCATCAGCCCACATTATTTCAACTTATTTTTAAAATAGTTTGGTTTACAGCAGGACTCGTGGTAAAAACTACATTACCCTATGACAACACATTCCGAGATGACAACACGTGACGTTCAACTTGGTGCTGTTCACATCCTCGGACTGGAGATTATCTGTTTCTATAGCGACAGTCAACAAAATGAACCCGCTTGAATGTTACTGGCAGCTGTAAAACATGATACAAGTAACCATTGCTATGCAGATGCGTTATTACACTTTTAAATTATTTCTTTAGGTTGCTATTACATGGATAACCTAGATATCTAACTCTGTGCTGCATGTCTTTCGTTTATGTTCACATTACTTTTGTATGAAGACATCTACATTGGCAAAAGTCAATTACAGGAATATTAAAAGATAAATATTACGAAATAACAGCCAAATTACATTTTACTACTGGAAGCGCCGCCAGATACCCTGGTTCCGCGTGAGGTGCAGCGGTCACGTGGTACAAGCCGTAGCTCTCAGTAGTTCACAAGTTGTAATTACGAGTTCTACGAGGATGTGAACGCTTTTTACAAGTTAGAATCTCGTAATTATGGTAATTACGATATGGCGTGAATGCACCTTTACAACAAGCAAATCATGCCAAAAGAGCTCTTTAGCGTCTTCTCACTCCCATGAATAGAGTAATAAAGTCAGTCTCCCTACACTCTCAAACTACTTTTTGTATATATTTATGCATATTTTGCAATAAACATAAAATACATTGTATATATGAAGAGTTCATTTGCAAAAAACAGAACTCCGTTTTTAACAAATTTCAAAAATCATGTTTTTTTTCATTGTGCATTCCAATTAATCTCAATCAAACTGCAGTTGAGTTATTTTGATTTGATTAAAAAAATAACTAAAAATGACAGCTATCACAATAAAACACAGTAAAAACATAATAAAAAAACATGATTATTGAAAATTAAAAAAAACTGAGTTAACTGTTTTTGCAAATAAACTCTTCATATATTTATATATTCTATTTTTTTTTCTTTATCATTTTTAATTTTTGATTGTCATTCACATGGAATAACATTGTAGTTATTTCCCTTTTTAAAGCTATTAATTATACAGTCCTGTACCTTTGTCTTTTGTATCTGATTTTATCAAATACTTTTTGCTTTAAATCATAATTTGTAATAGCTTATGACTGTATAACAGACTTTTTTAATCCTTGGAAAAAATAAAAGGAAAATAGCCTACTTCTAGACCCAAGGCTACTAAAAAGCAGATAGGCATTGTTGCTCTCTATATGCAACAAAGACTGTTTCAAGTTATGCTATATTCATTGCGTTATCCAGTTTTCATCATCATAGAAATATACATGGTTATTAATTGGTTATATTTTCAATCCAATTGTTGTAAAAAAAAAAAATTATTTGCTGTCCAATCAATTTCATCTATTCCAGTAATTTAGTGTTAACGTTTAGATGTGTTTTAAATCTGTTAGATTTTTTTTGTATATTTGCGTCTCGGGTCTGATTAAATTGAGAATCTTCTGCAGAGTGTTTTCATCCACACACACACACATACAAAGCTCTAACATGTTCTTCTCTGCGGTCGCTTCTTTCTGTCACTCCTTTCACTTTCCAGTCACCTTCACTCCTCTCTTCACCACTCCTCCTCTCCTCTCCTTGTCTTTTGATGCAGACCATCATAATAGCTCGCATACAAAGTTTTAAAAGAAAGGGAAAATGCTCTTTTTTACTTCTCATTGGTTTTGAGGGCTATTTGTCCTATTATTTATGTCAGAGAATAATCTTAAAAGGATGAAAATTGGCATTTTGTCATCGTTTACTCACCCTCACATCAGTTTGAAATGACGTGAGGGTGTAAAAATTATGATAGAATGTTAATGTTTAAGTAAATTGTTACTATAATTCCTTGTAAGTAGGTTTGAAGTCAGGTGGAGTGATAGGAAGTGATGTCATCACTTTAGTGAGTAACTTCCTATGATGACAATAGTGAGAAGAGTACTCTCAGGCCCTTCCTCCCTCTCTTCCTTTAGTGGCTTCTCCAGACCCTCCAATGTAGCTCCTACTCGTGTGGTGCTGCTCTCTACCTCCTTCTCTACTCTTCCTCCTCCTCCTCTTCCTCCCTCCACGCAGCTGTCTCCCAGGTACAGGCATGCCTGCGTTTCTCCACTACCCCTCCTCCCTTGCTGCTGCCTTTCTCTTCATCTTCCTTCCTCTCGTTTGTCCCGTCTGTCTCGCCACACCATTTCCTAACAGAGGCCGTGTTTACACCTGGTATAACATCCTTAACAGGTGGTCAGCTGAGACTGATTGCATGACCATTTTGTTATTTTGAGAGGAACTCAACAAATGCAACTTTTGTGTGATGAACATGATCTATTGATGTCAGGCATAACAGAGATGTTTTGAGGACTTTGTATGGGGCTTTTCCATTTAATCCGATCAAACGTTTTCTTTTAAAGCCACTCAGAGCAAAGTTCAAAACTCTTTTTGTAACAAAGGGATGATCGCTAGCTTAGTGGATGGTCTTTGCTGTCAAATCAGGATGGACTTTTGTTTACAGTCTTGATCTTAGGAACGTGACATATAATTTAACATTATTTTAATATTCATAATATTTTATTAATAAAAAATATTTTATTATATTAGTTTTATATTATTATTATTATTATTATTATTATTGTATTGTTTTGTATTAAAATATTAACTGTTAATTCAGTGTAATGAAAGTGAATGAGAACTGCCCAAAACTCAGAAAATTATTTAATTTTTTTAAAAAAGCAGATGCTTTTATCCAACGTGACTTACATTGCATTGAAGGTTTACATTTTTTATTTAATTTATTAATTTGTGTACTTAATTTAAAAACAAAAAGCTTAGGAAAGGTGGAAAACAATTATGTAATAATAATAATAAGAAGAATAATGCATTATATAATTATTTTTATTGCATTTGGCAGATGCTTTTATCCAAAGCAGCTTACATTACTTTAAAGGTATATACACTATATTGCCAAAAGTATTGGGTAGCTCCCTTCTAATGAACAGGTTTGACTACTTTAGTAATTTCTATGAGTACAAATCTTAATGTTAAAGCATATAATGATATTCTATGGAATTGTGTGCTTCTAATATTATAGCAACAGTTTGGACAGGACCCTTTTCTATTCTAACATGACAATGCCTCTGTGTATAAGACAAGGTTCAAAAAGAAAATGATTGATTCAGTCAGTGTGGAAGAACTTGACTGGTCTGCATAAAACCAAGTCCTAATCCCAGTTTAACACCTCTGGTGTGACTGTAAATGCAGACCTTGAGCCAAAAACTCATCACCAAACACCAATGACTTGTACACATGGTACAGTCATTTTAGATACTTCCAAAACTGTTGCAACAGAGATGGAAATACAATTTTTAAATACGGGAATTATGTTCCTATTGTTGTTGCCACAGATTTGGAAGTGCATTTTTCTGTTCTAAAGAAGGGGGTGTCCCAATACTTTTGTCTTTATAGTGTATGTACAAGTCATTGGTGTTTGGTGATGAGTTTTTGGCTCAAGGTCTGCATTTACAGTCACACCAGAGGTGTTAAACTGGGATTAGGACTTGGTTTTATGCAGACCAGTCAAGTTCTTCCACACTGACTGAATCAATCATGTATTTTTGAACCTTGTCTTATACACAGAGGCATTGTCATGTTAGAATAGAAAAGGGTCCTGTCCAAACTATTGCTATAATATTAGAAGCACACAATTTCCTAGAATATCATTATATGCTTTAACATTAAGATTTGTACTCATGGAAATTACTAAAGTAGTCAAACCTGTTCATTAGAAGGGGGCGACACAATATTTTTGGCAATATAGTGTATTTTGTCATCAGTTCATGCATTTCCTGAGAGTCAAACCTATGAACTTGCATTGCTTTGAGCATCACAAAAACATTTTGGACCCCATTTACACCTTTATTAATCACTGTCCAAAATATGTGAGGTGTAAACATGGTCGGAGAGGTCAAATCCCAGCAGTCTGTGTATAGTCTCTCCGACGTCTGTCTTACTCACCTTTTTAGAGTAGATTGTGAATGCTCTAATCAGATTCCTGCCAGCACACACTCATAAAAGTTGAAAGTCTGTTTGGTGTTCACCCTCTTTCTACTCAAACAACAGCACCTGCTCTAGCAAATAACATGAAGTCTCCAAAACCTTGTCAGTGTCTCCTTTTGAGTGCTTTTCCACCCCTGCTGTGCGTGTGTCTCTATTCTCTAATCCCTCCCGTGGTGCATGTCTTTCCCCAATGTCTCCGTGTCACACTAATCCACGACGTAAAATCGCCCAAATGCCATCAGATCCTGCGGCGGCCTGATTCTTCTCGCACTCACGCTAGGACTATGTCAGAGCAGCGGTTCACCAGGAAATCTCTACATTTACTCACCGTGAACTACAAACCTGAGATAAAACCTCATGCATACTTTTAAACTAATGATTTGAACTGAAAAGTGATGTACTTTTTTTTTTAGTCTTAAAGGCATAGTTCACCCCAAAATGAAAATTAGCACTTTATGACTTTTGTGCAATCACAGCCTTTCTTTTCAGTGTAATGAATGTGAATGACTCAGAAAAGCACCATAAAAGTGATCCATATGATGATAGTTTGGTCTTCTGATGAAATATGATTGTATTAGGAACAGATCAAAGTTGTTATTCACAACTTTGTGAATCTTTATTTGTAAATAAAGATTTAAATTTGGTCTGTTCACCAGACAAACCTATTATATGACTTCAAAACACTTAAAATGTAGGTCATGAAGTATACAGACCACTTTTATGCTGTTTTATGGAATTAACCTTTAAAGTTTATCTTTAAAGCGTTTAAAATTTCTCCATTTGTAAAGAAAGTCATATATAATGACAGACTGTTCATTATTGGGTGAACTAATTCTTTAAACGAACAATTTTTATGAAAAATAAGCATTTTTTCATCTCTAGGGAAATACAAAATTGACGTCTTAAGCAAGTTCACTCCGTTACATTTTTGTTTAGATGGCAGTACAGACATGTTTGTAAATAACTTTAATACAAGTTGTCATTTTAAGTGCTGTTTTGTCATTTCCTTACAGCCGGTAGCGGCTGCGTGCTGAAGTTTTATTTTCTGTAACGCAAGTTGTTTTATGGTCGCTTTATGCTTTGTTTTTAATGACTTGTCATTTCTTGTTGTTGTTTTTTCCTCACAGACATTGTGGCTACAGTAAAGCCAGCCAGGAAGGGGATGAGGAACTCTACTTCCAGTGTGAGTATCACGTTGTGTTTCCGCGCACACATGTGCATCCATTCCACAAATCAATTGGACTGTGGGGTTTGTTTCTGAAGGTGGTAATGGATATAGCTTGTCACAGACAGAGAGCTTAGGTGGGAGAGAAAGGGAAAAAAAACAGAGTGGAAAATACAGTGATCAGTGATAAAGAGAGATTAGGGACATATAAAGTGGCACTGCATTAATGTCTAAGTCCATGTACGTGCCTTTACACCAGCCAGCCTAATGCTCCAGTCCATTAGCATGTTTCTGACGCCCTCTGTGATGATAAGAGGGGGAAGGGCATTACCAGTCTTTGAACAAAGAAAGATGTCATAGTACTGGTGCATCCAGTGTTGAGGAACATTGCAATGCATACACCGTTACTTTTTTACAGGTAAAATGTTAAGTTACTTGTGTTGCCAGTTTACTGAGACTCTCTGATCTCCAGAATGGAAGCTTTATGGATAGATTGAGCAGTTTTTACATTTTACATTACATTTTTACATTTTACATTGAAAGTGGGAAAAGCAGATGTATATTAGAGGATTTTTTTGTCTCCTCTTCAAAATCAAAATCAAATGAATTCATTAAAAGAAAACAGCTGTACAGTGCTGGTGATGCCCAGTTATCTCTCTATCTCTGCCGTTTTCCCTCAAACCTTTCTAAACTCTAGCCAGATGTTAGCGTTCTGTTTCACGTACATTAATATTCATGTGTGTGCGTGCATGCATGTGATGTGTGTGTGTGTGTGTAAGCATGTCAGAGCAGCAGTAGTTTGGTGAGTAATGAGCGTCTGTGCAGAGCAGTCGTGCGGCTGAGGCATTAAATCTGCTGAAACAATGAACACTGGCGAGCTTTTGAGCTTGTTTGTGCCAAGTCTTACAGTATATCTGTACAGTATATGAAACTTATATTTGCATGTCTTCATTAACCTCTTATACCCTGATCTATAGTATTTAACATGCAAATATGCACATTATGCCAGGATAGACACACATGCAGAAGGAAGACTGCCATAAGGATGAATGGAAGAGACACAGATTTGTTTATATCTTTCACGTTGCATATGATAAATATTCATTTTGTTGTTGTTGAATAACACTTTCCTCTATCAAAACCAGATTTCTGAAGAAAACGTGATGATTCAAGGCTTATGCAATTAAGCATTTAGCAAGAATATATATTAAAAACATCATATGAACTAGATTATATATAGATTGCATATGGATAGAGTAGATTAAAAAGTATATGAATAATAAATTGTAAAGAATTCCAAAGTGGGACAATACTGCATATATAGTGTATATATGTGTATATAGACATATAACCCAGATAAAATAACGATTATGTGTATTTTCATTCATCTTCAGTGTTATTATATACTTGTTTTTATGTAATAAATGTATGTGCTGCTCCTCTAAGGACAAGCATGCTTTAAGTTGATCAGCATTAATTGCTGGTTTTGACTCCATAGATTTCTTAAAAGACCAGCATAAAAATAAATTAAATTAAACTGGTATGTAATACAAGAATTATAAAAAACAATAATATGATGTAAAAATGTAATGTGGTAATGAATGAAAACACACAAAAAGATGTTTTATCTGGGTTATACAACACAATCTTGTGCTTTCTGGAAACCAGGCCAGATGTTCCCTGTTCAAGAAAGAATTTAGGGGATCCCTCAAATCCTTCACGTTCCAGCAACAGAATGAAATTTCAAACAAGAACCATTCATGGAAAACGAGAAGAGTACAAATAGTACAAAAAGAGTATAAATTCAGATTTTTTTCCCCCCACTAGAAAACGCCTTAAAATGACCATGAGCACAATGCTCTGCCACACAGTCTCATACAGAATCATTTCTCTCACATTTCACAAATTAAATCCCATCAGCATCATCACAGATATTCTCTCGCTCTCGTTTCGCCCCGGGCTCAGTTCTGGTGACCCATCGTGCGTGATCTCTGTGTCTCCCACCGTCATTTGTTTTACAGATTTGTTCTTCCATCTGTTATACAACTAGCCCTATAAGCGCACCCTCTTTTCGCCCTGCATGCGTGTTCTGTTTGTTTTATATGCATATTTTTGGATGACCTAGAAACAATGGTAGGGATCAGTGCTTTAGCTGTCATAATGAAATCACTGAGGCCTACTTTGTTTGTGTGAATAGAACTGGCGACTGTGGATTTAATGCTTTAGATATGCAAACTTATATGCATATAAATGGTTTGTGGTTGTCAGTGTATGGGGGATTTACAAAGCTACTATATACGTTTGGGACACAATTGTCTACAGAACTAAATCTGACAAGGCATTCCTTTGGGGAATGTCTTCAAAGGTAAAAATGATCATTTAAGTGTATAAATAAAATGTGTATGTGTATACATACTTCTATTTAATTTTTTCCTCATATAGTATATATTTTTTTAGTTGTTCATATTATGTTTTTTTCACATTTAGATAACCAGGTGAATTGTTTGTATGCCTGGGAATTTCTGTTCAAAAACGACTGTTCATATACAGTCAGTTATGCAAATTATTATAGACTTAATTATAGCCTAAATGACTATAATTGTATAATTGGTTTTAGTGGTTTTAGTAGTGATTAATGGTTTAGATTTTTTGCTGACTATTTTTACAGTATTGTTACAGTAGTACTTTTCAAAAACTGCATCATACATAAATAACGGCATCATATTTTAAATTAACAACAATTCAACATACTGCAGTACTTGTGGACAATTAGGTGTATTATATTTGTGTAATTTTTTTCTACATTATTACAGCCTCTACTCTACTGTAAATGCAGTAATTCTGCAGTAATTTATCTACCATCGCTCTGGTGTCTTCAGGGCATTTTTTGATTCAGCAGCATGGACTGGACTCGAAAATCTTCTTTTGGTGTCCGAGGGGACACTTAATCATAGTTTGCCAACTAGTTTGCAAAGTTCGTGACACAGAATCTTTGAAATATATTAATGAGTTTTCAAGACCTTTTGGATCAACTTTCACATTGCTTTTCACAACATTTCACTAGGAATGCAGAAGCATTCTGTGATGTAACCACTTTGCACAGTATTTTGTTGTTATTGTGCTAGTGCTAGTTTCAGATTTAATTAGCAGAATACAGTGTCAAACGTTATAGTCTTTGTATTTTTTGTTAATATTTTAGTGCATTTTTCAGTTTCCTGTTCGCTTTAATTAATTTGCAAACTTTTAGTTTTAGTGAACATATTATATAACTATAACCTTGGTGTGCATGTATGAAAGCTTCTGTGGGTAAATCACTTTGATAAAAACAAACCCAAACAGAAACTAATAGGAAGTGAACTGAACTGGACCCCTAAATCACTGTAATAACAGCCTCACATGCGAATACGGCATGTGCTAGAAAAACCTCATTCCTGTTGAAGAGGCTTTCGATCCTGAGCCTCGCTCTCATGATGGAATGGAGCACCTTTAATTTGCTTCGTAATTGTATTCCTAAGTATGTGTATGTATGTGAGCTTCAGATCAATAAGCTGTTATGAGCCTGTGAAGTTGAGACGCTGGTCTGCTTCGGGTCGATGTTGACTTGTAAGCACATTTCAGATTCAGACTGCTGCACTGCCTTTGAGTAGATGAAGCATGACATAATGCAAGGATATAGTAAAAGAATACAGCAGAAAAATAATAAAGGTCCTCTTTTTGTAAATTTTCTTTTTAAGTAAATTAGTTATGTTTTAATAAATCTTCATTAGCATCATATATTAATTAATATACTGCACTATAAACACTGTTAGTGTATTAGATAATATATGTTCAGTTATGTTTTCTCTTGCAAAACTCAATGCCATGATGTTAGGGTGTTCCAGGTGGTTGCTATGTGTTGCGAAGACATACACTTCTTAAAATAGCACATTTCTTAAAATAGCAAACTACGTGATATTCACCATGTAGTCAATGGTGAAGAGTTAATGCACCAGCGCATTTAGACACTGTATATGCATGAATGCTTTAAATGGCTCTTGTCATTTATGTTCTCTCATGCATGTTTTGAGATGTTGTGATGGACATGAGCAGAGGCGAAATTTCCAGTTTTCCATCCTCTTTTCCACACTGACAGCTACTCCCTTATGTCATATGAGAAAGTCAGATCACTTGCAAAATAACAGTGCAGATGGTCAAGATTTGAAAACCAAAATGTGTGAACAAAGCATATGATATTCTGATACCTAAATATGGATTTTTGGAGTTTTTTTGCCCATTTCATCAATAGCAATTGTGAATCATTCAATGTTAATAGTGAGTGTGGCACCACTAATATATGTATATATATTTCTTTTTTTTCTTTTCATTTATTCAGTTAAAATCCCAACCAGAAGGACTTACATTGACCCAGAAACCTGTGAAGATTTGCTCCAGGCTGTTCATGCCTTTGCCAAAGAACTGGACATCTCTAGCATCAAGATCGAGAGGATAGTCCATACAGGTACCAGACATCAAAGCCTCCTTACTTTTCCCAATATCCTATTAATATTCCTGCAAATTCATATTTTTTTGTGATAGTTTTATAGTTTTTCAATGATGTGTGTTAAGATCTATGAAAACTAGCTATTAGCTCATGTTAGAAATGAAGGCTTTGTTGACATTTACTGACTCTCATGTTGTGTTCAAACACACATGACTTTATTGTATTCTTTGGAAGACAACGTTTTCTATAAAATTCCAAAGAATGAAGACAGGAGCTTTCAAGCTTCAAAAAGAAGCAAAAGCACCATAGAAGTATCGTAAAGGTGGTTCATATGTCATTTAAGCTGCTATTCATGACATGAGGGCGAGTAAATGGTGTCAGATTTTTCATTTTGGGTAACTGTTCCTTTAAATGATGAGCAATGTTCTCATAAATGCTATTTTATGAGACACAATCAACATCAAGTGAACACTTTGCTTCCTTAGGAGACTTTGGGGAGGTGTGTCGAGGTTGCCTGAAGCTTCCCAGCAAACGTGAGTTGCCTGTGGCCATAAAGACCCTTCGTGCGGGCTGCTCGGAAAAACAGAGACGCTCATTCCTCAGCGAGGCGGGAATTCTGGGACAGTTCGATAATGCCAACATTGTGCGTCTGGAGGGAGTCATCACCAGAGGTCAGTAGAGACAAAGAGATTGTGCAATGAATGGATGGCAAGGAAGAAAAGAGAGATGCATGGGACGTCCCTCTGTAGAAAATGAAAGCTGTAGGGTGATTGGGACGATTCCTCGCAGGATAGGGAAAGACAAAGGACGAGAGGAATTAGGGATTTGATGGCCCTCACCTGAAAGAGATTCAGGAGGCAGGATAGATGGTATGTCCCTCCATTGAAAAAGAAAGGAGGGATGAGCCAGCTGTCCCACTACAGTAATGGAAAAGAGAATGATAAGCCATTGATTGGACAGTTTATTGGGAAGTGGACCCCTAAATAAATGGGCCGGTCCTCAGAAGCACAAGAACTGAAAGGGAGGGAAAGGTCGATACTTGCAGGATGGATGATCATCAGAGGTAAAGGATCAAAGACAATGAGGAGCTGTAGATGTTATCACCTCCAGGAAGGACGGAACGAAGAGAATCGAGCTTAAATGAAACTGGTAACTCTGTCAACAAGTATGATGGAAGGAAACTTGGCTCGGGGTGGAGATGTAGGGAGAGAGAAGAACAGATCCATCTTTAGATTGATCGATGTGATGTTCCTGGAGATAAAACAGCTAGATGGATTTGCCTAGCGTGTTCTTGCTGAAAGGGATGAGAGATGATGAAGGTGTTTTGGAGACAGGGAAGACCAGAGGGGAAGCTAGATTTGCTGAATTAAAAAACTAGCAGTGCTGATATTAGTCTGGGACTTTGTGTATTAGCGCTGAAGGAATTATTAAAGTTTGTGTCTTAACATTGATTATACATGTAGAGAATGATAGAAATGCATGCATGAAGAGACATATTAAATGTGCTGGGTATTGTGTATGTTAGAGAAGTGGTCCTCAACTAATTTTGCTTCAGGACCCAGAATTTCAAGTGCCAATACAAATATAAAAACGTATTAGTATTATCATGAACTACATAACTGTAAAAACAACAGCAGAAGTGTGGACGACAACTTTCCTCTTTTTATCTGACCCAAAAATGAAACGTGCTTTTTGCTACTGTAGCTTTAAAACATATGTATGTAAATTACCTCTATGTACACTGCTGTTCAAAGGTTTGTGGTCAGTAAGATTTTTATTCTTTTGCTCACCAAGGCTGCATTTTTTTTGTTCAAAAATACAGGATAACAATTATATTGTGAAATACTATTACATCTTAAAATTACTGCTTTTTATTTGAGTATATTTTATGTAATTCATTGCGGTGATGGCAAAGCTGAATTTTTTAGCTGCCATTACCCCAGTCTTCAGTGTCACATGAACCCAAAGCCGATCCTCCCTATACACAGAATACGCAAGCTGCGTAGGGCCCCCGAAACACCAGGGGGCCCCCTTGCTCTTAAGGATGTTTTAATTTTAGTTTTGTTTTTGAATTTGGCCAGCTGTTGTGAAAACATGAATGATCATTTCTTTTAATGCAGAGCGCGAGTTGAAAGCATACCGAGCAGCGGAAGAGACTGTTTCTTGAGCGCTTTCCGTGAGCGCGATTCGAGACAGAGTGAAACACGGACAAATGCGTTTCATCTATTCTTTCCCTATTTAAATTTATATTGTGATTCGTTAACAAAGCATAATTGGTTCTTGTTTTAATTGTTGTTTTAAATGAAGAGTAAGAGACCATTTATTCAGTGGTATTTTGGAGAGAAGAATGAATTGATATTTTGGGATTGAATTAGCTTGTCTAAGTGTGTGTGTGTGTGTGTGTGTGCAGTGAGCGCAACAGCAGATGTTCACGTTGGAATAATTGGTGGCCAAATCACATCAAGCCCCCTTAATGACTCTAATCTTTCTCCCTGACTTCTCCTCCTCCTCCACCTGCAAACCTCGTTTTTTTTTTCTGCCGTTTTCCTCCTGAAAGCTACACACTCTCCTCTTCACCTACCTGTCAGACCTCCACACCTCAGGTGGGAAGGACCCAGAGCTGAGAGCCCAGTAGGAGGTCTTCTGATTGGGGTTGGTCAGGCATGTCCGCTCCTCCCCACAGGAGGTGTGATGGAGCTGGGGATGGTAGATTGACCAGACTGATAGTGCAGCCTCCTGTTCATTGGGCTGGTCATTGAATTCTGCAGATTGCTGGTGTCGGTGTACGTGATTGAGGGATCTGTCTCTCTCTCTTTCCACCTCTCTTCCTTGCTCTCTCTTTTGCTCTAACACCTGGGGATTTACCGCTACCCACCTCCCTAATGGAGCGTACTTCCCTCGTCTTTCTTTGGGCCGCTTTCTATCACTCACTGTCTAATGCTCACTGGAAATACAGACACGACAGATTATTACACAGTGCTGTTGAATACTTTATTCCGATTGGTCAGTTGCAGTTTCCTATCTATCTATCTATCTATCTGTCTGTCTGTCTGTCTGTCTGTCTCTGTCTGTCTGTCTGTCTCTGTCTATCTGTCTGTCTGTCTCTGTCTGTCTGTCTATCTATCGTATTTCCTTTCACTCTACTGTTCTATCTATCTACAGTGACTTGCTGACTGCATGTAATCTCTTACGTAACACTCACACTTTTATGAAAACGTGTTTTTGTGCCTCTTGGACAACCCCAGCATGTCTTCTTTCCCCACTGAAGCATTAAACAAACACATGATCCAATTTTTTCTTTATATGTGTGTTTTTTTGCTGCAGGCAACACTATGATGATCGTGGTGGAGAGCATGGCCAACGGAGCCCTGGACTCTTTCCTGCGGGTAAGACAATGTATTTTTGTGTCTGTTTGTTCTGCTGACTATAATATTCTGAGTCATCAGATGCAAAATGCTGAGATAGTACAGTAAATAGTATATATGAAATATTTAAGGTGCATTACAAAACCTGCAGATGTGATTTGTTGATAAAAAGAGAAAATGAGAGGAAAAAGCCAAGTGAGGCGTTTTATCTTGTCTCAGATTCAGATGAAGTGAAATTCTTGAAAGGAAGTGATAATGATAGTTATTTGTTCCAAGTCTTCATAAATATTTGAGTGTTTATATTCTAAACTGTTGTTTTCTTCCCATATTCCAATTCCCTTTTGTCTTTTCTTTTCTTTTTTTCTTTCCTTACCTTACTTTCTTTTTTTTTGTTCCTTATCTGTTCCTTTTTTTCAATTTATTTTTCTTCCTTTCCTTTCTTTACATTTTCCCTTTTTCTTTCCTTCTTTTTCTTTTTCATTTTTTGATTGTATTGTATCCATTGTATGTTCCTTTTCCTGTACCCTTTTCTTTTCCGCTGCAATGCCTTTTTCTTTCTTTATCTTTCCTTTTTCCTATATGTTTCCTTTTCCTTTCTGTCTACTTCAATGTCCTTTCTTTTCCTCTTGTCCACCTTTTTGCCATTCCTTCCTTTCTTTCTCTCTTTTTCTCCCTCTTTTTTTCTGCGCAGAAACACGAAGGTCAGTTGACTGTTCTTCAGCTGGTGGATTTGCTGAGTGGAGTGGCGTCTGGGATGAAGTATCTGACAGAGATGGGTTTTATCCATCGCCGACTGGCCGCTCACAAAGTCCTGGTGAACAGCAGCCTGGTCTGCAAAGTGTCAGGCTTCAGACCTCTTCAGGACGACAAGATAGAGGCGGTCTACAGCACACTAGTGAGTATTTTACCATAATGCAACACAGCACTCTCAGACACTTCTGAATGAGTTCGAAGAGCCAATGGTAGTCAGCATTTCTCTAAAAGTCAAAGCACAGCTCTTATCTAGTTTATCAAAATTTGATGTGATTTTTTTTTCTTGCAAGTACTCAGCTGAATGTGCGGTGTATTTTAAGAAAGCTTCAGTGTTTTATGCTTCTGTTATGATAAGATGAACACGGAAGTCAGGATACAGTACGCCACAATACGCCTGTCTTTCACCTACACAATACACTCACACCGTGATATCACCTTTTTTGTGTCTGCCAAGGATGAGTTCCTTAATCAACATTTTTTCTTCATTCCTTTCCTATCCTTTTTCTTTTTTGTTGATTTCTTTGCTTGTTTTCCTCTCTGATGTCCTTTCCTATGCAATGTCCTTTCCTTTACTGTTTTCCTTTCTTTTACTTTTCTTTATTTTTACATTGTTGTGCTAGAAATCTGTCAAACTGATTTGTGCCATTTCTGCGCCTTTTAGTATGTTTGTTTCAACAAAAAGTTTATTCCAGGAACAAGTCCTATTAGCAAAATCATGGTCACTGTTGTAGCTCGTTTCTCTGGGCTGTTAATTGAAAGGTTGTAGGTTCAAACTCTGCAAAGAGCAGTTCATGAAGCCTTGAGCAAGTCACTTAACCTCAGGTTGCTTCAGTGGAGATTGTCTTTGTAATTAGTGTACTGTAAATCAGATAAAACCTTCTTCTCAATGACCACTTACTAATTAGTAGGAGTAACCATAAAGACTGAGTACATTTGTGTCAATTTGTTAGACATAACAGGGCCTGTCTTTCTTTCAGCACGGAGGGAAGAGTTTGGTGTTGTGGACTGCTCCAGAGGCCATTCAGTATCATCGTTACAGCTCAGCTTCTGATGTGTGGAGCTTCGGTATCGTCATGTGGGAAGTCATGTCGTTCGGGGAGAGACCGTATTGGGACATGGGCAACCAAGACGTATGTCTGTCCCTTTATATTTCTTCTAATCTATCACCACATGTGCAGTTCTGCATCGCTTTTCTTCTGTTTTCTTTCTCCAGACCTTTTCTCTCTGTATCTCTTGCTCTCTCTTTTGGGACGGCTGCTTTTCCTTCTCCTTTAGATCTCCCTAAAAATCCTTTTACGTTTGTTTGTGATTTTAAATTATTTTTCTCCCTCCCTCTCTCTCTTTCCTGCCTCTCTCTGTTGGTGGGATGGGATTTTCCTGTGTGAGGAGTGAGGAGTTATGCATTTGTATAAAAATTTTAAAGTAGCTAAAGCGATGGGCCTTTAAAGACCCCAGATAAAGAGTGTGTGTATGTGTGTGTGCACTTTGACTTCAAGTCCACTTCAGCTCCGTGACCAATCAGACTCAGAAGTCACACGGCGTGTGGCCTCCTTTTCACGCCTGCAGCAAAGATCCCCATAGTCTCTGAAATAAACCCTGGCTGAAGGACATCACACTTTTTGAAACCCAGTAATAATGTAGTCTCTAAAAATGCAAAGAAACTACATAATTTTGTTTGTTTTTAATTTATTTTAATCTGTAGCAAGACTTTAGAAATAGAATGGAATTCCAGTCAAAGACACGTTTTAAAATACACACTGGAATGAAAAGGATATTAGTTTTGACACAAATTTTGTATTGGTCCATGCATAGTCCTTATTTTATTTTATTTTGTTTTGATAATGTTTTTTATGTGATAAGATGTGACTGTAAGGCCAAATCTGTTTTTCTTCTGTGTATATGAGAGAAAACACACTTAAAACTATTAAGTCATTATGAATTAAAGAACCTCATCATGTAAAGCTTTTCAACAAAAGAGGCCATCTTTCACTACAAATAGTGAAATGCTAAACTTTTACCATGTTTATGGCTAAATGAATGATTGCTGGGGAACGGCATTAATGCATCTTTCATGTTTTTTGGTTTAAATATTGTTTGTGTTGTCATAAGTGACTTTAGTAGTACTTTTATTAAATTAAATGGTATTTAGGATTATCTAATAAAAAGAGAAGATCATAGAGGAATGCCGGTCGAGGACACATTTTGAAATGTCTACTGCAATGAAATCATTTAATTTGCTAATTTGTCTCAGAAATGTCATTATTAGTGTTGATTGCTTTGAGAGTACACAGAAAGCTTCCTGAAAAAATTAAAAATGCTTCAATGAGATGTGTATACAATGGGGTTCAAAAGTCTTTTGAGCTCACACTTAAAATCTGTTTTCAAACTGGAAATAAACAGAAACCGTGAGGGTTTGAAAATTTTGAAATAAATCAATTTTACAATGTAAGATTCTGCATTATTTATGGGTCAGTAATCAATATATTCCATTACTCCAAATAGTCAATATTCAATAATTATGTTTTTGTGTATATTTACATTACAGGTAATAAAAGCTATAGAGGATGGGTTCCGGTTACCTGCTCCCGTGAACTGCCCGCCATCTCTGCACCAGCTCATGCTGGATTGCTGGCAGAAGGAGAGGACAGAGAGACCCACCTTCACCCAGATCCACAGCGCTCTCAGCAAGACCACGAGGAGCCCAGACAACATCGGGTCCTCCACCCTGGGACGCAGGTACTGAAGAGCTTCTCATGGTTCCCATCTCCATGCAAATCATCCCTTTTCCACTTTCCAGTAAGTGTTTGTTTTTCACTCTGAGGACGAAAATCTCTTTCTGTGTTTGTCCAGGACCCTGGGCTCATCTGTATCACTAGCAGAACGAACGCTTCCCTCCTTCCCTTCATTTAGTTCAGTTGGAGAGTGGTTAGAAGCTGTAGACATGGGCCGCTACAAAGACAACTTCACTGCTGCTGGATACTGTTACCTGGAGTCAGTGGCTCGCATGACCGTTCAGTGAGTGACATTGAAATGAAGTCCTAAATAATGTGTTTCTCTTATTCGGTTTGTGTGTAACTCGTGCTGTTGTTTTTGCAGGGATGTGCTGAGTCTCGGCATCACCTCACTGGAGCACCAGAAACAGATCCTGTCTGCCATACAGACTCTCAGAGCGCAGGTTATCCAGATGCACGGCCGTGGAGTGCAAGTCTGACAGACCCACAGCAGTGCGCTGGCTTACTGAGGAAAGACATATGGATGTCTGTTCTCATAATTACCCAGCAGGCCATTCAGCGGTCAGGAGGTGATAACCAAGACACTGCAAATGGTGGTTTTCTTCCTAATCTCCCCTTTTCATTCCTTTATCTTCTCTTTGGGTGAACACTGGTTCTTTTTTTCACAAACAAGTTCTTGTTTTCTGAGGGGGACAATATCACAAGCAAGATGATTCCTCTAGAATAACCTGCGTGCTGAATTTGACCTGCTTTTCTTCGTCTGTTCATCAATGACATGAGCGCTGTCCATTTTAGTAGGACTTTAAGGTGGTTGATGCCCTCCGTCATTGTCCCCGGAGAAGGCCAGTTTGACTCTGACTGATCTCAGAGCACTCAAAAGGGTGACATGTATTTTCTTTGTCCAAGAAAAAGAACTCATGCTTTGTAGCTACTGATCCTCCTATAAAGTGGACTAAACTAAGAGCATGTCATCCATTTGCTCCTCAGACTAGGAGGAGAACATCTCGCCGTATCTTCAGGAAATAAGTTGAGTACTGATGTAAGGAATCTTAAATAATATGTAAATCCCGTTCTCTGTGTGTATTCTTGATTTGGTTACAGTCTACTTTTTCTTTTTTTCTTTCTTTCCTCCACACTTTAAACTAATTTCTGAATTTCCGAGTTTAAATTAGTATTGTCGGACATCTGTACTCGTAATGTTTTTCTTGTTCTGTCATAGGGACAATGTTTGCACTGCAGCGTCCATGACTTACAAAAACTTGTACCATATTTATTAGATGATTTATTTATCCGTTTACAGATGCTTACTGGAGTTTGAATGCAGAAATATTGCTTGAAAATGGAAAACATAGCACTGAATCTGGACGTTCAGCAGTCATTTCATCAAAATGCTCTTCGATTTTGTTTGTGTAATTTCATTTTTTCCTGCACTTTGTGAGTGAGTGAGTGAGTGGATGTGACGGGGATGTGTAAACACTTACAGATTTCATTACACTCTGCTACGGCAGGTGTCTGATACTGTCGGACATGTTTAGTACTTGATGTTGGCGTTTCGTTCAACGGAAGTGGTTGTTCTTAAACGAGAATGTTCTGAATGTTCTAGTGTTATTGAATTTAGACTACTGTGTGATGTGTGCGTTTGAACAAGACTTGGTTGAACTTGGATGTGTTTAAGCAGTATTGAGTAAAATCTTAATTTACAGTTTGATCATAGAAACAGGATGGTGCAAATCTCATTAACAAAGACCGTAACAAACAGGTTGGATCTGGATTTTTCCACAAATATATATATATATATAGTGCAAAACAAATGACCTTTTTCCTCATATTAGGTTGTTATTGATTTTTAGGATATAAACAATTAAAGCTTTTTGGAATTTAACAATAAGAGCATCATTTTCACTCTCTGTTTTAGAATTACACATACAGAGATGCACATTTGTCATTATTGCAGCCATATCATATCTGAACGTGGCATAACCCGAATTAATAATCACTTCAAAATCTAAAGGACAAAGACATGCTGTACTGTAATGTTTAACAGCCCTTTACCGGAAAAGACTTGATTCCCCCTTTGCATTAAGTGTATCATTCTGATCTCTGTTTGATACTGTAAATATGTATTTGAAAATGCAATCTATTTTTATAATTTGTTTGAATAATAATGGTGAATGAGATCTTCTCACTGTGTTGAAATGACTTATTGTTTGAATTAGGCGAGTCGCGAAGAAAAGTTGTTTGAAATCAAGTCCTTTTTTTTGTTTTATTTTTCTCTTTTCGTTTGGAATTTTTCATGATTTTTACCTGTTAGAAAAACAGATGGCTGTTGCAATATTGAAACATGTTATTAAAAAAATACAATACAGGTACCCTAGACTTTATTGTGTTTGCTCGCGGTCTCCTGGCTTCCAGCATACCTGCCTGAATTCATACACACATGGAGTCTATTTTAATCATGTGTAATCAATGTCGAGGCATGGCAATCAAGCGTTTCCCGTCAGCTTTCAACCCCCGGAAAACCTAAAACAGCGGGAAGCAAAAAGGTGTTCTTTGTTCTGTATTTTTATCTAAAGGTTTATTTTTAATAAATTATTTTCTTTCCAGCTAGATATTTTTATATGAGAGTGACAGGATGAAATTACACCAGAATATTTATTAACATTTCATGTTATGTCTTTCCCACTGTTTTATGTACAGTATCTAATCCTGATTCTTTTGTTAGATATTAAGTTGTCATTCATTCCAAGAGATTTAAAGATGTCTATGAGCTTTAGTGGATCCAAGAGCTCATTTATATCAGTAATAATTCGAAGGGTTTCTCTCCTTTCACATATCTTAGTACTAAAAAATCCCTTGGCGATAATAATGGGGAGAACTGAAAGTGTGAAGAGGATTGTGCAGAAGAAAATACACCAGCTAATACTTCAACTCCCAGCAGTGAGAAAGCAAGGCACCAGTGTGTGTGTGTAGGGGAGTGTTTACATGTTTCTGTGTTCAGATTAAAAGACTCTATAGTAAGAAGCAACAAGGGTCCACCTCTAAGCCGGTGTGAAGGGGAAAGTTTCCAAATACAAAAGTTTGATCCAAACAGTTAGAGTGCCAGGCCTCAAATCGGATTTGGGAAATTAATCCGGATCGGGAGCAAGTGTGAACAAACAAAGTGGAGTGGGGTTTGATCTAGCCTCTCTCCGGGAGTATTTCGTCTCTTGAGGTCCAAACGCCTCTCTATAAGCTGAGTTCAGTTCATTCACTGAGGATAGAGACGTCAAAGCTGTGTGAGTGTATTTAAGTGAGAAACAGCGAGTTCTGTTCTGAGGAGGGCAACATGAAAGGAGCAGATGAACAGTGTGTTCTGGAATTCCTGCTGGGCTTTTAGTGGCTTTAAATTGAACCGTGATTAAATGCTCTAGGAGGCTAAAACGATCATTATTATGCATTCATTTTTGATTGACGTGCTTGATTGAAGTAAACAGACATGTTCTTGTGTGTATTTATATACTATACACATACAAATGATATATAGGCCTACTGTATGTATGTGTGTGTACATATATAAGTGGCTTTTTCAATGTTACATCAATACGCCAGTATAGGTGTAAGTTGCTGTCTTCAGTTGTAATCAAATCGATTTGATCATTAGCAAAAATTTTCAAAACACTGATTCAAGAACAAAATTTCTGAATTAGCCTATATAGAATACTCCATTACTATTTCCACTTGTCAAAAATAGTAAATGCATTCTCCTCAGGGGCATCGCTAGACTCTTTTTACTGGTGCATGACCCTCAGCAAAATATTCTTGATAAATCCTTTGGTTTAATAACATGTTTCATGTGTTTTTTGTTTTTGTTTTTTTTTAATCAGCCGTTTAGAATCACAACAGTGATGCCAGATTCGCGAATGAATCACTCTTTCTCGGTCAAACGGGTTTGCAAAAAGCCAAAGGTCTGAAATATTAGAACAGCCCACTTACCCACTGGATCGTTTACAAGTGGCTTTTATATTTTAAAGTTTATGAACGATAAAGCAGCTCTTTTGCGTGGGCAGCATGTGAACGATCCTTAAAGATAGGCCTATCCAAAACAGTTTTTTAAATATTATTATTAAAAAAAAAAAGTAAAATATGGGCACACTTTTTGCTGGTGGCCAGGTCACTCATTACTGATGAAACTAGTCTAGATGCAGTTCTGAATTCAGCCAGTTTCTTTATGAATGAGTGTTTGAATCATTGAATCGATTGGCTCGGCGCGCGAAGTTACTTCTCCGGTGACTTCGTTTGAAAGTAGACTAAATGTATATTGGTATTTTAAAATGTAAGTTTTTCAACATTAAACATTTCTTGTTTATTAAACTGTTGTGTAAAAGCAGCATAACTCTCGCAATGTTGCTGTTATGCATACTTGTATAGAAAATAACAGCTTACTCAACTTCGAAGTCTTCAGACGGATCTCTACTCTTCAGCTTTTAGCTCGCGAGACTTGTTTGAATCATCACGTCTGGGGTCTACAGTTCAAGTCCTCTGCTCCGTCGACAGCACGTCACGCTTCATCTGATTAATTCTCAGGGTTTGGCCAAGCCCAGATTAAACTTTCTGTGACCACAGTTGAACACAAGTAGCTCCCGCTTTTGATTTTCGATTTATTTTCATGTCTCCTCATTTCGGGTCTCCAGCTAGGTCAGGCTTTACACTACAGTATCCAAGTATCCAGTGTAGTTACAAAAGCACTGCGCACTAGTAATGAATAGCACGCACTTAGTATGTAATTATGTTATAGAACAGTCTATAATTACACACAGTTATCGCTATTGTAATTATGTTAATGTGCAATATGAACAATGCAATGTAAAGTGTTTTCTGCATTCCCCTGTATTTTCTCTGCATTATTTTTCAATCTTTCCACTAAACCGCGGATCCAGAGGGGCAAATCTGAACTGATCTCAGGTCAGCTCTGCTAATGACAGACTAGGCTACAGTTTCAACTGTCTGTGATATTTCCTGCAGTAATTACAGAGGTCAGAGATAACTTCACTTTACTGAGCTATTTCTGGAATTTAATTTAATCGATCGGTCCCAAGTTCATTTTTAGTCAAAATGAAGTAATTTCCCATCAAGGTCACACAGGTTTAATAACGGGTTAACGTTTGATAACCAGAAAGTGTCCAAATACTATATCGGTCTTTGGTATTTTCAGTACAAATACTGAAATAATGAGGAAGAACCAAATTGCCTATCACAGCTATGCTGATGATACCCAGATCTACCTAGCCTTATCTCCAAATGATTATAGCCCCATTGACTCCCTCTGCCAATGCATTGATGAAATTAACAGTTGGATGAGCCAAAACTTTCTTCAGTTAAACAAGGAGAAAACTGAAGTCATTGCATTTGGAAACAAAGATGAAGTTCTCAAGGTGAATGCATACCTTGACTCTAGGGGTCAAACAACTAAAAATCAAGTCAGAAATCTTGGGGTGATTCTGGAGACAGATCTTAGTTTTAGTAGTCATGTCAAAGCAGTAACTAAATCAGCATACTATCATCTCAAAAACATTGCAAGAATTAGATGTTTTGTTTCCAGTCAAGACTTGGAGAAACTTGTTCATGCCTTTATCACCAGCAGGGTGGATTATTGTAATGGTCTCCTCACCGGCCTTCCAAAGAAGACCATTAGACAGCTGCAGCTCATCCAGAATGCTGCTGCCAGGATTCTGACTAGAACCAGAAAATCTGAGCATATCACACCAGTCCTCAGGTCCTTACACTGGCTTCCAGTTACATTTAGGATTGATTTTAAAGTACTTTTACTCGTTTATAAGTCACTCAATGGCCTAGGACCTAAATACATTGCAGATATGCTCACTGAATATAAACCTAACAGACCACTCAGATCATTAGGATCGAGTCAGTTAGAAATACCAAGGGTTCACACAAAACAAGGGGAGTCCGCTTTTAGCTATTATGCCGCCCGCAGCTGGAACCAGCTTCCAGAAGAGATCAGATGTGCTAAAACATTAGCCACATTTAAATCCAGTCTCAAAACTCATCTATTTAGCTGTGCATTTGTTGAATGAGCACTGTGCTACGTCCGAACTGACTGCATTGTATTTTATGTATAATCCTTTTCTATTTAACTGTTTTAAATTTCATTTTAAATCAATTTCTATATCATTTTAAAATTCCTTGTTTTATTATTTTTAATTCCTTGTTTTTATTGCTGTGAATGATTATTTCACTTTCTTTTATGTAAAGCACTTTGAATTACCACTGTGTATGAAATGTGCTATATAAATAAACTTGCCTTGCCTTGCCTTACAATTGGTAATAACACCTATGTACAACCTTGTTTTTGTTGTTGTTTTTTTCAGTAACCACAATCATATTTATATAGCAAATGATAGTATCAACATTAAGCCATGGTGTACTACAACCATATAATTTTAGTGAATTTAGGAACTACAAATTTAACAGGTTTTACTACAGTAAGTATAGTTTATGGTCTTTGCATTTCAACCATATTAATAATAAAGCAAAATCATAATCATAACTGGTTATAAAAATGATTAATTTGTGATTTCTGCCACAAACTGTTACTACAGCAGTTTCACTATAGTAAATGTTTAAACAATGATTATCTGTCTTAAGGAGGGCCGGCCTGGGACAGTTCCCTTTTGTCCACCCTGGCCTGTATGTGCAATGGAGGGGCTGTTGTAGTCCTTTACTGCCCCTTAGTGTATATTTGAGGTATTGCAAAATATTGAACAGCTGTAATTAAAAAATGAATCGATCGAGCAGAAAATCAGTTGTTTATTTTTATAAAAACCATACTTTAATGATCATTGCTGTGCTGAAACAAAAGTAAAAATCAAGTTACTACAAAAAAAATCAGTTCCATTCACTTACTCCCCAAATACCCTTCTCCTTTCTCAGTCCCTGCATAAAGACAGCCAAATATCTTTAGAAATCACTAGATAATTTGTGCTCTTTTCCTTAAATTGCTAATTCTGTTTACTGCATCTCTCTCTTTCTCTCTCATTCCCTCCAGCTGAGGTTCAGTGTCTGAGCTATAAAGGAGAAGATGTGTGTGTCCTCCAGGATGGCTTTAGCGGTGGGTTTCCCGGCTCCATGTCCACTGCGTGTGTCCACTCTGACCAGAAGCGGCTGGGTTTGCCCGGGGCTGCGGCCCACACCATGCTGGAGAGTGGCCACATACTTCAGAGTGTGCAGGGGAACCACGCGGTCATCGTGATCGGCCGTCAACAGTAGCATCGCGGGGTAAGGGGTCCCATCTCGAGGGGTCTGAGGAAGGTTATGGAGAGGAGAGTACCTGGGGAGGAAAAGGTGTTGTAGTATGACATTTACAGTAACTTATGCAGTTATGTTATGCTTATGTTATGCAGTTATACACTAGCGGTCAATAGAAATAATTCCGATTTTTTTTTTTTTTTATGTTTTTGAAGTTTCACCAAAGCTGCATTTGTTTCATCAAATAAAAACAGAAATATGTGAAATATTGTTACAATTACAGAACTGTTTTCTATTTGAATACATTTTAAAAATGTATTTTATTCCTGTGATGGCAAAGCTGATTTTTCACCAGCCATTACTTAAGTCTTCAAAGTCACATGATCCTTCAGAAATCATTCTAATATGCTGATTTGGTGCTAAATAACTATTTCTTATTATTATCAATGTCGAGAACAGCTTTTGAAGCTTAATATTTTGTGGAAACTATAGTAGTATTACAATAAAAAAAAAAATATATATATATATATATATATAAAATAAATGCTGTTGTTTAAACTTTCTATTCATCAAAGAAAGTTTAAACAAAAAAAAAATATCACAGTTTGCATAAAATTAAGCAGCAAAAACTGACTGTTTTCAACATTGATGATAATAATAATAGCCATTAAGCACTGATAATTATTGAGTACCAAATCATCATATTAGAATGATTTCTGAAGGATCATGTGACACTGAAGACTGAAGTAATAGCTGAAAAAAATTATTTAAAATTTTTATAATATTTCACAATAATAGTATTTCTGCTGAAAATTAGATCAAATAAATGCAGCCTTGGTGAGCATAAGAGACTTCTTCTAAAAACAATAAAAATCTTAATTATTGCAAACTTTGACCAGTAGGAATCCCTACTTGATGAGCCATTTGAACTGTTCAGGATCATCGGCACAGCCGTAGTCAGTGGTCCAGGCATGACCGATGGTGAATTTGTGGAACTTGAGCATGTCCATGACCCCAACCTCAGCTACTGCACAGCCGAAGAGCTCAGGCTGTTGGTTTACACATGCCCCTGAAAAAACAAACTCACAGATCACTCTTCTCCCATTGAATACAATGGCCAAACACAGTCCACATTTACCAGACGCACTGACTCACACACCTGTACTTAAATGAGTGGGCTTAAACATGTTTTGGATTACTCAGATAGAACAGCCCGATTTGACACACCTCACATTTTTAAAGGCCACGTAACTACACTGTGACTAAACATAGGGATCAACACAGACATACTAACCTAGCTAGCACATTCAGCATAAAGAAGCTTTTTTCAAATGCTTAGTAATTTATTCACCGCCAATGTTTTCAAACCGGCGCACCGCCTACACACCTTTATCTTGTTCTGATTGTTACCTCACACCCGCACACACCAGTAACCCACAGCCAGGTGCAGATGGAATCTGCTGATTTTTTTGGCTCAGAATTTTAGGGGGAAATGTATTGCATTTTTGCGGAATGAAAAACATGGTCAAATGTGGTAAGCTGAGCTGAATACAACCATGATATTCGTGAATGCCCTGAATGGCAAGGTGTTTAGTTTTTTTGTTGTTGTTTTGTTTTGCTACATATTTTTGTGTAACAAAACAAATGATGTGTAACAAAACAAATCCAATAGTTTTCTTTAGTTTACCTTCTTATTTTTGAATTATTTTGATCATATTATTATTATTATTATTAATTATTTCTTTCTTTCTTTCGCATACTTGAGGTGAAAATAAAGAAAAAGGGTCAGGTTCATTTATCATTTTTTTATATTTAATCCCTTATTAATAATTATTAATAAAATGTATTATTTTATTAACATTTTATTAAATATTTAATTAAATATTTACTTGAATTACATATTCATATATTTGAATTATATATTTTGTGTGTGCATATATATATACATACACACACACACACACACAGACACTGTATGTATATTTGATATATATATATGTATATGTATGTATATGTGTGTGTGTATGTATATGTGTGTGTGTATACAGTCAAACCAAAATTTATTCAGACACCTTCAACATTTCTCACATTATATCAGTTTATTCGCTATAGCTTAGAAAATGGTAATAAAATCACAAAAACTAAGAGGTAAACTGTGTCATCTTGTAAAGAAATTCATCTTGATAATGTCAGGTAACTTTAATAGAAGGGTATGTAATGGATTACAATCAACCAAAAATTATTCAGCTGTTAAATTTAAGTACACAATTAGATAATACCAACTTAGGTCAACCAATTACCAAGCAATGCTTAATTTTGTTCAGTCTGTGGTGTAAAAAGGTCACATTAGCAATTAAAGAAAAAACACTTAAGCAAAACATGGTCAGGTCAAAGTGTCTGAATAATTTTTTTTATCTCAAATTTTACTGGTAGTCCACTGTATGAAGAATGTTTGGGTATAATATGTCACAGTTCACTTTATTTTGCTATCCTCACTTACATTTATGAACTATAGTGTCCTGCACCCATTAGTAAAAAAAATATCAAAAATGATATCTGGTGTTTGAATAATTTTTGGTTTGACTGTATATACAAATATATGATTGTTCAAATTTCATATATACAGGTGCATCTCAATAAATTAGAATGTCGTGGAAAAGTTCATTTATTTCAGTAATTCAACTCAAATTGTGAAACTCGTGTATTAAATAAATTCAATTATTTTGAATTGGTCTTTGGTTCTTTTAATTGTGATGATGTAGGCTCACATTTAACAAAAACCCACCAATTCACTATCTCAACAAATTATAATATGGTGACATGCCAATCAGCTAATCAACTCAAAACACCTGCAAAGGTTTCCTGAGCCTTCAAAATGGTCTCTCAGTTTGGTTCACTAGGCTACACAATCATGGGGAAGACTGCTGATCTGACAGTTGTCCAGAAGACAATCATTGACACCCTTCACAAGGAGGGTAAGCCACAAACATCCATTGCCAAAGAAACTGGCTGTTCACAGAGTGCTGTATCCAAGCATGTTAACAGAAAGTTGAGTGGAAGGAAAAAGTGTGGAAGAAAAAGATGCACAACCAACCGAGAGAACCGCAGCCTTATGAGGATTGTCAAGCAAAATCGATTCAAGAATTTGGGTGAACTTCACAAGGAATGGACTGAGGCTGGGGTCAAGGCATCAAGAGCCACCACACACAGACGTGTCAAGGAATTTGGCTACAGTTGTCATATTCCTCTTGTTAAGCCACTCCTGAACCACATACAACGTCAGAGGCGTCTTACCTGGGCTAAGGAGAAGAAGAACTGGACTGTTGCCCAGTAGTCCAAAGTCCTCTTTTCAGATGAGAGCAAGTTTTGTATTTCATTTGGAAACCAAGGTCCTAGAGTCTGGAGGAAGGGTGGAGAAGCTCATAGCCCAAGTTGCATGAAGTCCAGTGTTAAGTTTCCACAGTCTGTGATGATTTGGGGTGCAATGTCATCTGCTGGTGTTGGTCCATTGTGTTTTTTTAAAACCAACGTCACTGCACCCATTTACCAAGAAATTTTGGAGCACTTCATGCTTCCTTCTGCTGACCAGCTTTTTAAAGATGCTGATTTCATTTTCCAGCAGGATTTGGCACCTGCCCACACTGCCAAAAGCACCAAAAGTTGGTTAAATCAATGACCATGGTGTTGGTGTGCTTGACTGGCCAGCAAACTCACCAGACCTGAACCCCATAGAGAATCTATGGGGTACTGTCAAGAGAAAAATGAGAAACAAGAGACCAACAAATGCAGATGAGCTGAAGGCCACTGTCAAAGAAACCTGTGCTTCCATACCACCTCAGCAGTGCCACAAACTGATCACCTCCATGCCACGCCGAATTGAGGCGGTAATTAAAGCAAAAGGAGCCCCTACCAAGTATTGAGTACATATACAGTAAATGAACATACTTTCCAGAAGGCCAACAATTCACTAAAAATGTTTTTTTATTGTTCTTATGAAGTATTCTAATTTGTTGAGATGGTGAATTGGTGGGTTTTTGTTAAATGTGAGCCTAAATCATCTCAATTAAAAGAACCAAAGACTTAAACTACTTCAGTCTGTGTGCATTGAATTTATTTAATACACGAGTTTCACAATTTGAGTTGAATTACTGAAATAAATGAACTTTTCCATGACATTCTAATTTATTGAGATGCACCTGTATTTCTTCCTCCATTTCAGGTATAGATAGTATTCACAGTTGCATTTTAAAGCAAAAATAAAATCATCTGAATGAACAACAGGCTAGAAACGTGTAGAACCTTTTGAATGACATGTTCAGTTCTGCGAAAAATCTGTAAAACGTTTAAACAAATTCCATGTGCCTCCCACGATCAACCGCACATGAATTCTGCACAATCCTGCATATACTCAATAACTGCACTGACTCAATCATGTCTCTCCTATGAATAAGACAGAGATTGAAACTGTATCTGCACTGGCAGCTGGCGAGTGCCGCCCGTCTAACGACTGCATCTCCTACTAAATGTGCTGTTTAATGAGAGTGACAAAGTCTTTCACTGAGGAGCGAGTGCTTCTTCGCCTCTCGCAGATGCTGGTGTGTGCGACTTACTGTATGTGAGAAAGCTCTGAGTGTGAATGCCAATGTCATGTTTACTCAACAGATGAGCTAGCTGTGAGTAACGGCACAGATTGCACACATCATTAGAGCCGCACAGCTGCACGTCCATAAGTTTCCATTACAGCCCCACTCTAATTTAACCATGTGCGAAGGCGTATGTGTGCTAAGACTGTCGAGTCTTATTGGTTGTGTTCTTCATTAGCTGAAAGTGATCATGTCTATCTGACTTCCTCAGACCGCTCACCAAGAAACCAAGAAACTCACCCACGAGCAGGCCGCCGTTGGAAGCTCCGTTGATGGCGATCTGGCTGGCCGTGGTGTATCCCTCCTGGATCAGGTACTCAGCAGCACACTGGAAGTCATCAAAACAGTTCTGCTTGTTCCCAAGAGTGCCAGCTGAAATCAGAAATCTTTCTTAAAAACTTACAGTTTGAAGCAGCACATGGTAGGGGGAGCGGGGTAAACTGTGCCAGTTGTACTGAAGTCAAGGGGGAAGAGGTATTAGGTAATATTTGCTTGTAATTAAATTTATCCTATATACTGAGAGTTTAAGTATATGTAAGATACAGCCATAGAAATATGACTTCTCAAAAAATGTTCACACTTTACTCATGTAACGGGTAACATAATTCCTTTGGCTATATGTAAACAAATTATATAAAATTATTCAAATAATAATTCATGTTGCAAAGTACAGTACTTGCATTAGACCAGAAAAGGTTTGCAATATTTCAATGTGGTTAAACTACTGTAACAATTTGGTTTTTCATTTTTAAGAACAAAAAATGATGTAAGAAAAAAAGTTTATTGGATCTTTGGACTAAAACTCAGTCATTATTATTTCCACATTTATCGTGTGAATTTCTTAATTATAAGCTGCATATGATAGGCCTTTTCTAAATATATACAAAAGAACCACTTGCTAAAAATTTTAGGTATTATAACTGGTCACCATTTTTTCTGAAATGTTTTTTGCTGTTGCAATTCAGTAATATAGTCCTGTGGCATGGTAAGTATGAATTAATTATTATTATTATTATTAAAAAAGACTGCAAGTACAATAATTATACAAGAATTAGAAAACATTATTATTATTATTAGATTAACCCATTTAATTCCACCAGCAGGGGCGTATTAATGCACGGGCTTCAAGGGGCTGAAGCCCAGGGGCCTACACTGGAAAGGGGGCCCACTGGCTGCAGGGAAATTATATTTTTCGAATAAATATTTATAAGGGAGTTCAGTGACAACAGCATTCATGTAAACAAACTCACACACTCATTTTCAGGGACGCCCTGGTTGAAGTAGCCTATATAGTGAATGGTTCAGTTTAGGTTCCCCCCACACAGTTTGTGTAGTTGGTATGTTCCACGTGTTCCACCGATATACTGCAAGCAGAATGCACAATCAATGCATTCGCATATTTCGCTAGTAAAGTAACGTTAGCCCAGCACAAGAGTGTCTTTATGTTAACGTGCAGATTAACAAGATAAACAACACTGCTGTGTGAAAGAAACTGGACCAGACAACTTTCTGTAACATCATACAGTGCGAGTTCAGTAATTTGCGTGGATGTAATCGGTGTCAGCTGAAGGTTTTAGATTTTAGTTTTAAATCCAGGGATGGAAAAATAGGAATTGTCCTATTGCTTAAATGTGATCATTAAACTTTATACGGCTGTGATTCAATTAATTAAATGTGAGCATGGCATGTTTCAAAATAAAAATGCAGTTAGGAATCACCAAATAATCCACATTTATGTCAACATGTCTTGTTGTTTCGTTCTACTGATGATGAATAATGAATATTTTGTGTGATTTATGGTGTTTAAATCATACCTGTAAACTCACATTTCAGCCAGGTAAGTTTTGATGGCATTTTCTTTTCATATTACCTCCGTATAAAGCCTGTAATAGTGTAATGTAACGGCTATATTCTGCTGTTCTTAAGCGCCACCTTGTGGCAAAGAGTGAATTTGCATATTCACTTATATTCACATTTTACGCAGAACAGTGTTGTGAATGTTAACTGGCATATTAACAAGAAAAAAACAAATCGAAATTTGACAAATAATTGTCAGGAAGCTTTAAAAAAAAAAAAAAAAAAGGTTTTCTGGGGTAGGGGGGCCTACTGTAATGCTGTAGCCCAGGGGCCTCTGGTTATTTTAAGGTGCCCCTGCCCACCAGTCACAATTGTGACCATAAAGAAGGTTTTCATTTATAAAGCTCTAAAAATCTCACTGACTGATGTTTTTGTGCATTTCCTGCAAATATGGAAAAAATAAAGGGTCTCAATTAAAAAATGTGCAGTTTCACGTGGTTAGTGCAAATTGTCACAAGACCATAGCAGTTTAATTCCTGTTTGCACCATGAGAAGATGATGACTGCATCAAAGCTCCAAAACAAAAGGCTAGTGAAGTTTGTTAACAAAGATAGGACAGATTTTTGGTCCACATTATCTTTTAAGGTGTCTAGTATTAATATATGAATTCACAATTATTAAGTTTTGAGTGTTGTCATAGAATAAGTAAAAAAAAATATTGATGGTCACAATTGACCTACCGGTAAGCCCCTCCCCTCGAACGCAGACTAGCCAATGGCAGTCGAGTATCAGTTTCACGGGGAGCGGAACTCGGACATCTTTAGGTTTCAGCGCCATAGAGAAACATTGGAAGATTCGAAGCTTGCAATGGTTTTATGGGGGTTATGTTTCAAAAATGGAAAAACGATGTGTCTGGGGTACTTGTAACACTGATTCCAGGTATCCTGAGAGGATGGGCAATATAATTTATTTTATTACATTTCCTGAATCCAAACAAAACAGAGCAAAATGTCCCTAAGTATTCAACCTCAATACAAATGAAGACAAAAACGTTCATTTTCTGGTTGTCATACACATTGTTACAATTTTCATCTGCTCAAGCAGAACGTTAATGTTATCTTGTGCGAGGATCACGTGACCCCTCGACGGTGATGCAGGCTTAGTCTTTTACTCCGCTCACTTTGCCACATTTTACGATCCTGTCAGTAAAATTTAAACCACTCTGCATTGGACCCATCATGAGTGCTAAGGCAGACAAAGGGGATCGGAAAAGAGAGATGCAATCGCCAATGAAGAAAAAATTCAGAGATTCAGCCATCTCCAGTGAAGACCTCGATGATGCTATTGCTAGCCGCATTGAACTAGCATTTAAAGAACACCAAAGCACTTTGAATTTGGTTGTGAATTCGGCAGTGAGAGATGCTATGGACTCGGTGCTGATTCCAGCATTGCGCGGACTGCGTGAGGACATACAAGCGACCAACGAGTCTCTTAAAGAGCTAAGAGAGGAGTTTGAGGCCATAGTTACCACGGCGAAGCAGACACGTGACCGCGTTGATTCTGTTCAGGCAGCGGCGCGTGAAGATAAGAGAACAGTCACGGACTTAAAGGATCAGCTGGAGCGACTCACTGAGAAGATGACAGATATGGAGGACAGGTGTAGGAGGAACAGTGTAAGACTGGTGGGGCTCCCAGAAGGGATGGAGGGTAACGACACGGCTGGTTTCCTCAGAGCTAATCTTTCCAAGTGGATTCCTTCCTTGAGGGGCCGTGACATTGAGATTGATCGGGCGCATCGCGTCTATGACGGAGGGAGGGGCTCCGATCGGCCGTGCACTCTCATCTTCCGTGTACTGAGATGGCATGACAGCTCGGAAATCCTGAAAGGTGCCAGGCAGGCTTACCCGGTGAAATGTTCACAGAGCAATGTCGCACTGCTATTTTTTCCCGACTTTAGTCCGGCTACAGCGATCAGGAGAAAGGCATTTGGTCCGGTTTTGAAGAAGATGACAGCGCTTGGTCTCCAGCCCTTCCTCATCTATCCGGCGGTAATTAAGCTACGGCACAAAGGGGAACAGAGCTACGATTCCCCTCAGAAAGCGGAGGATTTTATCAGCTCCATGTCTCAGCAGAAGTCGTATGCCGCAGCTCTGTGGGGGGACGACGGGGGAGCAGCGGCCGCTGTTTCTCCAGTTCGACGGGAGGGGCGTGACGGCCGGGATGGTCTTGGTCCTAGCTGCCCAGAAGGGGATGATAGGAGGATGAACATGGACGCTTGCTAAACATATTGTTTGCGTTTTCTTCTCTCCTACTGGGATATTGTCCTTATTTATCCGGTACAACGATCTCTTTGCTGGTAAGACTGACTCTCCCCTTTTTTTCTTTTTTGGAGGGGACTAATGGAGAGTAGGTTTAATTAATAAAAAAAATATTTTTTTGGCTGTGTGAGCCTTTCGGGAGACATGTCTTGCGTTGGAGTGGATCGGTCACGAATTATCACTGTTTTTTGTTGCTCAGTCAGACCTATGTTCTCGGTAATGTGCGGTCTGAGTTGTTCTTTGTTTATGGTTGTGGGTTGTTCATATTTTTATGTTGTTTTTTTTTTTTTTTACAGCAGACATTTATACTTATGTATTTTACCTTATTTCTAAAGGGATTTTTCATCTAGGAGGTTTGGTATCTAAAATGCACATCAGCGTTTACGTGTTATTTATAGAATGGAAGTGCTTCTGTTTTTTTTCATTTATTGAGTACAATCTTGGGATTATGAATATTCAATGCATACTCTAAATATTTTATCACTGAATGTGAATGGTTTAAATTCTGCTGTTAAACGAACCCGTGTGTTAGAATATTTACACCGTAAATCTATCTCCTGTGCCCTAATTCAAGAGACACATTTAAAACAATCTGACGTGGCACGTTTCCAGAATAAGTATTACAAATTAGCAGCTTTTTCTAGCGCTCAAAATAAAACTAAGGGGGTGCTTATCCTTGTTAACCGGAAGTTAAATTTAACGATTGAACACCTTGGTAGTGATGAGAAGGGTAGATTTGTTTTTATTCGATGCAAAATATATAATAATAGGTTAGCATTGGTCTCTATTTATTGTCCGAATGAGACAGACAGTGCATTCCTTACACAGATTTCCAAAACTTTACTTGAGGAGATTGATTGCCCTCTAGTGGTGGATGGTGATTTTAATGCTGTCATAAATCCTGCTTTAGATAAATCTCAATCTGATACAACAGCCAATCCATCCTCTAAATTATTGAATAAATTTATCACTGAGCTCAACTTAATCGATCTATGGAGAATTCAGAATACTAAAGCTAAGGACTTCACTTTTTTTTCTAATAGACACAAGACTTTCTCTAGGATAGACTACATATTTCTCAGCCCATCTTTAATTTCATCTAATTCCTCCATCTCTATATTACCAATTTTATTATCTGATCATTCTGCTATGTTGTGCAGTGTTCCTCTTTCCGATGTTAAAGCCAAGTCCCCTAGATGGCGCTTTAACATATCATTATTAAGTAATCAGACTTTCATTACTTCTCTAAAAGAATATATTAAGGAATTTCTTGAAATTAATATGCCCTCTGATGTGGATCCTCAAATACTGTGGGAAACAACTAAGTGTGCTATACGAGGTTTCTGTATATCTTTCTCTTCTACACTCGCCAAAGCGAAAACTCACCAGTTTACACAATTAGAAAATAAAATCCAATCATTACAAAACCTACAAAAACAACATTTTACTGAGCAACAGGCTACACAGCTGTCCTCTTTAAAAGAAGAATATGATTTACTTTCACACTCAAAGGCAGAATTTATTTTACATAGGACTAGACAAAAATATTATTTTGAATCAGAGAGACCTAGTCATTTATTGGCCCTTAGGTTGAAAGGATGCGAATCTAAGGCATATATTAGCGCAATAAAATCATCGGATGATCAGGTCACCACAAACCCTGTGGCAATTAATTACATATTTAAAGGTTTTTACACAAATCTGTATAAAGCCGAAACAGATTTTGATGAACCAATTTGTAAGCAGTATCTAGATAAATTGGAACTGCCTCGGATCTCACAGATAGATAAAGAATCTTTGGAGGCCGCATTAAGTTTGGAGGAACTCCACGTCTCTTTAAAAAGCCTTCAAAAGGGCAAATCGCCGGGTCTAGATGGTCTCCCCCCTGAATTATATTTAGAAATTTGGGATTTAGTAGGGATACTTATGCTTAACTCATTTAATTTTGCAATTGAACATGGGGTATTTCACAGAGATCAAAAAACATCACTGATTTCATTACTTCTTAAAAAAGGGAAAGTTCCATTAGATTGTTCCAGCTACAGACCGATTTCACTTATCCCATGTGATGTAAAAATCTATGCTAAAGTTTTTGCTTCTCGTATGGAGAAGGTAATTCACAGTCTGATCAAGGAGGACCAAACTGGTTTCATCAAGGGGCGCAATGCGTCTGACAATATGCGTCGACTCCTTCATATTCTTGACTTTGCGGACTCCCACCCAACCCCTTGTGCGGTCTTTTCACTTGATGCAGAAAAAGCCTTTGACAGGCTAGAGTGGAATTATATGTGGGCAGTTCTGCAATGTTTCGGCTTCGGTGAACACTTCGTTTCTATGATTAAGACATTATACCACTCACCTGCAGCATCAGTCATAACTGGTAATATTATTTCCCCCTCATTCCCTTTACAGCGGGGAACGAGGCAGGGGTGTCCGCTTTCCCTCTTATTGTTTTGTCTATCTCTTGAACCCTTAGCGCAAGCCATCAGGAAATCTGAAGTATCGATTAAGATTCATGATCATAATCATAGTATTTCATTATACGCTGATGATATTATTCTATATTTAGACCACTTTGATGTTTCAGTCTCTAGTATAATTAAGGAATTTGATAATTTTAGTAGCCTATCAGGATATAAAATAAATTGGAGCAAATCTGCTTTAATGCCAATTAACAATGTTAAAGTTAATTTTTCTATTCCCTCATTTATCCCTATTAAGGAATCTTTCATCTATTTGGGCATTACCATATATAAAAACATTCATAAGATTGCCAGAGACAATTTTAATAACATTTTAGTTAAGGTCAAAAATGACATTCAAAGATGGAAGAATCTTAGTCTCTCTCCAAGGAAGAATCTCCACTGTTAAGATAAATTTGTTACCTCGATTTAATTTTTTTTTTCTATGCGCTACCACTTTCTCCCCCTCCAGGTTACTTTAAGGAGATCAACTCCATAATTTCTAAGTTTATCTGGAATGATAAACGTCCCAGAATTAAACTTACCACATTACAACATCCTAATAGCGCAGGAGGACTGGCTGTACCAAATTTTTAATTATATTATTGGTCGTTCCAGCTTAAAGCTCTTCATAATTGGGTTGATCCTCAATCTACAGTTTCATGGAGAGTGATTGAAGCTGACAAGGTTAAACCAAATAGACTTCAAGATATTCTATTTACTTGCACAGGAAAAAAAAGGGGATAATTATAAATTTGGTCCGGTTGTGGCCAACTCTATTAAAATCTGGAAAACGGTTGAACGTCGGATAGGAGGACCCTTCAAATTTTGTAACAGTACACCTTTGTGGCACAATTTTAATTTTGTATGCGGAAATCGTCCATTTGTCCAACCCTCTTGGTCTTCTTTAGGTGTAAACACGTGCGGTGATATATATGATGACCAGGGCCTCTGTTCATTTCAGACATTGAGGGCCAAATTTTGTCTACCAGCTTCCGCATATTTTGTCTTTCTTCAGTTGCGTTCTGCTCTCAAAGCGTATGGCGTTCCTTGGTCTTCTTCCATTTCCTCTCATCCTATGCGGGACTGGATTGCACCATCTGCTTGTCGGCCATCTGTTTCCTTAATATATACTAAAATTATTGATTGCATTACAAAACCTCTTTCTATTAAAACTATTTGGAATAGGGAATTATCTGACCTTAATTTATCTGTCGACTGGGAGAGAGTGTGGTCTAATCTCAGCTTAACATCTAAAAATCTGGCTCATCGTCTTATTCACTTCAAAGTCATTCATAGAGCATACATAACTCCTTACAAAAGATTTAAAATGAAACTACAGTCAAATTTGAACTGCCATATATGTAACACTACATCATCAGGCACTTTTCTGCATATGTTTTGGGAATGTCCTGTCGTCATCAGTCTATGGACACATGTAAACCTGGTTTTGTCATCATTACTGCAAATTGATTGGTCTGTTAACCCAAGTTTGTGTCTTCTTAATGATGATTCAGGTCTCTGTATTAGTTCAATGCAAAAGAGAATGTTGTTTGCTGGTTTTACAGCTGCGAAGAAGACAATAATCCAGAACTGGTTTACACCACACATGTGTAGAAAAACATATTGGATCCGTAGCCTCCTGCAAATAGTGTCATGTGAATGTACAACGGCGCGAGTCGGTGGGGCCAAGCCTTCGACCGCTGACGCTTGGCAGTGTTTTCTTTTTGATGTACGTGATTGTATGGAGGAGTGACTTGTTTTGTGTTTTTATTGTCCTTCCCTCTCTCCCTCCCTTTTGACTTGACTTTGAGCTATTGAGTATATGTCTGTTGTTTTGTTTTGTTATATTTTGTATGTTATGTTATGTGTGAAAAAAATAAAAAAATGTTATCTTGTGCTTTAGCAAGGTATCTCTGGCTAAAACTAGCTAACGTTAAAGTTAGTGAGTCCATGCTAACGTACAAACCTAAATAGCGGACTGTTCTCGCGTCTTGTACAGTGTTGGTCAAAAACACATAAACGAAGGTCTACATTTCAGTGTCTCTCCATATTAAACTGGTTAAATGTACATGAATTTAATCGTACCCAGCGATACATGAATAGTGTTGATCCTGCATGTTGTCATCCGCGATTGTGATGACCGACCGTAATATGAGACTTCTTCGCTTGCATTGTGATCTGTAAACCCTGGCTTCGAGTTACCCACCGTATTTATTTTTAAATATTTTATAAATCCCTCCATGAAATATTTAATTCCCATTTGGTGGCCTTCTGTGTCCAAAATTGTGCAAAAACTTTGTGGGACAAGGTTTTCACACTGCAGCTGTCATTGTAAGACAGTGAGCAACTCCATTTGTTTGTCCGAGGGAGCAACAGTAACTAAGGGGGGCGGGGCTTACCGATAGGTCAATTGTGACCGGTCACTGGTGGGATAACAGTGACTTTAGGAATACATATAAATCCAATTGCAGTTGTTAGTGAAAGCTGCACTAAAATGTTGCAATGACAAAATATTGGACTAAATTAAAAGTTCAAATGTTACAAATAAGTTACTATATTGATGTTGTAATACTGGTAGCACTAATATAACAATTTTATGATATATGTAAGGAATAATTGACGATGGGCCGTTGAATTATTAGAAAAATAATGCACACCTTCGCGTTGCGGCCATTACACCTCGGGTGTGCATTATTTTTCTAATAATTCAACGGACCGAAGTCAATTATTCCGCTTATACTACGGTTGCCGTACCTCAAGACATCGATCAGATGATATATTTCAAGGCATTCGTCCGTTTTTTCTACTTAAATTGCTATTGTGAGAAGGATTATTTATTCCGCATCTCATCCAAAGCCTCCGTTGCTAATTCCAAAATGTCATTTTAAACCTAGTAACGGCGCGGCGGCTTCTTCCGTTGAATGCAGTTAATACAGTTAATAACTAAGTTATGAGAGAGAGAGCGAGAGAGAGAGATTAACGTTACCTCTGTGGGTTTGTGCATCTCTCAATAGTGTTCGGCAGCAATGTCTCTAGTTATTGTGAAACTTTAAGTTAATTTTCTTCACGAACAGCGCCGTTGTTGTTACCTCGCTTGTGAGAAGTCATGTAGTTTTTAAGTTGTTAAACTATGTTACTAATAAAATCGTCAGAGTAGCGCTAATGTTAGCGCTTATGTTAACGTGTGTGCAACTGTCTGTGAGGGAGTCGAGAGCGGGAGAGATAGAGTATGTGCTTTCCGTACATAATACAATGCAATTTTGTGACAAAAACATGGACATGGTCTGTCGTTTTTATCCCTTTGTTTACTATATTTATTTGTTTGGCCAGTGTCCTTGTGGGTTTTGGTTCTTTTGCTGTAAGGCCCTTTGAAATAATTCAAATAATTTGGCGAAGTGATATGGTCATGTAATGCGGTCAAGACCTGCCTGGAACTACGTTCGCCGTGAACACCTTAGAACGTTCGTCAGCCAATCAGATTCAAGAATTCAACGGCCCCGTAGTATAAGTTACAATAAAGTAACAATTTTGAAATGTGTTGATGGTTGTATTTTTTGTATTTTATACATGGGTTTTTATGCATGATAGTAACCCTAGAATGTGATGAAACAAGAGTTTAAAATAGCTGAGATTTATAAAAAAAAATTATGACTGCAGACATACTGTATGTTAATTCAGTTTACACATTATCCCACCAGTCACAATTGTGACCGACCATAGAACATCATTTTTCACACACTTTTCCAAAAAAAAAATAAGAAAATAATTATTGATTATTTCAAAGGGTTACTAATGACACATCATCTGGATATTTTCATGTCTGAAAATTTTTTGGGATTAAATGGGTTAACAGTATGCTGTGTTCATTTCTTTAATGCTTAACATGATTGTCAGTTTGTTAAAATATTTGTTAGTTTAATGTTAAAAACAGATGGGATGAATACTAAAGAGGGGTCATGAACCTAAATTAGCTACCAGTCTTAATAGTTCACACATTTTGGTTTCAAATAGTTAGTTTCTAGTTCAGCCCTATACAGGAACTCTGCTTTTCGAACACACAATCCAGTGGGCAGTGATCGTCAGACTAGTGACTCAAACAGATACTTCACAGGCATTAAGTTCACTTTTATGCAAAGTAGTCAGCAACATTCTGCGAGTTTCAGACAAGTCCTTCTTTACCAATTTTCAAGTTGGATATTGTTAAAAATGTTGACTAATTAGAGCTGTTTTAAATTCAATTTCTATTCCTTCATTTATCTTTCAAAAGGACACACATCTGAGCGTGAATGAAGTGAGGATACCTTTGTGCCAGGTTTGGCCATACTCTCCTCCTCCTCTGATGTTAGCTACAGCCAGGATCCCACCCAGGTGTCTAATAAAGAGCAGGTATGCAGTACTGGACATACAGATAGAGAAATAATTGGTTAATAGCTTGGGATATTCATATTTCACATACTCTCTTCCTTTTCCATCCCATTCCATTTGCAATCTTTAGTCAAACACAAACAGAGAGCTTTATACTAACTTGTAATATGGCTGAATTGAGTTCTCAAAGCCTCCATAACCATACAGAAAGACTGGATGAGAGCCGTCTCTTTCTATGCCACGTGCATGTACCAGGAACATTGGGATCTTTGTGCCATCTTTACTGGGGTAAAACACCTGTTATGCACAAATACTTAAGATGTATTATTACAGTCAAAAGTTTGGAATAATTGCTATTTTGTTAAACAATATTTGAAAGAAGTGTCTATTGCTCACCATATATTTGATTCAAATTTCAGTGAAAACAATAATATTGTGAAATTATTGCAATTTAAAATAACTTTTCTATTTGAATATATCTTTAAAATGTCATTTAATTTTCAGCAGTCATTACTCCAGTCTTCAGTGTCACATGACCCTTCAGAAATAATTCTAATATGCTTAAGATTATTAATAAGATTCTTATTATCATCCATGTTAAAAACAGCTTAATATTTTTGTGCAAACACTTTTTCCAGGATTCCTTGATGAATAGAAAATTCCACAAAAATATTAAGCAAGGTTAAAACTGTTTTCAACACTGATAATAACAAAAAAAAAAATGTTTTTAAGCATCACACCAGCATATTAAAATGATTTCTGAAGATCATGTGACACTGAGGACTGGAGTGATGAAGTATAAGATACTTTTTTTCAGCAGCATTAAAAAAATTAATTTTTCCATATTTTTGATCAGTAGTGTACATATTATATATTTGTAATACTGAAACTTCCTGTGGCCTGTGATTCATGTGTTATTTCGGGACAGACTGCAGCCTGACCTGAGTTGTCTGGTAATCACTCGGGTTGATGCCCTTTACTTCCACCTGCCTGAAGATCGTGGGCTCTGGGTCGGGTTGACTCAGGTCACAGTGGTAGATTATGCCTGAGTGATTAGATATGAAGAATAAAAACACTTTTCTTGCTCTGGAAATATATGTAATCTCCGTTTTACTGCCAAAGTAAATGCACATGCTGGGGTGTCCTTATACTTGAGGTTATGTAGTGTATTTTGGCATAAATGCTGCACATGATTTGATGATTTAAGTGTGTTTACCTGGCATAGTAAATGAAGTGAACTTGTAGAAGAAGTCAGGGTGCTTCTTCTTGCAGCTGAGGCCGACTACAGTGCCCACATCTAGCGGCAGGTCTCTGATCAGTTTCCCTGACTGCAGCTCATACAGCTGTAAGATGTCCTTCACGTCATGCACATAATTCACCAGCAGATAGCGCTGGTTCACACACTCCACGAAGCCTGCAGACAAGATATAAACACCATTAGGCTGCAGTTCTCTGTTTTTATTGGAAATGAGTTAATGATAGTGTGGGTGAAGAGGAAGTGTGTGTGTGTGTGTGTGTGTGTGTGTGTGTGTGTGTGTGTGTGTGTGTAGAAGCTTGTGACAGTTTCACCCACAGATGTTGACTACTGTGAATACCAAGAAAATATGAGCTAACTCTGTTTCCAAAATGTTTAAACTGAAACATTCTACAGGGAAAAATGTAGGGGTAGCCAGGGCTAGTTGTCTCTGTAACTATGAGATAAAGTTCCAATTACACAAATGTGTGTTTTTTCCTGGTAGCGGTTTTGTTTGTTGGTTTCAGCTATATATTGAAGGTAGTTTTATGTGTTTTAATTATATACTATTTATTTTTTGTAATTTCTGCTTGATGAATTGTGAACTGTATTTTTTTTCTGGAGTAATAACAGTAAAAAAATATTTTAAGCTTTTGTTGTTGTTGTTTTGTAATGAAGATTTTAAGGTGTGTGTCCAGTACCTCCCAATGGCTGGTGACTTGAGAAGACTGACAAGCCATAAATATTTTATAACCAGCCATGTGCGTTATTTCATATAAAAAAATTATAAAAAAATAAAAAAACAGGCAGTACAGTTTGGGGAAACACATGTGTTTGCAATTGTTGTTGTTATTATTAATTAATATAATAATAAATATTAAATATAAAAATTTAATAATTATTTAGTAGTATTATTATTTAATCAAATTATACAATCAGTGAACAATATAACAAATAAACAAATCAGTGAAGAAAAGTATTTAATCAGAATAACAATTGTAATTATTATTTATTGTTATTATTATGATGATTATTATTATTATTTATAACAACAGTAAAATTACAATACTAATATTTATGGTGGTGGTTGTTGTTTTCTTTGCTTTCAGACAGTAAACCATAGAGTTTTATTTAGGTGGAAAATCACAGAGAAACTTCTCTTTTGTTGATGAGTATAATGTTCTTTTACCAAGAACGTCCTTCTCGTGTTGGGGGATGAGGGTTTTCCAGTGTATCTGCTCTGGTTTCTGCAGGTCTACGTTGATGAGGCGGTAACGAGGAGCATCCAGGTTGGTGCGTAACGTGAAGACGGTGCCCTCGTTGGTGATGTATGTGTACTGCGCTTCAAATGTGTCAACCAGCTTCACCCATGGCAGCAAACCTTGAATAACATTACTATTAAATTAATGCTTTTTTTCAGCAAGTATGCATCAAATTGATCGAACATGACAGTAAAGACTTTTACATTATTACAAAAACAAATAAGTATACTTGTTTCCCAGGGAAAGCAAGAGCTGATAAAAAAAAATGTAAAACTGTAACTTGAATGCAATGTAAGTCGCTTTGGATAAAAGCGTCTGCTAAATGCATAAATGTAAATGTAAATGTAAATTGACTTCTATTCATCAAAAAATCCTGAAAAAATGTGTAATGGCTTACGCAACAATATTAGGCAGCATAACTGTGATTGATAATAAGAAGAAATGTTTCTTAAGCAATGAATCAGTATATTAGAATTACTTCTGAAGGATCATGTGACAGAAGACTGGAGTAATGATGCTGAAAATACAGCTTTGCTTCACAAGAATAAATGACATTTTAAGGGGAGACACTGCACTGTTTTTCATGCACCTGTCAAGTTTGAGATTTTGGGCTTTTTGTTTTTTTATAAGGTGTTTTTTTTAGACTAGTGGAAAGAAAACATCCAAAAAAACACTGTTAAGTGTTTCTTTTCTAGCACTTTATCTATCTGTGTCAATAGATTTCAATTACAATACATATTTTTAAAGGCCGTTTTGTCAAAATGAGTTTTTTTCTCCTACACTGAACCATAAATCTCCACTTCAGTAGCACTTACACACACCAAACTTTACTTTTTTATTCCTGTCTATATCCTGAAGGTTTTTACAGAGGAATTTGTTCATATATAATTTGCTTGATTATATACAACATTTTAATCCTCCAAAAATTTTGAAAATATAGTGTTTTCTGTCCATTCTAAGCATTTTCTGAATTATGGAGTGACAAAAATGAGATACCCAAAATTCCCTCTGTAAAAACTTTGACTCTAATATGTCAAAAAAATTAAACAGGAATTTTGAAACTGACATCATCCAGTGTTTAGATTTTTGTACTAGAAATGTATGCAAATTAGCGCATATTTCATTAAATAATGACTCATTTGCATATCTAAACCTAACATTTTAGAAAATTGTAATACAAAAAATGTTTGCAATTATCAATGTAATCAATCAGCTGGGTAAGTAAGGCGATAATTATTAGGGTTTTTTTGTTTGTTTTTTACCCTATTCACCTGCAGTGTCTCGCCTTAAAATATATATATATATAAAAAAAACAACTGTTTTTTGAATTGTAATAATATTCCCCTTTATTACTCTTTTTATTATTGGTAATATTACTGTGCAGCCTTGCTGAGCAGGAAAGAGACTTATTTCAAAAACATCTTACAGACCCCATCTTATAAACATTTATATATAATATAGTGGTCCTTTCAATGTTTTTATTATTATTATTCGTTTCATTTTCGTTTGCTACTAGGCATCCCTCATCCCAAGCATTTCCACATGCAGACTGACCTGTGATGCCATTGGGCAGCTGCTGCAGGTCGCAGTACCACAGACGGTTGACTGGCTCACAACCTTCAGTGATGGACAGCACTGCATACCTGCCATCATCAGAGACCTGGACAGACGAGGAGAAAAGGAGAAACGGTGAAAGGATTGTGTAAGAAAAAGAGAACCACACACAAAAAAGAGAACAATTAATTTTAGGCTAGGTTATTTTGTAAAATTCTTTATAAATATTTTGTCACATTGTGTGAATCATAAGAATAAGCCAGTTGCATAATTTTATCTTCCCAAAAAGTGGTTTTTGTATGAATTTGGTGTTCTCTTACAGTAAGGCTACTGTGCCATTTTGGGTTGTCAGGAAATTCTGCCACCAGGATGTCTTCTGATTGGCTTGTGCCAATAACATGGTAGTAAAGCTTCTGGTTTAGGTTTGTTGTGGTCTCAGTGCCTAGAATGGACATAACACAAGTAAATCACTGAAATTAAACAAGAATTACCATTCAGAACCTACAGGTGCTGGTCATATAATTAGAATATCATCAAAAAGTTGATTTATTTCACTAATTCCATTCAAAAAGTGAAACTTGTATAATGTATACATTCATTCCACACAGACTGATATATTTCAAGTGTTTATTTCTTTTAATTTTGATGATTATAACTGACAACTAATGAAAACCCCAAATTCAGTATCTCAGAAAATTAGAATATTACTTAAGACCAATACAAAGAAAGGATTTTTAGAAATCTTGGCCAACTGAAAAGTATGAACATGAAAAGTATGAGCATGTACAGCACTCAATACTTAGTTGGGGCTCCTTTTGCCTGAATTACTGCAGCAATGTGGCGTGGCATGGAGTCGATCAGTCTGTGGCACTGCTCAGGTGTTATGAGAGCCCAGGTTGCTCTGATAGTGGCCTTCAGCTCTTCTGCATTGTTGGGTCTGGCATATCGCATCTTCCTCTTCACAATACCCCATAGATTTTCTATGGGGTTAAGGTCAGGCGAGTTTGCTGGCCAATTAAGAACAGGGATACCATGGTCCTTAAACCAGGTACTGGTAGCTTTGGCACTGTGTGCAGGTGCCAAGTCCTGTTGGAAAATGAAATCTGCATCTCCATAAAGTTGGTCAGCAGCAGGAAACATGAAGTGCTCTAAAACTTCCTGGTATATGGCTGTGTTGACCTTGGACCTCAGAAAACACAGTGGACCAACACCAGCAGATGACATGGCACCCCAAACCATCACTGACTGTGGAAACTTTACACTGGACCTCAAGCAACGTGGATTCTGTGCCTCTCCTCTCTTCCTCCAGACTCTGGGACCCTGATTTCCAAAGGAAATGCAAAATTTACTTTCATCAGAGAACATTACTTTGGACCACTCAGCAGCAGTCCAGTCCTTTTTGTCTTTAGCCCAGACGAGACCCTTCTGACGCTGTCTGTTGTTCAAGAGTGGCTTTACATGGACCCTGAAACCCATGTCTTGCATACGTCTGTGCGTAGTGGTTCTTGAAGCACTGACTCCAGCTGCAGTCCACTCTTTGTGAATCTCCCCCACATTTTTGAATGGGTTCTGTTTCACAATCCTCTCCAGGGTGCGGTTATCCCTATTGCTAGTACACTTTTTTCTACCACATCTTTTCCTTTCCTTCGCCTCTCTATTAATGTGCTTGGACACAGAGCTCTGTGAACAGCCAGCCTCTTTTGCAATGACCTTTTGTGTCTTGCCCTCCTTGTGCAAGGTGTCAATGGTCGTCTTTTGGACAACTGTCAAGTCAGCAGTCTTCCCCATGATTGTGTAGCCTACTGAACTAGACTGAGAGACCATTTAAAGGCCTTTGCAGGTGTTTTGAGTTAATTAGCTGATTAGAGTGTGGCACCAGGTGTCTTCAATATTGAACCTTTTCACAATATTCTAATTTTCCGAGATACTGAATTTGGGGTTTTCATTAGTTGTCACTTATAATCATCAAAATTAAAAGAAATAAACACTTGAAATATATCAGTCTGTATGGAATGTATACATTATACAAGTTTCACTTTTTGAATGGAATTAGTGAAATAAATCAACTTTTTGATGATATTCTAATTATATGACCAGCACCTGTATTTTACAGGGTGAGTTGCCTATATCACACTGGAAGCAGACCGAATATAAATTTTGGTCACACTTCATTTTAAGGTCCAATTCTCACCATTAACAAACCATTAATTATGACTTTTGCCTGAATAAACTCCTAATTTGCTGCTTATTAATAGTTAGTAAGGTAGTTGTTAAGTTTAGGTATTGTGTGGGATTAGGGATGTAGAATATAGTCATGCAGAATATGTGATTCATAAGCAGTGTTGGGGGTAAAGCATTACAAGTAACGCGAGTTACGTAATCCGATTACTTTTTTTAAGTAACTAGTAAAGTAACGCATTACTTTCTAATTTAGAAGGAAATATCTGAGTTACTTATTCAAATGAGTAATGCCAGTTACTTTGTTTCCCATGTCTTGACTGACAGCTCTCGTGTTGCCATGTTGAGAGAAATCGGGAGAAAGTGCAGAGTACGCTGTGTGAACATGATGTTACTGTTGTTCTTGACCGAATGTGAACATGTATTTACTCATCTCACCTGCACAAAAACAGATTCAGTATTTCTCAAAATGAATAAAAACAGTCAAATGTAAACTTAGAATATTATACAAACCTACAATAATTAAATATGTTAAATAAGACAAATATAATTTGTATTTAATCCCATTTTTTAATTGTCTTTGCTACTGATCTTCGAAGATCCAATTCAATCATACTAAGCAATAACGACACATTTGTGTTTTTGTTATTGCTGAATAGTGTTGAACTTTCTTCTCCTGCGTCATATTCTTCATGCAATTTGTTTGAGCTGCGCCCTCTACTGTACAGACGTGAATTTACATTTCCTTCAGCCTCAAGCGTATTCACTTCACTTTTGTTGTGAAAAGGGCTTTTACATTTGTAAAATAACTTTTTTATAATAAAAACAAACAAGCAAGTCCTTCCCATATTTAAAAAGTAATTCAAAAGTAACGTAACGCATTACTTTCCATAAAAAGTAACTAAATTAGTTACTTTTTTAGAGAGTAGCGCAATATTGTAATGCATTACTTTTAAAAGTAACTTTCCCCAACACTGTTTATAAGTACTAATAAACAGCCAGAGGTGGACAGTAACGAAGTACATTTACTTGAGTATTGTACTTAAGTATACTTTTTGAGTATCTGTACTTTACTTGAGTATTATTTTTTCTGGAAACTTGCGACTTCAAGTTCACTACTTTTGAAAGACAAATATCATACTTTTTACTCCGCTACATTTATATCAAGGTCCCCAAGTAGAAAGTCGTTATAAGTAGCAGTTTTTCCAGTGTGCACATTTTCAGATTCACTAAACTGTTTTTTTCTGCAAAAATCCAGCCTGTGATCTGCCAGGACCTTCCAGTGTTGCCAAGTCTTACAGTATTTCTAAGCCTGCAGTTTTCCGCCTAGATTTGAATGGATATTTGGCTGATTTTTTTACGCAAATCTGGCAACCTCGGGACCTTCCCGCTAAACTAATGTAAACGTCTGCACTACTGCACAGCTCTAAAAGTGCTCTAAAAAGGCAAATAAGATAATAAAAGACGAAAAAGGCACATATTTATTGTGTGGTGTGATCATCTGTGTGTTCACCACATTGATTTTAAAGCGCTACTATGAAAGATTATCAAATAAAAATGACCTACACCTTGATCTACATGACAAAGAAAATGTATAGTTTTTATTCTGTGTGAACTCGCATGTGTATGTGTTAACTCATTAAAGCTCTTTGGAAAATTAACCATGTTTTTACTATAGTAACTAGTTTAACTATGGTAATTGCAGTAAAATCACAGTATCCACAAATTTACCACACTCTAAAAAATACTGGGTTGTTTCAACCCAACGTTGGGTCAAATATGGACTAACCCAACTTTTGGGTTAAAAAGTTAATGTAAAAATTTAACCCAACAGCTGGGTTAGTCCATATTTGACCCAACGTTGGGTTGAAACAACCCAGTATTTTTTAGAGTGTATTCTCTCACTATATAGTAACTATAATTATGCTATTTGTATTAAAACTACAGTAACATAGTTTCATTATAGTAACTATAGTTTAAAATTTGTAGCTAAACTATGGCAATACAAATGGTAGGATAATATATCAGTCAAAAATGGCTGCTACCATATATAAAAAACCTTACTACTCAGGCCTACTGGTAAATTGCTGCTAAAAACTGGTCAGGGAAGTATATAAATCTGAACATTATTTTATTGTCAAAACACTGCACATAAATACATATATATTTTTTGCAAACAAATGATCAATAAGTAGGTTAAATGATCACACAGGTCAAAATGTTTTACTTCACTTTTTTACAACTTTGGAATCTAAACTGGGAATCGATAAGAATTGAAATCAATAAGCAGAATCAGAATCGGAATGGATAAAATTCAAACAATAACCAACCCTAGCCACATGTTGTGAAGTTCACTGATTTCTGAGTATTTTATGAACACTGATCAGTTGATGGCAAAATTTAAAAAAAAAGATGGTTCTTTGGTGCAACCTGCACACCCATGGCCATACTGAGAGAGTATGTTCCAGTTTTCTGAAAAGACTTGTTTTCTTTTCAATGTTTGCCTAAAATGAACCATATCATAGCCTTCAAAATCTCTTTGAAAAAGAACTTTATAACTTTTAAACAAATATTAAAATGAGTTCAATGTATCTGTAGGGGTGTGAAATAAAAAATAAAGATGATTATCTTCATTCAGTTGTTCCATTTCTATTGGTTTGGTAACATAAAAGATCTTAATTGCAAAGATAATACAAGCTAATCAGTGTATTGAGTAGGTTGCATTATAGTGGCATAGGGTATTTTAAGTATGCAACAATGTGATAATAAAACAATGCATTTTCTTTTTACTTTTGATACTTAAGTACTTTTAAAAGCATGTACTTTCATACATTTACTTGAGTAAAAACCTGTCTTTACAACTTTCACTTGTAGTGAAGTAGTATTTGACCAGTAGTATCTGTACTTTCACTCAAGTAATGAAGTTGTGTACTTTGTCCGCCTCAGCCAATATGTTAATAATAGGCATGCTAATAAACAACTAGTTAATAGTGAGAATGGTCCATATACTAAAGTGTTATCCACATTTCTTAAAACAATGCCTGTATAGCTAAATAGCTTAAGTGATGTCAGTGAAGAAGGAAAGTAGTGTAATTTGCCATTAATGTGCACTTACCATCAGCTTTGCCGTCCTGTCGAGGGTAGCTGTTGTAGAATATGCCTTTGGCATCATGGGTCCAACCCAAGCAACTGAACTTTACCCTCTCCAGAACATCTGGCAGTTTGGTAAGGTCATCAGCCTTCACGAAGTGGACAGTCACCCAATCAGAGCCCGCGCTGCTCAGGCCATATGCAAAATACTCACATTCTTCTGACAGGCGACCCACTGTACATCACCAAGTAGAAAACAGACATGAAAATGTTCAACAAGCTATGATGAAATCCAAATTTGGTAAGTTAAGCACAGAATTGTCAACTTCTGATTGAAGTGTGATTGAAGCTATAATGCACTCTAAATGGCAAATATCAACATAAAGAATATTTATGTGTGCAAAACAGAGATGTTTGATAAAGGGTGTGCAAAAGAGTAAGACGGATAGAAAGAGGTCAAAGGGATGAAAGACAAAAGATGAGGAAAGACAAAGCTGTAAAATACAGTGATATGAAGGATTCTTGGCAGACGTGCTGTCGGGGTTACAGTAATAAAAAGCTGCGGGTATTCCTCAGCTATCAAAAGTTTATCAACATTAGATTTACAGGCAATGATTAAAGAAAAAAAAACATTGTCACCTACATGAATGTGCAGTTGAATTAAATTTATTTCATAAGCACGAGTCATATATGAATCTGCCTTTAAGCAGTGCGGATATGCATAACTTAAAAATTCCAGCTGCGTATTTTACTGAAGGTCCCTCAGGGCTGAAGCTTGCCTCCAAACCTGTTCAACAAAGACATCAATAAACTATTATAGCAGCCACTCCAGGAAAAGACTGAGAAGGGAAAGTTCCCATTTATGCAAATTATCTGGTTTAAAAATATTTGCAGAGAAAAGCCTACATAGCCAGATAACTACTGTAAAATTAGATACTTAAATTAGAAAGGAGAAAAATGCATAAATCAAGAGATATACAGTCAGGCTGTGATGTATTCATGTATTTAAGTTTTATTTAATCCATTAGTACAGAATATAATGTTTTAAAAGTTTTTCATTCTAACTGGTTTCTTTTGATAATGTTCTAACATTCTTTCATTTTAAGTAGTTATAATTGTGTTTTTATTATGCACTCATTTATTATCATTATTCCCCAAATTTATGTTTATATTTGTTTGTGGTCTGACTCTGGATATCTTATCTCTTTTTAAACAGGAAAGAAACCTGTCAGGACATGTAAAGAAAGGATAAAAGAGAAAGAGGCTGGGAGAGAGTGAAAATGAAAACTAGGACGTTAGTGTACAGTAAGTGCATTGCAGGTGTGTGTAAAAGTATTATGAATCAACCAATCAATCAAACTCACTTTTGAGAGCCACAGTTCCGTCCTCTGAGAGAGTGTTTGGGTCAAAGAACACAGACGCAGGACTGTTTAAAGAGTCCTGCACATAGAGCACATCCTGGTTCTGCAGACCCTCATTATGGAAATAGAAATATCTAAAATAGAATGTTGATTAAATGCATTTAATTTCAATTATTTAAGCATATGATGGTATATGCATTACACAAGGTGACATTTTATGTGTGCTATTTTTATTTTGTATGTAAACTCTTTTGAATGTGAAAAATGCTTGTCAGTGTGAGAAGTTTGTGTTCTGTGCGGTGGGCCTGGGCCTGGGCTGTGTTTGGTGTTGTCTGTTGGTCTGATCGCTACCTCTTTCCTCTCTTGTAAGGACAGCTGTATTTGGGGTAGTTGTAGAGCTCTGTGAGGCGCTGGTGAAACCTCTCTTTGACCACACACTGTTCCAGGAATGGCATGGTCAACTTATTCTGCTCCTCAACAAACATCTGCAGGGCGGGTGAGGGACACTGTTAAAATGGTCGTTGTCATGCACACAGAGAACTTGTTTATATGTACATTTTTCTACACATTTATTTGTTCCGGTAATGTGGGCCATGGGTGGAGACCAGGAAACAAAACAGGGTAAGCCTAAAAATACATGATGATGGTAAATGATGGTATGTATTGTTTACCTTGTCCGATAAGAAAGAGAAAGTCGTTTTAGCTCACGAAAGCTTGTCTTGTCAGTCAGCCTGTTAAATTATGTCAGTGTGACATCAGTACTGCAATGAAAGGATTTTGCAAGGACTTTCATTGTCAGCGAAACCCCTTTATTTACTTAAAAGTCTCCTTGAGATATTCATATTTTAATAATTTCACAAAACATTTGCATGTTCGTGGTTCTCTGAGGTCAGTTAATGGTCACATGACCAAAACACACATATATATATATATATATCAGTTTTCTATTAAATGTTGTTTTAGCAGGTGTTTTGATTTGTTTTATTATTTTAAAATTATTTATTTATATTAATTTTACATTTTTATGATTTCATTAATTATTAGCTTTTCACCAGCTCAGGAACCACAGGGGTTTACAAACTCCAGTTTGGAAAAACCCTGCTGTAATTTATTGTAATGCAAATATGCTGGTGAACCAAAAACAAAATATACAAAATTTAGTTCTAGTATTAAATGGTTGTTAAACTAATTGGTTCAGTCCTAACAGCATTTTTATTGCAACCTTGGTTGAAGTGGACTTAGAAAAGGAATAAATCCTTAACATTAATGTAGGTCTGAGATTGTGGACAATTTGTATGTGATTTGCATTTGTAGCATAGAATTTGTGTGTGGTTGTGAACAGAGAAAAATTTGATTGGGTATTGAATCTTATCTTATTAACAGCATTGAATAATTAAGTATACTATAAATTGGCACTGTGGGAATATGGAAAATACATTTTTGCTTGCGTTTAGCTGTGTCTTATTTGTCCTAATACAATACAGTAGTACCAGTGTTGTTGGACTCTATATTGACAACTGTTGGCCTGGATGCATGAAGTTAGAAAACAAACTTGGCTGTTTTTCTCTCTATTATAATATGCATACACAATGGACATTCTTGGATTCAGTTTTAATGATTTATTTGGTGGATTGTTGGTGGTTTATGCTGGAAAGTGTATTACTGATTGTGGCATTAGTAGTCAATTGCATGAGCTAGTCATGGGATGTCAACATGGCTGCGCCCATGAGGGGGGTCACTTGCTTTATGCAGAATAAAAAAAAATTCTAAAACTAATACTGGAGGAAAAACTGTGTGCACCTTTAAAGAGACAGAATAACCATTTTGTCCATCTTTAAATTAAGTTCTGTTGACCAAATGCCAACAGTGCAGCAGTGATCAAGCAGCTTCAAAAAGCCACAAAAGCATTATTCGAACGGTAATTGTTTCTCATGGAGACGCAAGGCAAATTTAACATTTACAGGGGCTAGTTGGTGATTTTATTGACACCTGACTACAGAACGTTGGTGTTTACTCCCTCCACCCATGTATTTTTTTTTTTTTTTTTTTTTTGGACATAATACCAAGGTAATGTCGTGTGTTAATATAATTATCGCCTGAATCCACATCTCTGTGGCATTTACAAGAAGGGATTTTTTTTAAAACACTGCAAAGCACCATATGATAACTGTTGAGCTTTGTGATAATGTGCACACATTTTTAATATGGACATTTTTATTAATGAAATGCTGGAAATTGTTAACAAGAATATTGTTACATCACCTCTCCACTACAGTGAGCGAGAGCCGAAAGAAGAAAAAAAGAAGAAAAAAACAAGACAAAACAAAATCATGTAAACTTTTGAAATTGGCCATTATTATGGTATGCAATAATAAAAAAAAAAAAATTATATACATTTATATAAATTAGGGCTTCCACAACTAATTATTTTACTAGCCGTACAAGTAGCCAGGTCAAATGTTTCCCTTATGTAAATTTTAGAATTTGCGTTAACTATTTCTGCAAATTTCCACATTTGTAAAAAGACATCCATCATTTTGAAGCCATTTGGACTGTAGCATGTCAGTTTTCCTGGTTTTAAAGGGGTCATATGATGCGATTTCAAGTTGTCCTTTCTCTTTGGAGTGTTACAAGCTGATTGTGCATAGATAAGATCCCTGAAGTTGCAAAGACTAAAGTCTCAAAACCAAAGAGATATTCTTTATCAAAGTTAAGACTCTGCCACGCCCCCTAAAACACCTCATTCAAACACACCCCCACATGTCTACGTCACGATGTGGAAATATTTGCTTAATGCCACCCAAATGTTCACGCAAAGAAAGAAGGCGTGGTTTCAGTAGTGTTGATGCAGCCCTGTCAGGGAGAAGCTAAGCAAAAGCACTTTATTTGGCCTTCTGAAAGTAGATGCATTTAGGAATCATTAAGATTACTTACAACAGAACAGCACAACCCAGATGTTATCACAACGCATTTTATGGATGACCGTTTCGTGAACCTAGGAGAGGAGGTAATTCTGACTTTGCTCTGACAATCTGGCGCTTCTGAATCAGCAACTGTTATTAGGTTAAGTATTGGCTATTGACTGTTCAAATGCGGAGTTTGTGTGTGTGTGTGTGTATGTGTGTGTGTGCGCACGTGTGTGAGAGAGTGTCACATCACAGTGGAGTCAGCTTTCTTAATCGCGGCTCGCGACACATAGGAGCTTCATCACTGTGTCTGTAACGCAACTCTGTTCCTCTTTCGGGCTTGAACTGATGGTAAAACTAAGGACATTATTAACTGTCTTTACATTTATTTTGAAAGATGAAGCTCGCGATTATGGAAAGGGGCGTTACATTTCCGACGAGTGCTTGTGGTGTTCGGCCAATCACAATGCTCTGGGTCAGTTGGCCAATCAGAGCAGTCTGTGCTTGTTGGAAGGAGGGACTTTGTAGAAAACAAAGCGTTTGAGAGAGGCGGGGCATAGAGGACCTACAATAATGTACAGTATTTGAAAAATTATGGGGTTTTTTAACATTAAAGCATGTCAACATATTCTGTTACACCAAATAATAATTATCTTAAAAAAAAAAAAAAAAATCTTTATCATATGACCCCATTGAATATAATATTTAAATAATCAAATAATAAATGGGATATATTTTCCTAGTATTAAATTAAATATGAATTTATTAATTTCCCAAGCAATAAAATATATTGTTTACAGCTGACAATCATGTGACTGAGCACATGAGTTTATTTTTACAGACGTCCCCATGAGAAACAATTACAATCCTAATAGGGCATGAGTCTTATTTCATGTATGTAATATCAGTCATCATCCTGTTTCATATGAAAAAATGCCAAAAGTTGTCTGTGATTAGGGAGTAGTAATTTTAGTCAAAGCATAACAGAAGTCATTGAGAGGTTGCCTGGTGAGAAGTGCACATTTTCCAATATTTTGAGGGTGACCCAAGTTTAAATCATCTCTGGTTATTTCCCCATACCAGGATTCCCCACTCCCTCTTTTACCCATAATTTCCTGTCACTCCTCCGCTATCCTATCCCTGTAATGATGAAAAGCCCATCAAAACTAAAAAAAAAAAAAGGTCCATCGTGGGGGGTCACGTGTGTGGGTTACCTTAGTCTCCTCACTGTCAGGGTCCTCCAGCCAGTGGTATGGATCTGAGATCTTTACTCCATGATAATCCTCCACCTTTGAAACAAAACACCAAAGTTAGGAGCAGCAGGCATGTCTGCACTGGGAGAAAATAGAAACAAGACACATTCGGTTTCCATGTAGTTGCGTATCTGTTAAACTAGGCCTCGAGGCAAACCCGCGCTGCAAGGAAACCATAATGCAATCAGCTACCATATGCAACTTCTGACACATAACCACTAGATATCTTCACAGACACTAAACTCCTCCACTCTCATGACACATGGCAAAAGCTCGCTCATGTGTTCCAGTCAATCTTTTGTGTTCACGCTATTTGTTTATGCATTTCATGTGTCTTAAAGAAAGAGGTAGAGCAAGCGAATGAATGAAAGACTAGATGTGCAAAACCCCAAGTGAAAGTACCACTGACCTTACTGTCATCCCTCCGTGCTTCAGGGTATGTGAAAGCCATGCTGGGTGTGTTTTGATAGGGTTTTTTTTGTAATTCTGTGTATATTTTTGTGTGTTTGTCCGTATGTTTCACGCCCGGGTGAGTCAGCTCTGAAAAGTGAAAGTGAAATCAAACACGGCTCTCTGTTTCTCTCTCTCTCTCACTCTCCTTCAGGCAGGAAATGATTTCACACTGGAATGGTCAACCCAAAGTGGGTGGAGTTAGAATCTCACACAGTTCACTACAGTTTGTGTTGTGTTGTGTTTTGATGTCTTAATATGTTTTAGTATGATTTTTTTTTACTCATTACTTATTAAAAACTTTCTTACATAAAGAAATTAGAAATATATATATAAAAAACGTAAGACATAAAATGATTTACAGAACGTCATGTCAGTCATTTCAGTAGTGTTCATCTAACATTAAGTGGGTCACCCAGAGGCAGCAGATAGTTGACTATTTTGAGATTATCAGCATCAGCCAAAACCATGTCTGCTTTGCCAAATTGTGTCAGTTCCAATGCATACAGAGATCATTAGCAATGAGTAATGCATCTTTTGAGCAAACGTTTAAAGAATTTATTTGTCAGATATATTTTATTTTATTGTATATTTATTTTATTTTTCTAAATTTTGAATAAACATTGTGCTAAATAATGATCAAATTTAATTTAAGCAAATAAGTTTTCCAAAATAAGTTTTTAAATATTTTGAGTAAATGTTCTGTTAATTTTTCATTCAGGCAATTAGGTTTTCACATCATTTATATATTATAATTAGGGTTGGGTACCGTTCACATTTGAACCGGTACCAGTACCGGTACCGGTACCTGGAATTCGGTACCGGTACCCAACGGTACCTTTTTTCGGTACTTTACTCTCTGTGTAATAACAAAAACATTTATTTCAGTGAAAAAAATAAGTCCAAAACTCTCAATTTCAAAATTTTGAACAATAGGGCCCTACAATTTTTTTTTTTCTTTTTTTTTCTTCCAGAAATTCTTGTGCGTTTTATTTTTTTCTGATAATCAAATGAAGGCATGAAACATTTATTTATTTTTAATCAAATGAAAATGAAACCCTTTTATTTTGTGGCAAACAAACAGAGGTTTACTGTTAAAATTAATACATGGTAGAAAAATTGTGTGAATATTCCTTTTAAAAAGTTAATAATAATAATTGTATTTTTCTACAATTAAGTTAATGTAGTTGTAATAATTATTTTTATCATTTAATTGTTTTATTTAAATTTGACAGTAAATGGAATATATAAAGACAGACATTATACTGTACAAATGTAATACAAGAGTAATATATTTCTCTTACATCAGGGGTTTTCAAACTGTGGGTCGCAGAGTGGGACAAGGTGGGTCACACAAAGACACTTGGCTGCAGCTAAATGACACACACAGAGTTCCTAGGGCTGGATGATATACAAAGATTAATTACGAATTGCGATATTGCTCAGTGCGATTTTCGAATCGCAAAGGCCTGGATTTAAAACATGCGTTGCGTGTTTTGAAGCGCGGGCGCGCATGAGGGTCTCAGAGCGACGGTTCATTATTCAAATGCTCGGTCCGCATTATTAATGAGAAGAAACTCGCTCACTTCACTGCGCTGTGTTCTGCATGATTCAGTGTTAATTTCGTTGACGAATAATTTTCGTCATAATTGTCGTCAACGACATTTTTTTTCACCGACGACAACGAGACGATGACGAACGAAAACTCTTTTTGAATGACAAAAACTATGACGAAAATCTATTGACATATTCGTCAACGAATAAAAACGAGACGAAACTGTTAGGGAGGGACGATTTGGAAAGAGATTCAATCAGAACATAGTTCTGCAGTGTGTAGTTAGGAGGTTAGATGCATACATATGAACCGGCAGGACATAAGCTATAATACACTTGCTGCACGTCTCATAAAACGTTCAAAAATATCAATATGTGGGAGAAAGAGAAGAGCAGACATATGGATAAATCTGACGACGCAAGAGAGAACTCGATTCGGTCAGGTTTTCTGAGCACAGACACTGAAGCATACACACACAGAAAGCGCGTCTCACAGCGCGCGAGTACTCTCTTGCGTCGCGTGAGCGGAGAATTACACATGAAATGATGCCGTTTTGACGAGCATTCACATAAACACAGTCGATTATGTCTTAAGTGAACGTAAACAGTAGGGAGAACGTGCATCAGTACATTGCATCCATTGCAGCTGTGCGTTCGGTTTTAAAGGGATAGTAGTCTAATTAAGTTGCTATTGTCTCTGTCATTGATGTTAATCAAGCAACAGAAGAAAGACAGAAAATCACTCATTGCTCTTGACTGAAAAACTTTAGTAGCCCTAAAGGTTCATTTCAATTTATTTATAGAAATAAATATGTCTGCTTGAAAGAATGAAGAATATGGTAAACAAGTTGGTATAAAGAATGGATAATTATCCTATATAACCATTGGTATTTCGTTAAAAAGAAGACCATGTTCTTGTTCTTTATGAGAAGTGGTTTTATTTAATTTTAACATAAAGGCATGTTGTGTGTCACTGCAGTTAAATTGATGTCTATCATGATAATACCTTAATATCAAACCTATATAATGAGTTTGGAAATTTTAGAGAAATGCTAAATAAATGCACTGTAACTAAACCCATTAGATTTTAGCCGACTAAATTTACTGTAGATTTAGTCGACTAAAATGTTATGATATTTAGTCGACTAAAACTAAAAACAATTCAAATGACTAAAATATGACTAAAACTAAATGGTATTTTAGTCAAAAGACTATGACTAAAACTAAATCAAAATTTGCTGTCAAAATTAACACTGGCATGATTGCATACACCGGAAAATTCAAATGTTGTGAAAACTGTTTCAGGTAGGCTATGTTCATTCATTTCTATCATCTTTTTTAACTCGGCGCTGTTATCTTTCCGAGAGATGTAAAGAGTTTGTTGTTTTCATTCCTTCATATGAATTTAATCCATAAACTGTCTGTAAAAAGCATGTCATATGTACGGGTTGAGCGGGGCACAAATGCGGGGTTAATTGTAACACTATACAAACATTTCCACATGCTAGCATTTAGAATTGACAAAATTTCCTTGCCATATCATCACTAGGCTATATAGAGAAAAAATGTGCCAAAGTTGAAAAAATCTTTTGAAGATATAGCTGAACATTTATTTAACCATTGCAAAAGTAAATTTCTGGCTGAAGTAAATTTGTCATATCGGTTTTTAGTGTTTATTTAAAATGAGACACATCTGTTTATCAGAGATGCAAACAGGTAAGGGGGGAAAAGGTGAGAACCGGGGGCATGCTCCACATGGATTTTTTTTTTTTTTTTAAGATATTTGTTTTAAATGCTCATTTGTAGTTACTTTAAGATATTTTAAAAAAATATTTTTATTACCTCATATGTCAAAAACTGAACTTTTTCACTAAATAAATAAATAAGAAATAACATCTTGTTGCCCCAGTTCTTTATTTACTCTTGTAAGATCTCAAAAAAAGTGAGGAGTTTGCATCTATGGTTTATTATTTTTACAATTATTTTAATCTCCAAACTGTTTGAGATAATTCTGCTTCGCTTCTTATGCTTTGCTAAAAAAAAAAAAAGTGTTGGGTTGTGAAGGCATTTTCTGCGCTGAACCCCGTGATGAGTTTAACAACACTCGCAGTGCGGATAACAGTTCATAGCGGCACCGGAGTGAGCGCGTTTCGAGGATTTATGGACATATTTCATAGACTCATTAACGTCTGTAAATGAAGAACTTAAAATGTAAATATTAGTATTGAAATTTTACCTTGGTACTATAAAATAAAATAGTTATTTTTCTTAAATACGTAATTTCTGCCATATTATGCTTTTAATTAAGATTAGGCTTATAGTAATGTCAATTGTTTTTTATCTCAAATATTTTGGTGGGTCTTGAAATAGATTCTACTTGTCTAGGTGGGCCGTGGAATGGAAAAGTCTGGGAACCCCTAACCGCACTTTTATTTTGACAGGTTGCCGTGAAGTTTCTGTGTATACAGTATGATATGATGCTAGTTTTCTCAAATGAAACGGTAAAATTCTCATGAAGTGACTCTCACAGCCTGTAAGTGTTCATGTAGTGAGATGCAGAGGAAAATCACCGCGAAAATCACCTGCTTCAGTATTTGTGTAGTTAAAAAAAAACGCGTCTCCGCCATTCATACATACCGAGGCTAACGGAACATGCAGGATTCATATTTAAACCGTCTTTTTGCGTTTTAATATTCACATACACTAGTTCATATCGCGATTCGAATTAAGTGACAGACCTTCTTTTATTCATCCCAAAATTGACGAATTCCGTGGCATTCCGCGCTATAAATAGTAAATTCCGTTTTTATGAATGGACTCCACGATCCTGTCCGTGTTTTTGCGGAAACCATATGACCCTAGAAATGTAAGCACGCTTCAGAACATTTGGGTTTGCCCTGTGTGTTGTGTTTTAAAGAGTTGCAGGGATGACATCATGTCACAGGGTCTGTCTCTCTCTCTCTCTCTCTCTCTCTCTCTCTCTCTCTCTCGTATGCGCCCAAATGCATTCTCAGGTATCGAAATTTGGTACCGAATGATTTAATGTGAATCGATACTCGGTAGTACCGATGCAATTCGGTATGTACCCTTAAAAGTACCGAGTTCGGTACCCAACCCTAATTATAATGCATTAAATGTTGTTTCAAAATCTGCAGTCAACTATGATATTGTAGTATTATTTATATACTCTCAGGGCTGTCCCAAGCTGGCATGGGACCTAGCTGCACCGCCCTACGGATGGCCCTTTGTGTTTACGGATTGTCTTATATTATTTATTACCATATATAACATTTATTTTTATATTTTAGTTTTCATTTTAACTTCAGTTTAAGTTTTAGTAATTTTATTATGTGCTCTGTTTTATTTGTGCTTTGCTTTTTTTTGCTTTAATTTATTTGTATTTTATTTGTAATCATTTTAATATTTCAACTGAAACTTCTTTTATTTCAGTTAATTGCCAAGGTAAAGTTTTTTTTTTTTAAGTCATATATATTTTACTTCAGCTTTATTTTAATTAACAAAACCAATTTTTTACCATTTTAGCTAACACTTTTAAAGTTTATTTTTCTCCAGTTATGCCGTACAACAGTGGTTCTTAATTAAGAACCATTTTTGTTTCTCAAAAGACCTTAATCACAGGACCATTACTTTCTTAGTATGAAGAACATTAGAACATTTTAATAATCTGAGGAACCTTTTGTCACCATAAAGAACCTTTTGTGCATTAGAAAAGATTTATGGATGTTCAAAGTTCATAATTGAACCACATATTCCCATAAAGAACCTTTATTTTTTAAGAGTGAACAGTAACAGCGCCAGATCACAATACTAAGAACTTTATCATTATAACACCACTGTTATTGGCGACTTTTGTTTGTGGAATAAATTAAATCATGGCTGACTGCCAATGGTGCATTTTCGGAATGGCGTGCATCGCGCAACATAAACAAAACATTACTGATCACACCTTTGAATTTCAGTGGAAATAGGAATGATTTAGTGATCTTCATCCATTGTGTAGTGGTATTATTGACTGAACAAAAACAAAATGATATTTTAAGCCTGGAAATAAGCATAGAAATTTTGGTCTCCGGCTTTGAAACTTTAATGTCACCAAGGATTGTGAAGATGATCTACTACATTTACTTGTACAAAAGCAATAATTTGTACATCATTATGTTACCATTTTGACGTGCACAAAAACCTCACACCCAGCCTATTCTGTGCATTTGTTCATAGAGCTTTGTTGACATGCATTTGAGTTCCTGGCAGTAAAAAAGGTTTAGCTCAGTCAAAACAGGCATATGCTGACAGATGGCCTGTCTAGTCACAAAATAGAGTGTGGAAAGCGCAAGGCCTGAAAGAAAGAAAGAGAATGTTTTGTCCGGCACTTAATTACAAGGCAACTGATGTTTGTCAGCAGGTGTGTAAAAGGTATCCTACACTTTGAGCGTGTTTATGTGGACTTAAGTCGCACTTTACGTGCCTGCGGTGTGATAGCTGTCACTGCTCTCCATTTATATCCCTCTTTGACAAGACCTTTAATGACACACACAAACCCTCAAATAATCACATATGGTTCCGGTGTGTTTGTTTTGCTTGTTTTGACATATTTCCTATCATGAAAATTTCATTCAGCTTTAGCCATCAAATAAATATCATCCTTAGATTGTTTTAGCAGTTGGATTTTTATTAGTGTATCTGTAAGAGAGTAATATCTGTAAAGGTATAACAACATGAAAGCAGAAAATGTTTAGTGCAAATTAAGCTCAGTCGACAACATGTGTAGCATGTTGATTGGCACAAATAAGTCGGTCTCTACTTTTCTTAAAAGCAAAAATCTGGGTTACAGTAATGCACTTACAATGCAAGTGAATAGGGTCCATATGTAAGTTTTTCTGTGAGGAGGATTTATCAGAAAAACGAATGTAAGTACTATTGTAAGCTTCACATTTATGCTTTTAAGTCCTTAAAAATATAGGCCTCATTCACTTCCATTGTAAGTGCCTCACCGTCACTCTGATTCGATTTTTTGTAAAGAAAACAACAAAATTTTTTTGTAGTAATCAACATTATGCCACAACAGTGGCGGAGCTAGAGTTTTATAGAGGGGGTGGCCAAGGCTAATTCAGGGGGTCCATAGACAATGAGCCATGACAGAAAATCAGTGTACAACTCCAACCTGGCATAAAAAAAGCATTGATAAATCCTACGATTGCTGATTACTTCACATTACTCCTCATTAGCTATACATTCCTACCGTAACTTCAAATGTTAGTCTATTGAAACTTATTTCTCTTACTTCTATCACCTCGTTAACCAGTGGTTGGAGCAGCCTGGAGTGAGAATTATTCAGGAATAATTAGCCTGCGATTAAGTACACTACCAGTCAAACATTTTTGAACATTAAGATTTTTTGTGTTTTTAAAGAATACTCTTCTGCTCACCAAGCCTGCATTTATTTGATCCAAAATACAGCGAAAGCAGTAATATTGTGAAATATTTTTACTATTTAAAATAACTGCTTTCTATTTGAATATATTTTAAAATGTAATTTATTCCTGTGATTTCAAAGCTGAATTATTAGCATTAACGTTTAAAAAAAGTTAAACTGTTCAAAATCTATTGATTGGTAATGTACACTTTATTTTTTCCTCAATTTTTCTAAATTAAAATATATAGGGAACCCTATTGTTAAGGTTAAAAGTAACAATTGATTTGTATACAAGTTTATATTAAACCATTTTTTTATAATAACGTTATATTTATACATTTTAATGAATTATAATAAAGAGCAATTATGAGTAAATATATAAATGTAATTTTCATTTATATTAATAAATGAAATGTGCAAAATTATATCTAGTGTACATTTTTCTCACTAGTTTGTGGACACTGGATTTTCTGCTGTCATGTGACAATGTTTTCTAGCTGCTGTCTGTTCACGGTTGAAACACTCATTGAGTGGTTACATGAAACACTATACATTCAGTAAGTTGTATCATTTAACATGGATCAGATGTTCATTCAACATTTACTTCATGCTAAAAAGAATGCACTCCTGCTTCGCTTGAATTTAGGCAAAGCGAGAGCGCGCATGATCCGTCACGCCCCTAAAAAGCTACAAAACTATTTAATTCAATTCAATTCAAGTTTATTTGTATAGCATTTTTTTTTCGATACAATCGTTGCAAAGCAGCTTTACAGGAAATTAAGTTTCTACAATATATTTATATATTGTAGAAACTTAATATATTTTCCCCTGGTTTCACAGACGAGGCTTAAACCTAATCCCAGACTAAAATCTCAATCTGAACTGTTTCAACTGAAAGAAACGTGCTCTGACTGATCTTAAAATATATCAATGCATTTTAGGGGTGGCACGGTACATGTATTAGTACCGAACCGTCATGGTACAGGCATCTCGGTTCGGTGCATGAGGCCTTACGACGAATACAGGCAATTCACCCCCAATCCAGAACGGGGCGCCCGCAGCAATGCAAAGCTGTTTGATAACCAACAGCAGAAGAACAGCGAATGCCAATGGTGACACAGAGGAGGCCGTGCTGATGTTTGGCTCACTGTATTTTATTTTGATAAAGTACCAACTGGCTGTCAAGTTAGCAATGCTGGAACTGATGTGTGTGTGCGCGTGCGCGCGTGTGTGTGTGTGTGTGTGTGTGTGCGCGCGCTCCGGCGCAATCACTTAAACTGTTTCCTTATACCAGCAGAATCAACTTTAAACACTTATTGTCTTATTAATAATCACTGTATAAAGGTCTTCTTTTATTTGTGTACACTCACAATGAAAACAAAACAGATTTTATATATATAACATGTAATAATATGTAGTATTTTCACATCTAGATGGATTTTTTTTTTTATTTGCACTACTGTCTGTTCAAAATAAATGAAAAGAAACCGAGCATAGTAGATTACTTTTTTTCATGTTGTATTGAACCGTGACCCCCGAACCGAGGTACGTACCAAACCGTGACATTTGTGTACCGTGCCACCCCTAATGCCTTTATTTTTTCTCAAAATGCACACCAGTAATGTTTTTTCTAAGGCACGTTTATAAAAATTACTTAAATGTCCTAATTGAACTTTGGCCTAATCCTGGTTAAATCTAATCCCTGTCTGTGAAACCAGGCCTTAATTTATGGCAAAATTAATCCTGATGTTAATCCCGTGGCAGAAACAGAGAAACAAATAGAGACATAATTAGCGTAGCTAATTCACCACAGATCCTTGTGGTACTCCATACTTTACTGGTGATAATTGAGATGACTCCCTGTTTAAATAAACAAAGTGGTAGCGTTCAGACAGGTAGGATCTAAACCATCTTAAAGCCTGCCCTTGAATACCCGTATAGTTTTGTAATCGATCTATGAGTATGTCATGATCTATAGTGTCGAACGCAGCACATTTGCAGTTACACAACAAGTGCAGTTTCTGTGCTATGGTGGGGCCTGAACCCTGACTGAAATTCTTCACAGAGATCTTTTTTTGCAAGAATGAGCACAATTGAGCAGACACAACATTTTCTTAAATTTTAGACATAAACAGAAGATTTGAAATGGGTCTGTAATTTGCCAGATCACTAGGATCAATTTGTGGTTTCTTAATAAGAGGCTTAATAACCACCAGCTTGAATGGTTTTGGGACGTGACCTAAAGATAATGAGTTAAAAATATCGAGAAGCGGTTCTTCTGCTACAGGTGACAACTCTTTCAGTAATTTAGTGGGTACAGGATCAGGATCGGTTTAGATGCAGTGATACGTTTATTTAGCTCTTCCCGTCCTATAGTTGTAAAGCACTGCAGTTTTTCTTTGGATGCGATGAATGAAGCTGAAGTACTAGATGCCGTAGAACCTACATTTGTTATTGTATTTCTGATGTTATCTATTTTATCAGTGAAGAAATTCATAAAGTCATTACTATTAAACTGTGAGGGAATATTTAGATTGGGTGATGTCTGGTTATTTGTTAATCTAGCCACTGTGCTAAATAAAAACCTTGGATTATTTTGGTTAGTATCTATGAGTTTGCGGATAAGCTCGGTTCTGGCAGCTTTTAGAGCCTGTCTATAGCTGGACATGCTGTTTTTCCACGCAATTCTAAAAACTTCCAAATTGAAAAACCAAGTTAGTTTTTCTCCATTTGCGCTCAAGATTACGAGTTACTTTCTTGATTGAATGGGTATAACTGTTGTGCCATGGCACAGCACGTTTTTCTCTAACGTTTTTTTAATTTGATGGGGGCAACAGTTTCTAATGTATTAGAGAAGATAGCGCCCATGTTGCTAGTCATTTTGTCTAGTTCATTTGTATTTATGGGTACACAGAGCAGCTGAGATAAATCAGGCAGGTTATTTGTGAATCTGTCTTTAGTGGCTGGAACAAAAGTTCTGCCTGGACAATAACGCCGAGCCATATAGTTAATATCAGTAATACGCAGCATGCACGATACACGGACATGGTCAGTAATATCATCACTTTGAGGTACGATATCGATATCAGTAAGATCAATTCCATGCGATATAATTACATCTAGCGTATTGTGAGCAGGGCTAATGCACCTAAGATGTAGCATATATAATGTAGGTGTTTTTCCACCACTACAGGTTTTTCTAAACAAATGGAAGGAACAAGCAGAGAGGTGCACAATCAATCTTCTTTATTTGACACTTAAATATACTAAAAAAATATATAATCATACAAAACACACAATTTATTAGAAAACACAAATGCAATACTGTTTTTACATAAAAAAAAATTGTATTCAGTGGCCACCTGTAAGGATGTATCTTGACTTGACAACATCAATATATCTTGGGATAATTCAACATTTGGGAAGGAAAAGGAAAAAAACAGAAAACCCCAGTAACTTCAATACAAACAAAACCCTCAAAAAGAAAATCACACTTGCCCACAAACCAAAAAAAGCAAAATAAAATTACCCTCACTCAAAACAAATAACCAAAACCACAACCCACACAACAAGCAAAGAAAACAAAAAGAAAATAATAAACCCTCCCCACAGATGATAGCCCTTGTTGGTTATAAGAGAATTGACAGTCAAAGATAACAATAGCTACTCACAATTCTCACAACAAAACAAAATACAAAATTAAAGAAAATTAAATTAAATCAATCAAAATAAGAAAACAACACCACCGGTTGATCTTAACACACACACAGCGACAACCACGCACAAAAGTACCAACACACAAACACACGCTCACACAAACGCACGATCAGTGTGCTATAATGCGACCTGAACACACACACAGTCAAGTGCCCTTGAAGGAAGGCGAACTACTTCTCCGCAGCACAGTCAAGCCGCCACACAGCAGCAAAACAGCAACGGACAAATTTCTGCAGCACAATTAAATGGCTCTCAATACGAATGGTGAACAATCCACCAATCCTGCCTGGATCAAGCCTGAAATGCATTGATGCGGTTGAACACCCCCAGGCCCACGCCCACGCCCAGAGTTAGAGAAGAATTCCAAACTTATACAGGTTACTGCGTTTACTACAGCTCAATGCTTGATGCACATCAATAGTTTTTACAACAGGATCCACACGCAGCCAGTATACCATGCCAGAGAACAACGGAAGTAAAGGGAAATCTCAGCGCTTTTTAAAGGGGCCGTGAACTTGACTTCCGCCCAATTCCATCCACCCACACAGAACCGAAAACCCACCAAAGGGGATCACCCCATTACATTTACCCCTGGCTTTTCTATCATCGTCCCGATGATACAATTTACAACCATGGACGGAAAGGACAATTCTAGGTCTGACCAGGTTGGAATGGAGCATTCACAGGCTCTCTACCCAAATGTACACTCTGAACTATTGCTGCAGCCCTCGGCAAATGATAAGGGTTAGAATGTTGCCCAGCAGTAGCCCTAGTGGTTTGACGCCTACCCCCTGCCTTGTTTGAATCGAGGGATCAACAACTGACATAGGACCTTCAATCCCCACCTCAACAGGACTGCCTACAGACCTCTCCGGCTCCAGTGGTGGATCTGCTTCAACTACACCCGAGGCAAAGGGGATAACTCCTACAAGGGCTACCTCCAAGTCATCCACATCATCCACTACCACTGGAGAGGCTAAACGCTCATCCAAGTTATCACCTGACACCCCTAACCCTGGATCAACCATGTGGCCAGAGCATTCTGCGTGGTACTGACTTTAAGTGAGACCTATGCACCTGCTTTATCCGGGAAGGGTTGTCTGCCTGTGCTATAGTGTATAGCTATAGTAGTGCTATAGCTCTGACTACTTTATAAACCGTGCTGGACCAATGATTTTGTATTTTATGACGACCACGGACACCGTGGTCACGCAGATAAACTTCTTGACATTACTGCAATGCAAATTCCCTTCCTACCTGACCATGGCGCTTCTTACGAAGCTCCGCAGCCCTACCCAGCCGAGCCCTCACTCTGGTATAAGTTACTTTAAGTGTCTCTCTATGCTCATCCACCCAGTCTTTCACTTGTCCACTGGCAGGTACGTCCACTGCTGTGAGCAAAAAATCAACCGGAAGTCTGGGAGCCTGTCCGAACATCAAAAAATATGGAGACACACCGGTGGTCTGGTGAGGAGTTGTATTATATGCAAAACATACCTGCGCAATATGACAAGTCCATGACCTCTTCTGCTCCAAAGACAGTGTACGCAATAAGTCATGAATGGTTCGATTGAAGCGCTCGCACTGCCCATTTCCCTGAGGGTGATATGGGACAGTGCGAGTCTTCTGGACTCCATGCAACTGACAGAGCTGGGAAACCACGGCACCCTCAAAACTCTGACCATGATCTGAATGAATTTGCGCCGGTACACCAAACCTATAAAACCACTCGTGGATCAAAAGGTTAGCTACCGTGGTTGCTTTCTGGTCCCGTGTGGGCACAGCAGTGTATTTCGAGAACACATCCGTAATAACCAGGGGCCGGATTCACGAAAATCTTCTTAAGAAATAAGTTAAGAAATTTCTTAAGATAAAATATACGAAGTTCGTAAGAATGTTCTTAAGTGCAATTCTTGAAAAATTCTTAAGTTCTCAAATATATTCTTAAGAACATCTTAATTTTTTTCTTAAGAAGAAAATGACCGTTTTTATCTGAGTGAAGACATGACGCACTGATAAACTCACACTTTATTGTCTTTTTGCGCTTCCTGCAGATTACCTTAATAATCATAGTAAGCACGCACGTCCTTTTTGTCGCGACTTTGACTGGCGCTCAGCTTCATGTTTTTAATGCGGCGTGTTTTTGAACAGCCTGTCTCCAGCTGCAGCGATCTGTTTCATTCATTTTTGTGCTGTGCTTTTGCGCTCTCATCCGAGTGAACGCTTCCGGTATGTGTGTCCGCGCTGCTACAGCAAACACGTCCTGTGTGTCGCACATTCATATGAGCGGCATACTGCCAAAGATTATGTTGTATTTAAAAGCTAAAATAAAAGCGTCCAATTAAAACTCTCTATCTGACTTGTTTTTGTAGAGTTGCTACTGAGTTTTGAAGTCAGCAAAAAGTAGCGTCACACATAGGCTAATCATGACTGATCATTGTTTACATTATCAGTCATCGCTGTCACTTCAGAAAACTAGCGCACATCCCTATTAATAGTCCTACTATATTAGGCTATATGTAGCTAATGTTGTTGTAATGCAATTAACAATATAACAATTAATTTGAAATAACCCAATAAATTCATTAAATAATTCTTACTGTTTTGGATTTAAGACAAGTCTGGGTCTGTCCTAAATTTAAGAAGTTATTTACGATGATTTTTAAGAAGATTCTTTTCAAGAATTTGAATTCTTCTTAACTTTTGTCTTAAGAACAATCTTAAGAAAAAAGATAAGAATATTCTTAAGAAGAATGTTTGGGAATACAAAATATTCTTAACTTTTATCTTAAGTTAAAAAATAAGAAGAAAATGGCAGTTAAGAAGAAATTTCTTCTTAAGAATGTTTCGTGAATCTGGCCCCAGGACATGTTCTCGACCATCACTAGCCTGCTCCAATGTGGTAAAATCGACCGCCAAGATTTGATCTGGTCTTGATGCCAACAAATGGCCCATAGGAGCACTGGCTGGTGGCTGATTCAATTTTGCGATAGCACACTGACTACAGTCCTGGCATTTCTTCTGCACATCAGCCTCCATCCCAGGCCAATAACACCGGCTGCGTATAAACTCATAGGTACCCTCCCTACATTACTACATCACAACTACGATCAGAGAGGCATACGGATTAGAGCTCTCTCTAGTCACCTGATTCTGCAACAATTGGTGAATATGCTGTTTAACTGCCTCATAATCAGAAGGGGGTAAACGTCGATACCTCTGCCGTATTGGCTCTCTATCGAGCACGGGAATCTCACGAGTAATGAACTCGGTGCAGCCCAAGTCACCCTCATGAGCTGAAAAAACAGATCTATATTTACGCAACAGGGACTTAACCTGAGCCTGTTTGTCCAAAGGCAGCTGAGGCAAATCCATAGTATGGATTGCCTCCTCCACTCTATCCCCTTTCCCAGCCTGCAATGCAACAGTGGCTCGAAGACAAGCCTGTTCCCCTAACGGTGCCACGACAACATCCGGCCGTGGAACAGTCTGGACCCTACACAATGTCCCCACTACAACATGCGGCTGCAGCAGGGAATCCTGTTCCTCCACGTTAACTATAGGTACATAGGCCACCCCTCAGACAATTGGTACCAGAGATACAAAGGCCAAAAGGCCAGAAGGAAGCGAATTCTCCTTCCCCAGAGGCTCAAACAGCAACACAGGTGAAGGGCCTACTGGTAAAGAGAATGTAACGGGCACAAAACGCAATGAATCTGCAGGGATTCGCACTATTTCTCGACCCCCAATCCTAGCCAATTGTTCTGTTGTCTCATAAACATCCGTTTCAGTCTCCTTACAATACTGCAAAGCAGAATACCATACAGGAGTCTCCCTCACCGTGGGAAGATCAAAAAGACTGGGACCATGTTGACTAAACAACTCCCTAAAACACTCCTGGATGACATTCATGCCCAGCAGCCCAGGAAACCCACCCGATAAAGAAGAATGGGACAGATCTTTCACCACAAGTACCCCCTTACTCTGGATTTTCTTCCCAAGAACAACAAAATCTAACTCCAAATAACCCAGATAAGGTATATCTAAGCCATTTGCAGCACGTAACTGCAGCCACCCACAACTATGCAACTTCTCTTTACCCCAGTGGTTCTCAAAGTGTGGGGCGCGCCCGCCAGGGGGGGCGCACGAGTATTGCAGGGGGGCGCGGGCCACCAGCAGAAAAAGAAAATAAATAAAACAGTAAACAGCCAAAGGACGTAACATAGAATGGGAGATGGATCGGTTTGTGAAAGGGAGAGAAAAGCCATAGACGAAGTCGCACAGACCCAGGCAGATGCTGTTCATTCAAACGCTAAATGCAGAAAATATGACGGGGCATATGCGTTCTTGCTCTCGGCTTCACTCACTGGACGCGCGTTGCACAGCTCGCACCGCAACAGCTCTACACTGGACGTGACAAAGCGACCGTTGTAAATCATTTTAACTTTGTGTCAGTACGTCATAACTAAACCGAGGCATCAGTTTAATGTCAGGGATTGTCGCGTCGCGCCGTATCCAGTGTGTGGACAGCATCACTTATTATAATGGATTCTGCTGTAACTTATTTTGCAGCTCGCGTCCGGTGTAGACATGGTATTAATTTTGTTGGTGAGGAGGAAAGGCCTCTGTGTGTCCTATGCCTTTAGCGGACAGCATGAAACCCACAAAAATAAATAAATAAGATAACAGAGAATAATAATAACAGTTATTCACTCTATTCTATTTTTTAAAGTTTCAAGTGATGCAGGTGTCCCCCCCCCCCTGTAAGTATTTTAAATAAAAAAGCATTAATTTTTCATAATGTTTAGTGAAATTAGTTGGGATGGGGATTCGGGAGGGCGGCAGAGTTTTTTTATAGGTTTAAAGGGGGGCGCGACCAAAAAAGTCTGAGAACCACTGCTTTACCCCAAGGCTCAAAATGTTGAAAAAAGAACCCCTCTGAAATAGTGGTCACGAGGTTGTCGCCCGGGGCCTGGCTCGCGTCTTCTGCTGCTGTTGCACCCAGGGTTCATGGTGCCCCGGCACCGGAGTGAAGGACATCTGGAAAGATCACGTCCTGGGTGCACGGGGCCTGTGCAGAGAAACACACGGAGTAGAGGTGGTGGGAGTGTTAGCAGCGCGCAGTATACTTACCCCGGACTTGTGAGCTTCAGCCCAGGATGTTTCCAGCGCAGCTCTCCGCTCCCTCAGCTGGGCCTGCTTCTCCACCAGGTCGTGGATCTGCTTCTCCATGGCCTCCAGCTCCAGCTGCACTGAATGCAGCTCGAACGTGTCCTCACCTGTACTCAAAGGTAGACACAAATCCACCATTAAAGCAAGTAACAGTGAAACAATGGTAATGTGTGTGAATAGAGTATTAGCTGTGTTAGCGAGATTAGCGGCCGCCGCACTGGTGGTGCTAACGGGCTATAAGCTAATAGCAGACTCGGAAAATCAAAATAAAACTAGTGATAACCAGGTGCTCTGATTGTTTTTGTTGTAGAATGCGATAGGGGATATATTCACACGTAATAGAAATGAAAATGATGGTGTATAAAATTGATTTTAAGATAGAAAATAGACGATAAAGAATTGACTTGACGGAGCTCAAACTCAAAACACGCGGCAGCTGTTATTTATCGTTTGAAATTCTTAATAAGACTAAGAGAAATTGAATGCTGAGACTTTGTTTCCTATTATCAAAAGTGACCTGCTCTGTCGTGTCCGTCAGCTCGTTGTCGGTGTCCTCTCTGCTCTTCGATGTTTTTTACTCTGTAAGAAAATTAATGTGTGGCACGAGAGCGCGTATATGAGAGGCTGGAAATGGACGAGATGTTCGAGGCTAAAATAAATACTTCTTTCAGTACGATTAAACAAAGAAAATGAAATGGTAGCATCAGGGGTGTAGCGTCTGGGTATGCAGGGTATGCAGGTACATATGGGCCCGGGCAGATTGGGGGCCCGCCGAGCCGAGGGGGAACTTTTCATTGAAACAAGGGAACGAATATAGAGCCCTGCACAGGCCCGGCCCTTGTGCCCGTGTCTTTCTTCTTTCTTTTTTTACACATAACACAACATAACATCCAAAATATAACAAAGCAAAACAACAGACACATACTCAACATCTCAAGGTCCAATCAAAAGGGATTTCTTCTCTCTTCTGTTGCAGTCATTCAAAAAGTTCAGTTTTGGTTTTTAATGGCGAAGTGGTTCTATTTCGTTTCGTTTCTTTATTAAGTTAATTTAGAAACATGATTGGAACAGTTTATGTTTGTTAAATTCAAGTTTACATTTTTTTTTAAATACCAAGCGGCCAGTGCCAGACAGTGAGTTGAGCATATGTTTGATCAGTTTAGCCTTCTCAAATAAACATGATTCGAGACATAAAAAACTTCATGCATATCACAATATAAATTAAAAAAATAATAATAAATGTGTGATACATATCAAATCATTTGTGCTAAAAGTGGAAGCTGAAGCGCGCGTTGAAGGACATTGAGGCGATAGAGAGATCACTTGAATTGTTTTTTCTCTTAATAAGAGGGGAAAATTAAAATAAGCCATAATTTTTCCTCATAAAGGTATTCATCATTCGAAGCTGCAAATAGTTTTATTTGTGTGCACTCAATTGTAACATAAAGAAAACAAACAGGGTGGTCTTGATCTTGAGCAGGAACACTTCAAAAAAACTGAAACGAAACTCAGCATATACTTGCCCCACTGACATGATAAACATATTTATAGAATGCTATAAATTGTACAACGAAATAATTCAAATAAAAAATAAAAAACCCTTTCATTAGCCTATGTAATCCGTAAAGATACATTTCGCTCTAAAGGCGTGTCCAATGAGGATATATGGGGAGTCAGGGTTGTCAACTTCATAGTATTTTTTTTTTTTTTTTTTTTTTGAGCGGCTGTGCCAAGATTGTGTTTGCAGGCAGTACAAATACCCTACAGTGGCATTTTAGTGTCATGCTGAAAAATAACTAAATAAGATTAACGTCATACTATTTTAAGAATAAAGTCAAAATTACTATAATAAAATCATGTTATATTGTTTGAAGTTAATGTGAAAATTACACTCTGTGAAAAAAACAGTCTGTGACCAACCTGTCATTCTTAACATGAAAAACAGCAATAAAACCTAGGTGTATAGATGTTTTTGAAACTCTAATTGATCAATTTCATGAGACATTCTGAAAAAGACTATGCTTTTATTTACTTTTTTACTTACTTTTTCTATTTCTACACACATAACGTCGGCACTGATCACCTATGACAAAAGTGCACTCTTGGACATTGGAAACCGCTTCACTAACCTGGTTCAGGACACTTTATCACCGAATCCATCGTGGCCTCTTGAGATTCTTCGTAACGCGGAGAACAAAGGACACAGGCGACGGAACAAAAAACACCGTGGAAAAAGCGCTGGGATTCGGAACAGATTGAGGAAAAGGGCTCACAGTCCTCCTTTACCGAGCATTCTGCTCGCCAATGTCCAATCCTTGGATAATAAGATGGACGATCTTAGAGCCAGGATAAGTTTCCAACGGGACATAAGGGACTGTAACATCATCTGTTTGACTGAAACATGGCTCACGCCCTCGGTTCCGGACACTGCTGTAACACCGTCTGACAACTTCTCTGTTTTACGGATGGACAGAACAGCTGAGGCCGGTAAATCCAAGGGTGGAGGAGTGTGCTTCATGACTAACAAGAAATGGTGTGACCCCAGGAATATCTCCTCTCTGTCGCGATCCTGCTCGCCTCATCTGGAACATCTATCCATTATTTGCCGCCCATTCTATTTACCCCGCGAGTTCTCCGCGGTCATCGCTACTGCCGTTTATATTCCACCACAGGCAGACACCGGCTTGGCTTTGTCTAAACTTCAAGATGTGCTCAGCGGCTACATTAACCAACATCCTGACGCTGCTTTTATCATCGCGGGGGATTTTAACAAAGCCAACCTCAGGCAGGTCATGCCGAACTTTCACCAGCATGTATCCTGTCCAACCAGAGGACCGAATACACTGGATCACTGCTACTCTCAGTTCAAGAATGCCTACAAGGCCCGTTCACTACCTGCCTTTGGTAAGTCTGACCACGCCGCCATCTTCCTCACACCGGAATACAAACAAAGGCTCGCACAGGAACCCCCGGTGAAGAGGGAAGTGACGCGTTGGTCCTCCCACTCTGAAGCTATGCTGCAGTCGGCTCTTGATGACGTCGACTGGGACATGTTCAGGGCGAGCTCATCTGACGTCAGCGAGTTCACGGAGGTGGCAGTGAGCTTTGTAAACACACTAACCGAACAAGCTACAGAAACGATTACTGTAAGGACTTTCCCTAATCAGAAACCGTGGGTGGACAGAACAATCCGTGATGCGGTTAACAAACGCACTGCGCATACAACGAGGCTCTTTTGTCTGGGAATATGAGCGTGTACAAAGCATCGTGTTATGCTCTCAGACGAGCAGTAAGTGCCGCCAAACATCGCTACAAAGAGAGAATTGAGTCTCATTTTCAGCTCAATGACTCGCGACGCATGTGGCAGGGACTAAGGACCATCTGTGCCTTTGGAAACAAATCCTCCGCGGAGGTGAGAGCAGATCCGTCGCTGGCCGAAGAATTAAACACCTTCTACGGCCGCTTTGAAAGCAATGGCGGCAGCGCGGCTCTGCCGATCAGCGCGTCAGGAAGCAGCAGGCAGAGAAGCGAGGATCATGTGATCACCGTGACGGAGGACGAGGTTCGGAGGGCACTAAAGGGAGTGAACATCAGGAAAGCGGCTGGACCTGACGGGATTACTGGCCGTGTCCTGAGGTCCTGCGCTGATCAGCTTGCTGGTTTGTTCACTTCTATCTTCAACGAGTCCCTTGCTACCTCTGTAGTTCCCACCTCCTTTAAAAAATCCATCATCATCCCTGTGCCTAAGAACAATAAACCCTCTTGCCTGAATGACTATCGTCCAGTGGCCCTCACATCTATAGTCATGAAGGTTTTTGAGAGACTTGTTAAGAGCCACATTAGCTCCTCCATCCCTGCTACTTTGGACCCTCTTCAGTTTGCCTATCGTCCCAATAGATCAACTGATGATGCCATCTCACACATACTCCACTCCTCCCTCACACACATTGACATCAGCAATGGTAACTATGCAAGACTGCTATTCATAGACTATAGCTCAGCTTTTAACACCATAGTCCCCACCAAGCTGACTAATAAACTCACAGGCCTCGGCCTAAACACCTCACTCTGTGACTGGATTCTAGACTTCCTCACCGGCAGACCTCAAGTGGTGAAGGTAGGCCAGTACACCTCAAACTCCATCACCCTGAACGTAGGAGCCCCGCAGGGCTGCGTTCTGAGTCCCCTGCTATACTCTCTCTACACACATGACTGTGTGTCCTCTCACAGATCCACATCTATTATCAAATTTGCTGATGATACTGTGGTTCTGGGCCTCATTTCCAACAATGATGAGACCGCATACTTGGATGAGGTGGAGAGACTAACATCATGGTGCCAGGACAACTGTCTCTCTCTGAACGTGAGCAAAAGCAAAGAGCTGATTGTGGACTTCAGAAAGAAACACCTGCTGCCCTACACTCCTCTTATGATCAGTGGGACCCCTGTGGAGAGAGTAAGGAACTTCAAGTACCTCGGCGTAAACATCTCCGAGGACCTGACTTGGACTACACACATCCAAACACAGGTTAAGAAAGCCAGGCAAAGACTGTACCACCTGCGACAGCTGAGGAAATTCAGGGTCTCACCAACAATCCTGAAAACTTTCTATGCAGGGACCATAGAAAGTGTATTGACTCAGTGCATCTCAGTGTGGTATGGAAACAGCTCCAGCCAAGACTGCAAAGCCCTGCAGAGAGTTGTGCGCTTAGCTGAGCGTATCTCGGGGTCGGCTCTCCCCTCTCTGCAGGACATCTACCTCAAACGATGCAGAGGCAGAGCTGTCAAAATCATCAAAGACTCAAATCACCCTGGTAACTGTCTTTTCACTCTGCTGCCATCTGGTAAGCGCTTCCGCTGCCTGATGGCAAAAACAGAGAGACTCAGGAGGAGTTTCTTCCCCACGGCCATCAGGCTCCTGAACTCAAAGTCAGCCTCTTAACAACATCATCTGACTTACTTCAAATCACTAATCACACACTCATTACTCTCTACCTCATAACTGTCAGTGTCATTTGCTCATTTGCACACTTGCACACAACACGTTCTGTATCTTGTAAATCGTATCTTATTTTTATATTTATTTTATTTTTTGTGATTGGCTGCTTCATGTCAACCATGTATAACCTGTTGCACATTCCTCTCTGTACAGTCATGCTTATATTAATATTTAATTCTACAGCTTACTGTCATGCACATTCTTTTATATTTTATATTTTATTCTTTATATCTTATTTTTCATTCATTTTATCTTATGTTTACTTCCCTTGTGTTGTTTTTTCAATATTTGCACTGTCCATGGAGCGGACCCGACTCTCATTTCACTGCTGGTTATACAATCTCTGTCTAGTCGTGTATGTGACAAATAAAACTTGAAACTTGAACTTGAAAATTGAAACTTGAAACATTCGTTTGTATTAAATTGTTCTGATTTTTTTTTTCAATATGCATTCAAATGATTATTTATGTTTATTTTGTGCTGCAAATATTAGAGAAAAATATAATTGATTCACATGCCGCTTGAAATGAGGCAAATGTAGTTACCTCACTACAAATAAAAGAGTGCAAAACACGTTTATTTTTACACATACAAATTTACGATTATTGGGTGGCTTGCAGAGTTGGGTATAAAGCATTACTGTAATCTAATTACTTTTCCTGGTAACGCAGTAAAGTAATGAGTTACATTTTAAATTTAAGTTTGTCACAGTAACTAATAAAGTAAAAAAAAAAAAAATTACTCATCAGAATGAGATCAACCGCTGGATTAAACCGAGTCGGCATCACAATTCAAGGCTTATTCCTCACAGCGCGTCTTCTTCCAAAAACGAAAAGTAGCCGAGATGAACTTGAATCTTTCTACAGGTGACATGAGCGTTTACATGTTCGTAGCTCTCAAGCTTGGTTTCACGTAGGATGATTATCTTATAGCGCGCGATTTGCGTGGGCATGATCACATTATAGGTGAGCTCAGACGGGAAAGACTGGACCTCGCATTGGTTTCATACGGATTATTTTATCAGAGAATATTTGTTTTCGACATGACTTACTTCATTTAATAATAGACCCTTCAAGCTTTCTTTAGATATAGGCTACTGTATTTCTCATGTCATTTTCATTCATTCTAGTGACTCGTTTCAGAAAGATATTCACGGAGACTGAGAATGCAGAAAGCGCACCCTATTTGTTTTCTTTATTTTACAAAACCAAAAAAAAGAAAAGTTTTGTTGATATTGGGAGTGAATCAGGGTATACAAGTAATAGGCTTACTTATGTATTTTCAGACAATATGAAATTAATGAAATAACTGAGTTTCTCTTTGTAGTGTATTTTTAGGTTTGATAACTTAAAGTAAAGTAAACTTGAAAGTAACTTTAAAGTAATTAGAAATTTGATTACTTTTTAAATGCAGTAATTAGTAATGTAATCAAATTACAATTTTAAAGAAGTAATTAGTCATTTGTAGTGGATTACTTTTTTTTTAGTAACTTACCCAACACTGGTGCTTGTGTGCAATCAATGGACTTGAAAATGTTAAATATTATTTCCAAGCATTTATACCGTAATTAAAACAGCTTGTGAATAGTCACGTAATGTTATTTACATCAGAAAAATCAACAAGTTAACCGAGTTGAAGCCCATTTCATTTTTTTTTTGGGGGGGGGGGGGGAGCATACACATTTTTTGCATATGGGCCTGGGGCTGACTTGCTATGCCACTGAGTAGAATATTAATTATTGAGGTGGCACCCAGGGTGGCCGATCAGATGTCAGGGGTGTACTAGACACCCCTCTTGCTCCGCCACTGAGCCACAACTTCTGTCGGTTGAGCTTGTGTAGAACCCCAAATTATTCCTTTAAGGGGTTAACTGCCTTGACTTCTTGGTAACCTGTTGCAAAACAGCAAAACATATGCTGAAGGCAAACAATAAGACAAGCTGTAACCAATCTTCTGGCCTAAAATCATATGGCAGCCAAGAGTCATAGACAAAGAGATGAACGATCTGCTTGCAAAGGAATATGATTCAAGGGGGAATCCCATACTACCCTTATAGCTGCACTGATGGGAAGCTCGATTCTGAGACGAGTGGGTGAAGCAGGATTGATTTTGTCACTTCATTATGGGAGGAATCTGAAGGCACAAGACAGGGAGTGAGTTTTGAAACACGAACATGTATCACAAACTCTGTTGCTTTCCAAACATCTCTGGGGTTGAAACCAATCCTGGAGAGTCCCAAACTGAGTAAACTATGGTAGATCAATGGTTTGCGTGTCAACCTGTGCTCGCTCTTAAATTACTTGTCTGGAACTCATCAACAACTGAAAACAGGAATTGCACAATATACTCATATTTCTCATACACAGACAAGGTAGTAATATTCATCCTTGTGTGACCACTACCATATGTTAATTTTATAGATGATAATTCTGATCTAGACTGTTTGGTAATTCTTTATGGAAAAAGGGCAAGGTTAGGACAAACATGAGGAGATCATTAGCCTAACTAGAATGTCAAGTAACTTGCTGCATTTACACAGAATTTGTTTAATCTGTAGTCACAGAATAATGTTAGATTAAAACCGGTGTCTTTAAAGTCACAATGTAACAGAAGTAGTGACAGATCGTTTCTTCCGTTATGTGACACACATCAGCGTGAAATGGATTACCAAAAAGAAGGCTTGCTTTTGTTTATCGGTTCATTATTGAATGGAGGCACATCTGAATGTTGATTATAAGAAGGGGAAAGATTTATGTATATTAAATAAGTGGAGAAGTCATCGGCGAGAAGTCATCTGTCAGAAGATTGAGTTTTAACTAAAAATTACGTTTCAAGAGTATGCATTTAGAAAGTGGGGTACATTTCCATTTCAAGTCAAATTTAAGTATATTTCTTAACATTAAATTGTAAACTTTCTTAATATTAAAAAAGAGCAATTCAGTAAAAAAGCATTTTGTTTGAGTTAAGACTTCCTGTATTTGCATTGTTTAGTATTGACATTGGTTTCACTTTATTTTGATGGTCCCTTTAACACATTCTGTTGACTATAAGTAACGTTGCACCTACATATCTACCGACTCTCATTAGAGTGTTAGTAGAGTATTAGTAGACTGGTAGGGTTAGGGTTAAAATAAGTTGACATGTACTTGCAAAGTTACTTATAGTCAGTAAAATGTCTGTTGAGATGCCATCACAATAAAGAATTAGCAGATATTAATCAGACAGTCTACTAATATTCTAATGAGAGTTTGTTGACATGTAGTTGCAAAGTTACTTATTGTAGACAGAATGTTCAAAAGGGACCATCAAAATAAAGTGTTACCAAAATATTTTGCATACATTTCCTCATATGTGTCAGTCTGGACAGTTTCTCTCATCTGATGTTGCTGCGAGGCAAAACAATTCTGTGGTTTCCCCTTTATGGCCTTCATTCTTTCTGGGCAGCCCAGGAAGTAATGTGTCACCCCTCACTAACAGACATACATCTGGTCATGATACTTTGAGGTTTACAAACACATAGAAACATTTCCAAAAAAAAAAAAAAAAAAAAAGGCACCTGTCAATAGTGAATTGCTAGCTTATAAGAAGCACAGCTCACACAGGGGTCACTTTCAAAACAAGCACAAGTTGCAAAATCTATGTGTGGAAATCTTTCGCCCTCAGGCAAAATTCCAGTTTCCTGTGGATTCCTACTGAAGTAATTGCATTTCACTCATTAAATTCACTGAACAATGGTAAATGTGACCACACCGTAAGACAGCATCCTAACCACTGAAAAACCTAATAAGTGATAGGTTTGGATAATAATATGTAATAACACTTAACTATACCTACCGATTAATTATTTATAATCTACATCTCTCTCGTCTGCAATCTTGGATTTATTTTTGCACTGAGCTCTTCACAATGCATTTTGGGATTTTCTTCTCCACAACGATACGTGCAGTGCTGCCTTAAAACCTTGTCAAACTAGGTAATTTGAAGAGTTTGCATCAGGAAGCATATCTGTTATCTTATAATGTTGCTTCTACCTTTCACCTTACAGGAAGTGAAGTCATCTATCATTTTAAGAAACAGTGGAAAGCACATGTCATGCGTTCTGATAATGACTCAGACCAGTCACCTGTTCTATAATAGTTCACCACTCCCACATAATAATAAATCACTCTGTCAATCTGCACACCTACAGTCAACAACTCAGCACTTTCAGTATGTTTAGGCAATTAGTCAGGAAAGTTATCGTGAAAGATAACAAAAATCATTGAATGGCTGTCTGAAGTTCTTTGTCTCGCGCTCTAAATTCTGTTCTCCCACGTTCTGACAGCCTTGCTATCATTGTAGATAAAAGAGTGGGTGAGTGTGTTTCAGTGTGAAATCTGTTTAAGGCTTTATAAAGTAAACCACCTAAACATGCAGACTAAACCTATACGGCAAACATGCACAAGGAGCGCACAGCGCAATGTTTGTTGTTGTTGTTGAACCTTGCAACCGCTAAGATGGGCTAATTCATTGAGTCAGAGAAAAGAAGAAAAATCGGTTTTGAGTTTCAGACATTTAATCCGCCTAATCTCAGTGACTGGGAAAGGCGTCCGGTGGGAGACGGTGTATTGGTAAGTGGGAAGAGCATCTTAACTCGAACGGTTTCTCATCTGCTGATTGTGAGCTAGGGCACATGAGGAAGAGAGAGTAAAGGAGTGGCCTCATTCAAGCTGAATTCCGTCACAGCCTTAAGTTATTCAAAGCAATTTCACATTTAAATGTTCATTTCTAAAAAAAGTGGTTTGAGGACCTCATTCATGAAATGTAGTATGACAGAAGCATTTTGAGAAATTGTTTCATTTATTTTAAAGCTCAGAGGTAGTAAGAGGAAACCAAAAGTAATGTCCTTACTGAATATTGTTCATGGAGAGGTTTTAAATTGTATTGAAATAATTTTTAATTTATCTAAATGCATTTATTTAAATCATTTTATTTAAATATTTTTTTAAATAAATAATTATGTGTTTATTTATTTTAATATGTATATGTTATTTATTTTGTTATTTATTTATACTTATGAATAGTAGAGTGAGAGGAATTGAATGGGGACAGAACAGGACAAGTTTATAAATTATATATTTTATTGAGTTAGTTATGTATCTAAATATATTTATTTATTTTAATTATAATAAAAATTGTATGTTTATTTAAATAGTTGTTTCTGCATTTTATTCTATTGATATTTTATGTATTTATAAATATTTATCTAAATATCTTATTTTTATCAGTATTTTTATTTAAAAGTATTTTTATTTAAATACACATTCATTTACATATTTAAATATTTATCTATTTGCCATTTTGGTCTTTTAATGATAATGATTAAAGTAGAAATAAAGAAATAAAACTTTTTTTATCTTGCTGTTTGTGTCTAGACAGGTGAGAGGATAACTAGAAAGTGGACTAGGCTAGCAGATGGACCATTATGAAAGGCTTCAGACAGACACATCTCCCATAATGCCATGTACATAAGCCCTATTCGGACGGGATTTGTTTTAAAGGGGTAGATGGGGTAATGTAGTTTTACCACAGGATGTCTGTAATATTAATGGCCTTTTCGCACGGGATTAGAAATCTCATGAAAACTATCAGAAGTGGGAGGGGTAACTCGATTTATGCACCGCCGTCACCTGCCTGTCGTCACGTGCGTTTTATGTTACTTCCTGAATAAAGTAACAGGAACTTTACTTTAAAGCTCTTCATCATTCTGTAACAGTAAAAATGCTTGAGGTGGTTTAGACCAGACGAGTGATGCGCTGAGTGATTGACAGGAGGCATGACTATGTAGAACTGCTGTGTGTGATATGAACTCACTGTCAGAGAGAGAGGAAGCGTAGCGTAGCTGGTATTGATTTACTAATCCTTCATCGTTTTATGTTGAAAAGAATTGAGGTTTGCCACTGACTTGTCCCTCTGCCTAGAACGCAACTGAAAGCTTCTTCAAGCGCCTCCATATTTGAAAAACCATGGAAAATGACAGGAAATGATGGAATATTTACATATATTTTTACAGCTGGTCTATTCGCACGGGATTAATATTACCTAAGGTAATTTCTCCAGACCTTTTTACAGAAGGTAAAAGTCGCCGTAATCTTTACTGACATTGTCTGTAATGATTACTGAGATGGCGCATTCGGACGGGACTAAAATAACTGAGAAGCTCTGTTAATAATTACTTTACCCCACCTCTCCATGTAAAACTAATCCCGTCCGAATAGGGCTATAGACTAATGAGCTAAAGGGACAAGTATCCTGGCAATCTTAGGCTGTGTAAACCAATCAGCTTATAGATGGAATGGGACTGTCCAACAGTGCGGGCTGGTGGCGAGAGGGTTAAAAAGACCATAAGGGATGGAGGAGAACAATGGGGAAAAATGTATATAAACATATTTATGATCTTCACTTATAGAAAACTGGTGTTCTTTTTAAAGACACACTTCTTTTTTAAGGTCTTATCAAATCAAAGCTTGACTCTTTTCAGTATTTCCGATCTGTTTACATCCGTATGTTATTTACTTGAGTATATGTTCAATTACACACTGATGATCACATGAGCAGATGGCACATGCCATAATGCCGCTCTATAATCCTTGGAACTTGACGATCAATGGAGTTATTGCCACTTAATCATCTTACATTTATCCTCCCCATTTTTCTTTCAGTGCTTGAAAGTAATTGCAATGCCTAAAAATGCTGATATAGAATAACAACCACTGTTGTTGTTTGCAGAAGTTGAAAACGGCAAATGAAATTAGATTAAAAGGCAACTGGGTGACCCAAATGGAATCAGAAAAAGGGAAGTATTTCTAAAATCAGTGTCGTATAGCTTTCTATTACTGGCCTTGGGAACGGGAACTTTGAACGGGTCGCAAGTTTTTATTGGGTCACGCTATGTTTTACTGCATATCATCATTGTGAAACGGTTTCGTACTCCTCTTCTTCCTGTTGAGTAAATATTTGCCTATAGTTTCATTTTTGATAATCCAGATGATGAAGATGAATTTGCCGTCAGTAGGTGTGAGATTTAACTTTTTAGGAGCCACAGATACTGTAAGAAAACTACTGCGGCGGCGATGACAGTATTGATTGCATCAGGCTGGGGTTTGTTTTGTACTGACTACACTCGAGACAGCAAGACTTAAAGACTGCGAGGATTGAGGCAATTAGTCGGGTTGATTGTTGTCCGAACTGAGAGGGAGAGAAGATTAAATAAAGAGAATTAGGTCAAAGTAATGAACGGGAGAAATGGGAGGGAGGCAAGAACGGAGAATCAAGGTTGGAAGAACCCAACCGTAAGTCTAAGAAGAAAGAGAGAGTATATATACAGGTGCTGGTCATATAATTAGAATATCATCAAAAAGTTGATTTATTTCACTAATTCCATTCAAAAAGTGAAACTTGTATAATGTATACATTCATTCCACACAGACTGATATATTTCAAGTGTTTATTTCTTTTAATTTTGATGATTATAACTGACAACTAATGAAAACCCCAAATTCAGTATCTCAGAAAATTAGAATATTGTGAAAAGGTTCAATATTGAAGACACCTGGTGCCACACTCTAATCAGCTAATTAACTCAAAACACCTGCAAAGGCCTTTAAATGGTCTCTCAGTCTAGTTCTGTAGGCTACACAATCATGGGGAAGACTGCTGACTTGACAGTTGTCCAAAAGACGACCATTGACACCTTGCACAAGGAGGGCAAGACACAAAAGGTCATTGCAAAAGAGGCTGGCTGTTCACAGAGCTCTGTGTCCAAGCACATTAATAGAGAGGCGAAGGGAAGGAAAAGATGTGGTAGAAAAAAGTGTACAAGCAATAGGGATAACCGCACCCTGGAGAGGATTGTGTAACAAAACCCATTCAAAAATGTGGGGGAGATTCACAAAGAGTGGACTGCAGCTGGAGTCAGTGCTTCAAGAACCACTACGCACAGACGTATGCAAGACATGGGTTTCAGGGTCCATGTCAAGCCGCTCTTGAACAACAGACAGCATCAGAAGCGTCTCACCTGGGCTAAAGACAAAAAGGACTGGACTGCTGCTGAGTGGTCCAAAGTTATGTTCTCTGATGAAAGTAAATTTTGCATTTCCTTTGGAAATTAGGGTCCCAGAGTCTGGAGGAAGAGAGGAGAGGCACAGAATCCACGTTGCTTGAGGTCCAGTGTAAAGTTTCCACAGTCAGTGATGGTTTGGGGTGCCATGTCATCTGCTGGTGTTGGTCCACTGTGTTTTCTGAGGTCCAAGGTCAACACAGCCGTATACCAGGAAGTTTTAGAGCACTTCATGCTTCCTGCTGCTGACCAACTTTATGGAGATGCAGATTTCATTTTCCAACAGGACTTGGCACCTGCACACAGTGCCAAAGCTACCAGTACCTGGTTTAAGGACCATGGTATCCCTGTTCTTAATTGGCCAGCAAACTCGCCTGACCTTAACCCCATAGAAAATCTATGGGGTATTGTGAAGAGGAAGATGCGATATGCCAGACCCAACAATGCAGAAGAGCTGAAGGCCACTATCAGAGCAACCTGGGCTCTCATAACACCTGAGCAGTGCCACAGACTGATCGACTCCATGCCACGCCGCATTGCTGCAGTAATTCAGGCAAAAGGAGCCCCAACTAAGTATTGAGTGCTGTACATGCTCATACTTTTCATGTTCATACTTTTCAGTTGGCCAAGATTTCTAAAAATCCTTTCTTTGTATTGGTCTTAAGTAATATTCTAATTTTCTGAGATACTGAATTTGGGGTTTTCATTAGTTGTCAGTTATAATCATCAAAATTAAAAGAAATAAACACTTGAAATATATCAGTCTGTGTGGAATGAATGTATACATTATACAAGTTTCACTTTTTGAATGGAATTAGTGAAATAAATCAACTTTTTGATGATATTCTAATTATATGACCAGCACCTGTATATATATTTCAACCAGTTTCCATCAGTTTGGGTGTGTCGATTGCTGGAGGGGCTACAAAGTTAGGGTGGTAATATAAATAACCGGAAATGAATAATCATCTGAAAGCGAGAAATGAAGGGCATGCGCGCTAAATTTACCCTCACTGACAGAGACAGATGAACTTTCAGTGTGAGCATTCCAGGTAAAATCCCTGATCCTCTCTGTACCTGCCCTGCTCTACAGGTGTGGCTGCTTGTAGGCTTTATTTGGTCTAGACGTCTGTGAATCAGCACCTTCACAATCAGAATCATACACTATTTGTGTGGCGTGTCCTCCCTTATTCACTCCCTCTCCCCCACTTTATCTTAATTAGCAGACATGTTTATTGATTCAAATGGATTTGAGGAAAATCCCTCTTGTCTGTCAGACGGATCTGTGTTCAAATCTTTTGGGAGGAGGTCTAAGGAGGGGGGTCTTTGCCCCCTAGCCAACCCTTACCCACCTGTTGCACACTGTGCAACCACCAGCATCATCAAGGCTTTGCCCCTCACAATATGTCACACAATTAGTCATTAGGGTGCATTAGGGTACGTTTGCTCTGTCTCTTTGTGCTGCTTCCTCGTTTGCTAATAGATGCTATAAAAGCATGTGTAACCTGCTAAAGCTTGTAGAGGGATTTAACCATTTAAGGCTATGAAAAATGTATGACTAATTGCTTTATAGCAAACCAGTGGAAATGTTGTGACTGGAAAAAAACTGTAAACAATGAAAGTCCCAAAGACTTACAGCAAGTGTTTTGCATAAGGCATTTTATTTTTATAGATATTTGTTTTATTTGTTGTTTCAATAGGCCGGTAGAGTGTTTAAAGCGAGTTTATGTATCTCAGTAATGTTCATGATGAATATATAGTGACTGTGCTTGCAGTGACCTGAATAATTTTGTGTTTCAGCATTTGAAATATCGACAACATCAGCATATAATACAAATAACTAGATTATTATATATATATATATATATATATATATATATATATATATATATATATATATATATATATATAATTTACTTAATTTATACAAAATTAATTAGCATAATCTAAGTATGATTATTTAAAATATTTATTTATATATCAGTGCAGATGTATGAGATTTGCTTTGTTTACATATTTTTGCATGACATAGAATAGTAGAATAACAATATAAGGACTTTTCTGCAAATATTGATATTATACTGCGAATTAAAACTCCCCCTTGTAGCGTCATTACAGTGGGTGAAGGTTCAAGATCAGGAGCCTGCTGTGTTCAGTGTAGAGAGGGGTAGAAAGGACAAAAATAACTGGAAGAGTGATACAAGGAAAAGTGTGTAGATATAATGCACTATTAAACCACAAACCCAGTCACAGTCCAGAACTCTGTTCACATGGACACAGTATTTCTGCTGGCGGCCTGAACTTAGGAGCCAGTCTGAGAGCTTGCAGGAGATATTTTGAGCGGTGTAAACCGACTGCAGATGATTGAGATAAGATCATATGAATAGACTTCCTCTTTCTCGCTTTTCAGATGAAGGTGTGAATTCTGCAGCTGATTGGACTATTGCTCGACTATTGTCTCATGATTTGCTGCCTCCGCTGCCTTTTTTTTGGTGTTTGTGTCTGTTAAAGTGTGAAAGTGTGAGTTAGCACTGACGTATAGCTCATTTGGTTTGACAGAAGCAGGAAATGTGCCCTTCTGCTGGGAAAAGTGAAAACTTGAAGGGATAGTTCACCCTAAAATTAAAATGATCATTTACTCACCCTTCGCTTTTCACAACCTGCATAAATTAGTTTCTTCTGTTTTTGAAGAATGTTGGTTAACGGTAGCCATTGACTTCTATAGTATACAGGTTTGGAACAACTTGAGGGTGAGTAAATGATGTCAGAATTTTCATTTTGGGGTGAACTATCCCTTTAAATATTTTAAGTGTGCACCTATGAAAACTTTACAAATTTCCACATGCCAAATGGCCAAATAACTTGCGCTTTATTAGCATATTGTTTATTGAACTTTTCTTTTTATAGAAGCACTTTTGAATCACATTTGCAATGGTCTGAATATGAAGACAGTATCTTAGTTGTGTACAACTATATTCTTGTAATTTCTGCATAAGGTTTACCAAACATAGTTTTCAGTAACTTTCAGTAATATTTTACAGGAAACAATCTCACCAATTGATAACACACTGAAACAATGGTGTAGAAACAGTTTTTTACTCAGAAATTGTGCAATAAAAATAAACCTGAATTATTTATTTTATTGTTTTTGTTAAACATACTCCAACAATCTTTGTTTTATCTTCTATTTCAAAATAATTACTGTGTACTAGCAAACAGTACTTCAGCAATATGTTTCTAACACTTTTTAGTATTTTCAGATTTCAGCATCTTCAGTGTCATTTTCTTTTGTTTAAATCAAAAATAGACAAAAGTATTCAGTTAAGGTCAAGCCATAAATTAGTGTAACTTTTCTAGCATTTTCTGTTTAGTAATCAAATTTGGCAATTGATGAGCACTAAAAATATGTATACATAAATTGGATGATTTTTATTTCAGAAATGAGATTGTTGTGCTTAAGATGCGTGTTTGTGATGTGTATCCCTCTGTCGCATATGCTTAGTGGCAGTTTAATCCATTTTGATGAATGAGGTGTGTTATGTGTTCCATGTAGCTTCTGTTTTTCCTCTTCACTCCAGATGTTTCCTTCATTTTACGTCACTACATTCTCCTCCATTCAGAGAAGCCTGTGCCCTGCTTCCTTTCATGACACTCAGACTGAGCTGTCCCAGTGAAGGGGTCTCAGAGACTTAAGAAAATGAAATTAGAACAAAGACAGAGGAAGAGATCAGGAACAGGAAAACTATTCCCAGTGCATGATGCCAATCATGAAACAGATGGAGGTTTTGGCTCAAAAGATGGATCAGTGGAGTTGTGGGTGTTTGTTTGCCAGCCCTTGAGAAAAAAGACACCATTTCCAATGGCTGACAAGCAGGCTGCTCAGATGATGAAAATATTAAAGGGATAGTTCTCCCTAAATTGACAATTCTGTTATCATTTACTGTTACATATTACTATTCATGTCATTCTAAACCTGGATGACTGACTTTCTTCTCCAGAACACAGAAAAAAAAAACATTTTAAGGAACACTGAGGTCCAAAGATTTCTTGAAATACTATTGTTGTTATTCATATTTTGAATTATTTTTATTTTTAGATTTGGCATTGCCTTGGCAACTAGCTTGAGATAAATATATATATATATATATATATATATATATATATATATATATATATATGTGTATATATATATATATGTGTGTGTGTGTGTGTGTGTGTGTATACACACATATACACAGCGGTGTGAATTTTTTTTTGCCCCCTTTCTGTTTTTTGGGGGGGGGTTTTTGCATATTTGTCGCACTTGAATTATTCAGATCATCAAACAAATTGTAATATTACACAAAGATAACCCGAGTAAATACAAAATGCAGTTTTGAAATTATGATTTCATTTATTAAGGGATAAAAGCTGTCCAAACCTGCCTGGCCCTACATGAAAATGTAATTGCCCCCTAAATCTAATAACTGGTTGTGCCACTCTTTGCAGCAACAACTGCAATCAAGCATTTGCGATAACTGACAATGAGTCTTTCACATCGCTGTGGAGGAATTTTGGCCCACTCTTCTTTGCAGAATTGTTTTAATTCAGCCATATTGGAGGGTTTTCAAGCATGAAATGACTGTTTAAGGTTATGCCACAGCATCTCAATCGGATTTAAGTCTGGACTTTGACTTGGCCACTCCAAAACCTTAATTTTGTTTTTCTTGAGCCATTCAGAGGTGGACTTGCTTGTGTGTTTGGGATCATTGTCCTGCTGCATAACCCAAGTGCGCTTGAGCTTGAGGTCACAAACTGAGGGCCGGAGATTCTCCTTCAGGATTTTCTGTTAGAGTGCAGAATTTGTGGTTCCATAAATTATGGCAAGTCGTCCAGGTCCTGAAGCTGCAAAGCAGCCCCAAACCATCACACTACCACCATCATGTCTGACTGTTGGTATGATGTTCTTTTTATGAAATGCTGTGTTGATTTTATGCCAGATGTAATGGAACATGCACCTTCCAAAAAAGTTCAACTTTTGTCTATTTTTTGGCAAATGTGAGACAAGCCTTTGTGTTATTTTTGGTCAGCAATGGCTTTTGCCTTGGAACTCTCCCATGGATGCCGTTTTTGCCCAGTCTCTTTCTTAGTGTTGAATCATGAACACTGACCTTAATTGAGGCAAGTAAGGCCTGCAGTCCTTTTAGATGTTTTTCTGGGTTCTTTTATGACCTCCTGGATGAGTCGTCGTTGCGCTCTTGGAGTAATTTTGGTAGGCCAGCCACTCCTGGGAAGGTTCACCACTGTTACAAGTTTTCTCCATTTGTGGATAATGGCTCTTACCGTGGTTCGCTGGAGTCCCAAAGCCTTAGAAATGGCTTTATAACCCTTTCCAGAATGATACATGTCAACTATTTTGTTTCTCATCTGTTCTTGAACTTTTTTAGATCGCGGCATGATGTGTTGCTCTTTAAGCATGCTTCACTTTGTCAGACAGGTTCTATTTAAGTGATTTCTTGATTCAACAGGTCTGGCAGTAATCAGGCCTGGGTTTGGCTAGTGAAATTTAACTCAAAATTTCAAAAATAATGTGGTTAATCACAGTTCTTTCATGATTTAACAGGAGGGGGCAATCAATTTTTCACGTAGGGCCAGGTAGGTTCGGACAGATTTTTTCCCTTAATAAATGAAATCATCATTTAAAAACTGTATATATATATATATATACAGTTTTTAAATGATGATTATTAAATGATGTTTTTAAATGATGATGATGATTTAAATGATATATATATATATATATACACACAGTGCTGCTTGAAAGTTTGTGAACCCTTTAGAATGTTCTATATTTCTACATAAATATGACCCAAAACGTGACATGATTCACTTCCACAAACATGATCAGACTTTGATAGATCCCTGTTCTTTGAATAAAACAGGTCACGTACTGACATTTGATAGTCATTGCACTGACTGAAAACACCTCTGCACAGATGGACTATAATTTCACCTTTAAATTAACTGCTGATCCAAGAGATTCAGATACTTTGAGGACTTATATGAAAATCTGATGATGTTTCGGGTCATATTTATGCAGAAATATAGAAAATTATAAAGGGTTCACAAACTTTCAAGCAGCACTGTATATGTATGTATATATATATATATATATATATATATATATATATATATATATATATATATATATATATACACACACACACAGGTGCATCTCAATAAATTAGAATGTCGTGGAAAAGTTCATTTATTTCAGTAATTCAACTCAAATTGTGAAACTCGTGTATTAAATAAATTCAATGCACACACTCTAAAAAAAATCCTGGGTTATTTTTTTAACCCAAATGCTGGGTTGAGCCTTTTGGGTCATGTTTTTGGGTTATTTTTTCAGTGTTTGGGTAGTTTTTGTGTTACCCAGCCCCTGGGTCAGACATAACAACCCAATGTTTGGGTAGTTTTTGTATTACTCAGATCCTGGGTCAGACGTAACCCAGCGTTTGGGTTATTTATCCCGGGGATTTTGCGTCGTCTTGCTGTATACCTTTCAATTTTATGCAGAGCAACATACAGGCACGCGGTATGAATCACCTTTAACGAGTGCGGTCTTTTCGCGTGATGGAAAAGCCTGATGCTTTGCATAAAATAAACGAAGATGCAGAATACAAATACTTTGGATGTTAAAATATGCCCTCAGAGCTGTTTACTTTTTGTTTTTGGGCAGGTTATGAAGGCAGTCGCAGTATATTTCGGCTATGAGTGAAACGCAGGGCGGTGGCCGGTCTCAGTCTTGAGCAGTTCCCGCCGAACACGACTCCAGCTCGGGCACGAGAGCCAGCGCCGTTACGGTGGAAATGGAATAACAGAGACTGGACAATTACACGTGGATTACATCTGTTTAATGTTTACTTTTAATGTTCGTTAAACGAGTTTAAATAGGCAATATGTATACATAAAATGAACAAGGCTGTAAATGATAAATAAAGGAAAATAAAGTTTTCATGCAAACCAGTGGTTGTGTGGAATATTTTACAAAAGTTTAGAGGATTTAAGTTTATCTGTAAACATTATTTCATGTATGCAGTAAAAAAAAAAATAAGCTAGTATTAAAATAAAAATGAATCAACTCATTAGCTGGGTTAAATCAACCCAATTATGTTGGGTTAAATAAACAACCCAATTTGCTGGGTAAAATTAACCCCATATGTGTTCTGTCCTATATTTACCCAGCCCTTGGGTTAAAAACTACCCAAATTGGGTAGTTTTTAACCCAGTGTGTTTTAGAGTGCACAGACTGAAGTAGTTTAAGTCTTTGGTTCTTTTAATTGTGATGATTTAGGCTCACATGTAACAAAAACCCACCAATTCACTATCTCAACAAATTAGAATACTTCATAAGACCAATAAAAAAAAACATTTTTTTAGTGAATTGTTGGCCTTCTGGAAAGTATGTTCATTTACTGTATTCAATATGTACTCAATACTTGGTAGGGGCTCCTTTTACTTTAATTACTGCCTCAATTCTGCGTGGCATGGAGGTGATCAGTTTGTGGCACTGCTGAGGTGGTATGGAAGCACAGGTTTCTTTGACAGTGGCCTTCAGCTCATCTGCATTTGTTGGTCTCTTGTTTCTCATTTTCCTCTTGACAATACCCGATAGATTCTCTATGGGGTTCAGGTCTGGTGAGTTTGCTGGCCAGTCAAGCACACCAACACCATGGTCATTTAACCAACTTTTGGTGCTTTTGGCAGTGTGGGCAGGTGCCAAATCCTGCTGGAAAATGAAATCAGCATCTTTAAAAAGCTGGTCAGCAGAAGGAAGCATGAAGTGCTCCAAAATTTCTTGGTAAATGGGTGCAGTGACGTTGGTTTTCAAAAAACACAATGGACCAACACCAGCAGATGACATTGCACCCCAAATCATCACAGACTGTGGAAAATTAACACTGGACTTCATGCAACTTGGGCTATGAGCTTCTCCACCCTTCCTCCAGACTCTAGGACCTTGGTTTCCAAATGAAATACAAAACTTGCTCTCATCTGAAAAGAGGACTTTGGACCACTGGGCAACAGTCCAGTTCTTCTTCTCCTTAGCCCAGGTAAGACGCCTCTGACGTTGTCTGTGGTTCAGGAGTGGCTTAACAAGAGGAATACGACAACTGTAGCCAAATTCCTTGACACGTCTGTGTGTGGTGGCTCTTGATGCCTTGACCCCAGCCTCAGTCCATTCCTTGTGAAGTTCACCCAAATTCTTGAATAGATTTTGCTTGACAATCCTCATAAGGCTGCGGTTCTCTCGGTTGGTTGTGCATCTTTTTCTTCCACACTTTTTCCTTCCACTCAACTTTCTGTTAACATGCTTGGATACAGCACTCTGTGAACAGCCAGCTTCTTTGGCAATGGATGTTTGTGGCTTATCCTTCTTGTGAAGGGTGTCAATGATTTTCTTCTGGACAACTGTCAGATCAGCAGTCTTCCCCATGATTGTGTAGCCTAGTGAACCAAACTGAGAGACCATTTTGAAGGCTCAGGAAACCATATTCTAATTTGTTGAGATAGTGAATTGGTGGGTTTTTGTTAAATGTGAGCCTAAATCAACACAATTTAAAGAACCAAAGACTTAAACTACTTCAGTCTGTGTGCATTGAATTTATTTAATACACGAGTTTCACAATTTGAGTTGAATTACTGAAATAAATGAACTTTTCAACGACATTCTAATTTATTGAGATGCACCTGTGTATATATATATATCAGTATATACATTTCTCAATTAATGATTTAATGATTTTAATAATTTGGTTAACAATAACAACCCTGGTTCAAATAACACTGGACCCTGTTGACTTGCATTGTACACACACACAATCTCTTCTTTTGTGTTCCACAGAAGAAAGAAGGAAGTCATACATATTTTGTGTGAAATGTACCTTTAAGACCGTGTTTGTTTGTTTGTTCCCCTTAGTTTCCGAGATGTGTGCATGATGAATTGCTAGAAACCCAAACAGCATTTGACAATTTAATTGCTTTGCTTTTGATGAGATTCAAATGAGATTTATAGTGCATGACTTTCCTTTCATCCATATAAAAACCATAGAAAAGGAAGTTTTTTTGGACTACAATTATAATAATCATATGCATTGGTAAAACAATCCTCATGACAGTGTGCATTTATCCCACAAAGCACTTTTACACCACAACACATGATAAGCAGTCAGTTCAGCATGACTGACACACCATTGAGTAAGCAGGCCTTGAATAACCACACAATAATGATGATAATAATATTAAAACTGCTTTTCATTTTGGTTTCCTTTACACAATCTAACCAAACTACATGTCGGTGCATGTTAGTATGTCGCTTCGGTCACTGCTTTCTTCTCGATTATGTCAGAGTCATATTTACTGCAGCCTACTCATCTTCTCTTTCCTCACAAGGAGGGGAACTTCCTCAAAAACATGTCAACATCACACGGGAAAAACAACAGCCAAAACAGAGCAGAAAATTAAATGAAAAATCCCAAGCACTTTTGGCAATGAGAGTGAACAATGTAATCATACATGTTTAGGGTCCGAGGGAGCAGATAATCTGTGTTTAGGAGGATGTGCGCTTGCCTTAAGCCGAGCAAAGACAGTAAACAAAGTGGTTAAACGGCACGTTGACGCACCATCCGCTGGCTGTGAAACCACTGGCCAATGGTATTTGCAGTGGGTGGGGTTGTTGCCAGGGAGGCAACAGGGTTTGTAATAGTTGTAAAGCAGAGCAATACACAAACAGATATTAATCCATCTCCCTTGAGGAATACGGTCTGTTTACTATTGAGGAGCAGACGGGAAAAACATAGAAGAGGATGACATGTTTTACTTTTGGTAGTGTTATTTTTGTTATATTGGGCACCTACAGCTATTTTTTTTAATCGAAGGGTCTTCCTGTGACACTGGGGGCTTTTTGAGCCTCATGCATTGAATGTGATCTGGGACGCATGACTAGATCATAAGCACATACCATGATGCACAAATAAAATTTAATTTCATGCTTTACTTTCAGGAGGAATTTCCTTTTCTTTTAATCAAATGTTCTTCAGTGTTTGTTCTGTTATGCCACTTCTGTTATTTGTTTTATTCTGATAAGCCTCTTCTCATGATTGTTTATACTATTTTCAAGCTGGAGGAAAGTTTCTAGGAAGCTGAAACATCTGTGATGCAAAGCTGTTTTTGGCCTTTAACTCGCTCTGAAGGACCCAATCTGGGATGTTGTTACCCTGATGAAATTTGGCAGGAGATTTCATCAAGACTGGAATCACTTTATTTTCTATTAAATTTATTATTTTGTTCATTAGTCAGCACAACGGCAAAATCCAGTAATATGGACAAAGAAAAGTGTATACTGTATATACTAATATAAACCTGAAATGAGACGTTCTGTCCTCTGCAAGTCCATAAAAACCATTATGCCAGTGGAATGTCCCCATAAAACATGGAAACCCGTGTGTGTGTGCGCACGTGTGTACGTGTGTGTACACTCTAGCATGTCATACAGAAAAACTTATCATCTGCTTTCTTAAAGAGACCATATTATGTGAAAATCGAAGGGAGGGACAAGCATATTCATTTTATTTATTATAAGTAACCTTAACATGAAAGCAATACAAACACCAGTTCTGTGTTTATTTATATTATTATATATATTTATATTAATTAATTATACACACATTGATTATTTACAAATATTAATTACAAGTAATGTTTTATAACTATTTTTCATATTTATGTTTACATAAACAGGGAACAATATAACCAATATGTGGCTATACTTCTAAACTGACTAACCAACTTTAATTTATTATTGCGAAATTATTGCGAATTTTCACATGGTGGAGCACAGACAGTTCTCAGATATTTGAGAGGACTGGTGAACGCTGAATGACCTTGACTTGTTCAGAATTGAAAATGCTGACTAACAAGCAGACATAGTCAGAATTAACGGATGTTTCCCTTCACATTATTCAGCACTACAAACTAAAACACAGTTTAACACTTAACACAGGGAGAATCCAGCAAACTTGTTAGCCTACTGACGGAGGTTCAGTTTCTATCATTGATTTATCTTTTACTGAATAAAACCATGTGGCATCATTCTCATGAGCAACTGGCAGTTGGAGAGCCATTGCACAACTAAAGGAATCTGTTTTGTCACCTTGTTAATGCTGCATTCTTAAACTCCTCCGTTAGCATAGTGGGTGTTGTCACAAACGTCTCACATGCTGCTTTCAGTTACCATATTGTGTATGAATCTGAAACATGTGAGACCTCAAATATCTGTGACAAATAACTGGCCGTCAAAGCAGTGTGCTGTGTGTTAAAGTGTATTAGAACGCACAGGTTGTGTAGCACGTCACACCAGTTCTCTCTTTTGAATGTCTCCTTGCTTTTCACCGTGTTTCTTTCCCTCCATCCTCATGACCCCCCTTAACCACCACCACCCGACCCCACGTTGCCCCAGTGGGGTCAACCCTCCCCTGTAAAAGTGCAAATAGAGCAACGCCCTGGATGATCAGCTCTGCTCATGCCGCGCCGGGCTGAGCCTCAGCCCAGACTGTCTGCAAATTAGAGAAATTAGCCCAGTGAAAAGAGAGGCACACTTACGCCATGTGGCCCACATGCGTCTCCAAAATAGCCACGAGAGCCATATGGCAGCCAATTTACTGGCCGTTTCACTTCATGGGTGAAGACGAGTAAGATGGACAAGCAGTTGATGTTAATGAACATGGTAGAGATTGTGTTTGTTATTGTTTTTAATGTAAAATGTCCTTTCCAATATTACAGGACTGTAGGAAATTGTTTGCCTGAAGTCCAGTTATTGATGTGTGATGAACAGTTTCAATTATTTATTTAGTCTTAGAAGGGCTTTTTTATTTTACTTTTTATGGGCAGTAACAATAAGTTTTAGTAAGTTCCTTATTAGGTGGTGAAACATGAGGAAGAGAATTTCCACAAACGTTCCTAACATGAAGCAGCTCTTTCACTTTGTTCTGAAGTGTGAATTCATAACATGCGAATAGTGACATTTCCACCCACCCCAAAACTTCTGCTGAATGCCACTCCATACCATATTTGGCACTGCTTCAATCAAACAAAACGAAAGTATTTATGCTATACCCTTCCCCTGGCTTTCTTTTTCCCTTTCCTATTCATTTGACAGGTGTATGCTTACTTTTCATAGCAATATAGCTACATTTTTAATATTGCATGCACAGTTGCAGTGGTGTCCAAAAATCTGAGGCCACTAGCATAAATACGTAGATTTTGCTTTTTTTATTTTAATTTGTTATCACAATAACAGTTTGAGTGGTGATCTTTTTCTCAAGCATATTTTGAGTAGAACCTTTTGTGCTTTAATGCCACACATTTATTAAATTAGTAACCTAGAAATAGTGCACAATCTGAAATATATTTTCATGATTATTATACATCATGCTGTCTTTTTTCTGTATTTTTTTTTAATAATTTATTATTTAGGTTTAAAGTTCATTTTCATTGCAAAAATGAATTTGTTACTCAGTATTTTTGTGTTTTCCAGTACAAATACCTAAACATTAATAAATCAAGATACATTTACATTTGAGCAAAATGACTGAAGATATTTTACTGAAAAATGTCATGTTTATGCTTAAAACAAGAAAAAGGTCTGCCAATAGTATAGTAAAGAAAACTTGATTCAAAGGTTTATTTTTCTTATCGCATAGGCAGGTATTTTTTTCTTGTTTTAAGGAAAAACTAATTTTTTATACATTTTTCAGAAATCAAGGCTTCAAAACAAGACTCAAGTAATTGCATCCTAGTTTTGGACCCCGTTTTAAATGAAAAAAATATTTTAAAAAATATTAATATTCTTAATTATTATTATATAAGACTCATTCTTTTTTTTCATGCTGTTTGATTTCCCCTTTCTTTCAAAGCATAGCTGACTGATGCTCATGAGTCTTCATGTAAGGGTTGATGAATTTCCATGGACCGAATGTTCCAGGTCAGAACTGATGAGTTTAGACTGGACCGAGGTCTCTGTGTCAGAACTGGTGCATGTGGCATCCTGACAGGGTGATAAAGCCCTTCAGACTGGTGTCTGAGAAGCTCTTCAATTTGACCTGCTTTGTTTCCTGTCTCCGTCTCTTCCACTACTGGCCACAGCAGAGTATCACACACCAGGCCAGGTCTAGATCTAGGTCACAGAGGTGCTTGTAGCGTGTGTGTGTGTGTGTGTGTGTGTGTGTTTCGAGGGAGGGGGGTCTAATTGGGCTGGGACCAGATTGCTCATTAAGAGCCCATCCAAGCAAAAGTCCATTGGTGTGTTTTCAGTGATCCAACCATCTGTTTTTTACTTAGTTGTTCAACTCCATTCAGATTGTCCAAGAACATCCTTTGTCTGCTGGAGGTGTTGACGTGTACGTTTGGGCTTGCTGTGTCCGAAACGCTTCTAGTGTCCCAATTGGATCACCTTCGACTAATCCTGGCGGTCACATGATTAATGCCAGATGCTGATTGGTTAGTCTTCGCAACTCAAAAGTCTGGCAAAGCGCAGCGTGGACCGTTTGAGTAACAGTAGCCAACTGGCAAGAGAGTTTGAGATATCAGAGGGGAATTGCTGTTGGAAGGTTGTTTGGACTTTATGGGAACTGGAGAGAAATCAAACAAGATGACAGAGTGACTGGGCAACGGGAACACAGCGATGACCTAACCAAAGATATTGAGGATGCAACAGCTGAATGAATGTGAAGTGAGTTTGGGATATTATTTTTTTATTTGTTTGTTTTATTCATAGAAACCATATTGTGATCTTCAGGTCTGGTTTGCTCCATTATTCGGCGTCATTGTTGTTGATTGAGTTATAATTGGATAAAGTTACAAGCTTTTGTGAATGGCTCTAGTTCATTAACCTCACTGGCATGGCACTTAATTATTTATTTTTTCTGGATTGGCCCAAATGTTCCTTCACAAACTAGTACATTTGACTTAATCTGATTTAGTCAAAGTGAGATCACAGATTAATATGATATAATTACCTAAATAAAGCTTAAAAATACACCTAATTCTTGCCTACAGATACAATAACAGCGCTAAATGTTATATGTCAGTGACTACTTGTGACTCCGCTCATAAAAGAAAACGATGTATTTCTCATAAAAGTCAGGTTTAGAACATTTGGCATCATACTACTACATCTGTCATGCCTCATTTATTCTGTCATTAATTAGTCATCTAATTATTTTATGTGATTATACGTAACCATTGTTAATGTTCACTACTTCTGAAGAGTGTGTTTCTGACTAGATGTATGTGTCATTTATAGCCATGGATGGTACGCATTATAAAAATACATATTGTATTACAACACGGGAACATACAGGTGTATTGTATTATGTATTATGCGAAACTTTGCACACCTGAAATGAAATGTCTAAATACTGTACATCTTTTGGTTTTTCTTTAGATCTTTAACTAACAAATAAAGCAAAAGGAGGACATCTCCAACAGAGAACCAAAGCAACACAAACCAAAAGAGAATATACCAAACCACTTATACAAAGCGAAATACCACAGAAGCAGCAACTGAAAAGCGAAAGAGAGTAAATGAAGTTGGAGGCATCTCTAGAGGACATGAGCGAGTGGAGGGAGGTGGACTTTGCCCTGAACTGCACCTACATCGTCCACGACCAGGCATCCGAACCAAACTTCAGCCTAACCAAGGCCATGACCTCCATTCCACGGAACCTAACCTTCCAGTACAGCACGGACAACCAGGTACAGTCTGCAGCTATAGGCTGTGTACACTACATTCCCAATTCCCTTATTTCAACAGACTGTTGATTAGTCATCATTTAATAGACACTTGTTGCCTAAAGCAGCTTGTGCAACACTGCTTTTACTTCATAGGGTTTTACATTTAGATGTATAAAAATAAAGTTCCATGAAATGGGACTGTTCAATTCAAAGTATCAGATAACGTAAACATGTCTTGACATCATTTTGCGCGGTATGGGGGTGCTGCGAGGTGTGGTTCAGTGGGTCAGTGTGACGATGACACAGTCATTGGTAGGTCAGGGATCAAGCAGGTAGAGGAACATGATGTAACAGCCTAATCACATTAACTCTTTCCCTACCTGGCATTTACATACTCACTGTGCTTTCAGAGCTTCTATTGACTATTTATTTGTTTTTGTTGGTGTGTGTCTTAGTATAAGGTTATATTACATGGCTTTCTGTAATATTTGATTCTAAGATTGGTCAGTGAAGGGATTTTGCATCCTGGCATCCAGTTTTCTTATACTATACTTTTTATTTAAATGTTCAAAACAATATATTTTTCATAAAAAATATCAGACTTATTTTTCGCAAACAGTTATTTTAACCAGTCATTATCGCAATAAACCCCTTCAGGATAATACCTGAACATCTTGAGTTTATTTTGTTGACTGACTTGTTTACTTTTAACTGTGGTGTATTTAGCAAACTTTGTAAATTTAGTATTAAAATAAGATAACTGCAGTGCTGTCAATGAAATTTAACAAGATGCATTATTAAAAATTCTCTATTTCTGTTTTTTGATCAGCATTCTTATCTCTATCTCTGTCTTGTTTAAACATATTTGACTGTGTCATTCTTCACCCCTTTGCTGTGGTTTCTTTTGCATCGTCTTCATGCACTCTGTCGCTGTTCTATTTGTCTTCTGCATGATCCAATTTCCCTCCTTCGCAGGTGAAAGTCAGTTCCTCTTTCTATTGCCCCTGCTCTTTTTAAGTTCACACTGAAGGTGTGAAATTGCAGTCATCAGCTCAGTGAGGATGCATATGCACACATGGTCTATCTAAAAAAAATGTGCTAAGACAGAAAAATGTGTGAACAATTTTCAGTTTGTGTTAAGACCTCAAGGTTAGCCAAGGTTCTGTTATTTATTCACCCACATGTGCTTTTAAGCCTGATTTTCTTTCTTCAGTTACACTGAAGGAGTGATTTTGTATATATATATATATATATATATATATATATATATATATATATATATATAACCATTTTTGGTCACACTTTATTTTAAGGTCCATTTCTGGCAATTTATAAACCATTAATTATGACTTTTCCCTGAACAAACTCCTAATTTGCTGCTTATTAATAGTTATTAAGGTAGATGTTAAGTTTAGGTATTGGGATGTATGATTATGGATGTAGAATATAGTCATGCAGAATATGTGATTAATAAGTATTAATAAATAGCCAATTTGTTAGTAATAGGCATGCTAATAATAAGCAACTAGTTCATAGTAAGAATTGGTCCCTGTACTAAAGTGTTACCCTATATTTTTATTCTCATTGACCGCATAATGGACTATTTGGTCTGCACTAAATTGTTTCTTTCTCTTCCCCTTTTCTTTCACGCATTCTTTTGTCGTTGGTTCATATTCTCGCCCTCATATTCTTTTCCCACACTGACTCTCCTTTTTTAAGCATGGACATAAAAACAAACATACAACAGCATATTTCCTGTCACGATAGACTGAGACACAACTAGAATCGCTGTCAGACACGTTAAAAAAAACTTTTACTAACAGCAGATCTCTGTACTCGCACTAGTTGAAATTTACAAATACTTCGAGAGATATTACACACTTCCTATTTCTGTGCAAGCTATTCCTCTTATCTCTGCTGATTCTGTAAAAAGCATTGCTCTTACGTTGTCAATGGCGTTAGCTATGGACAGGAAAACTCACATTCAGTGTGTCAGTTCCCAGAGGGCCTATGTAGGAGACAACACATTTTTATTGGAAGGAAGAGATGAAAGATTTTAGGGATGTCAGAAAGCTAGTCTCATGGTGACTAGGCTGCTAGTCATATATGGTTTCTGTGATGCATACGCACACATTCCAAAGTTTCTGTATTTGTGAAAGTCTGCGTTACGCTGCTTTAATGTGTCGTTAGTACATTACGAATGCACGTTTTGTGGGGGAGAACAGAAAGAGACTGCTATCTCTCGACTGTTATCTGATTTTAGCAGCTACCAGCGCTGCTAGCACATGCTAATACATACGTGTGCATTAAATACTGCTACTTTACTTTTCTCTTTAATTTCAAACTGCAAACTAAATTGGAACTAACAAGATAGAAGTTTATAGAAGGTGTTAGAAGGCAACGGTACAAATTTGCTCAATCTAGGGGGGTGTATAAACAATGCTCCCTGACCCTTAGCTTGAGAAGTGTGCCTAATTAAGGGGGGCACGTGGCAGATGGGGTGATCTGTGATGGGGTCGGGAAGGACACAAATGCACAAACACACACACTCACAGAATCTCAGCCAAAGGAAGTAGGTTAAGCTTGACTGATTAACTTTCGTTTGGACCGAAGATCCTCGGACAGCTGGGGGGGGTGTCTTGTTTGGATGGAGGGTTGAGTGCTCCAGCGTGTGCGTTGGGGCAGTGTGGTGCCGTTGGTCTTGTCAAAGGGTGACACTCACCCCCCTGCCCCCCTCCTCTTACTCGCTAAACCTATTCTGAGCAGTTAATCACTAAAGACTTACCAATTAGTCACGCAACGCTAATGATGCACAATTCTACTGTCACCGCAGCTCTCGTCTCCAGCCAATAACTGTGCCTCCCAACCCATCTTTCCTCTTCGTACTTCTTGGAATCCATCAATCCTTTCTATTGCCTCAAATCAGGTTTCAACTATCATAACATTGCTTTAAGTGGACTTTCGATCTAAAATTTTAGCATGTAAACTTATCGTAATAGTTCAAGAAGTGCAGGAGTGGCTTGATAGTATAAATGGGTCCACTGACCCCCATGCCACAGTGTGACCTATTTACAGGCCTAGTTTCTGGTTTCTACAGAGCATTGAGAGTGGACCACCTGCTCCACTTTGTCTTCTGTTTTCCCTCTGCTTTCCTGTTTTTGCCTTTTTAGGACCTCAGACATGATTGTTTGTCAACTTTTGCCAGCAGGGTCAAAGGGGTCAGGCGTTATTGAGGACAGCTGTATGTTTCTAGGTCAGGGTCCAAGTAGAGCACGCCTCGTGCAATGCAATTTCCTGCTCAAAATAGATAGATCAATAATCATTTATTTTAATTCCTCCCCTGACTAAGTGCCACTCTTGATTCTTGCAGGTGACTGGCGTTTTCAGCAAAGAGTACATACCTCAAGGTACGCGATTCGGACCTCTTCAAGGAGTCATTTACACCAAAGAAAATGTTCCCCTTCAGACCAACAGGAAATATTTTTGGAGGGTAAGTGACTTCATTGTTGATCTAATCTTTCAGGGACACCAATTCTACTGAGTGAAAAGCCGCCAAACCGGTCATGACTGACTTTCCACAGAATTTTAGCAGAAAGGAGCCGAAAGCATATTCAGTAAATGCTTGAATACATCCAAATATGCATTGGCTTCTTCAACACGATTGTCTTTCTTTCAAATACTTGCATATGTTCAGTGTAGTTATTTCTATTAGGCTTAGTTTGCTGAACACTCAGGAGCTTACTTGGAAAACACAGAGGAAGCTCTGAGAGATTTTATCCTGTTTGTTGTAGATTCCTGCTTTGTTCTCATGCAATGGTTTACTCGGCAGAAGTTACCAAGTATAACTATTTCGAAACCTTTCATCAAAAATGCAAAGTATAGTGCAAGTCTCTGGTTTGTGGCAAGGTTTTAGAGAAGTCGGGATTCCTGCACAGACAGAGACAAAATGGCAGACGCACACACACAATCACTGTCTTTTCAGTTCTTACAGTTCTGTTTTCATATCAGCATGCAAGTGAACTTCAGTCTCTTTATCTCCCTGCCAAGTGCACTAGATATAATCTATGTGTGTGTTTATATGTGTGGCAGCGCGCATTTAAGGGCATACATGCACACACGCACAAGTGTCTTTGAGTGTGTGTGCACATGCACACATTCGTGTGTGTCACTGTGGGTTTTCCTAGTCTGAGCTGTTCTTTCCTTTCTCCGTTTCCTGTAAATCCATACTGGCTTCCTGTTGCCATAAAGCAATGAAATGACGCAGCATGTCACGTGACCAAAGGCAGGTGGACGGATGTAGAAATGAAGGCTGTTCGTGTGGGTGAAAGTGTGTTTGTGTTTATGAGTCTTCAAGGGTGTAACTGGTAAAAGGAGTGTCAGAGATAGGGGAGCTAGCATGCCCTGGCACGTCTCAGCATTGAATTCCCCCTCATACAAATGAGAATGAAAGTGGGAGGAGAAAGGGGTGGAGAAGTGCGTGTGACTAGCAGCATGTGTAGATCGTTTTGACACCCAGCATTTTATAAAGAGCTTGACATCATTGACACACAAAATTAGTTACACATCTTCTGCGGGACAAGCCACACACACACACACACACTTTCACAGGTTAGAAGGCACAGAGGAGTTTATATAAACAGCTGTTTGAAGAGCGTTCTGTTCATGGCAGAGGTGAAGAATCATTTGTAACTACTTTAAAAAAAAATAATAATAATTGAATTTTTTTAATTTTTCAATTAAATGTATGTAAATAAAATTTAACTGAATTTAAGGTTTTTTTAAAAGATAAAATGTTTAAAGTTGTAATGTTTAATTGTTAATCTGTTTTCTGCAGACTAGCAGGAAGCATTAATGCGGTTTCCTTTCTCTCCATCCAGATCTACAGTGGTGGCCACCTACACCACTTCATTGATGGCTATGATGTCCACCGCAGCAACTGGATGCGGTACGTCAATCCAGCACGATCGCTGGCCGAACAGAACCTGGTGGCCTGTCAAAACAGCCAGGACATCTTCTTCTACACCATCCGGCCCGTGGAGCCCAAGCAGGAGCTGTTGGTGTGGTACAGCCCGGAGTTCTCCCAGAGACTGTGCGGCCAGCAAGAGCAACCAGACAGCCTAAAGCCAAGTGAGTCATGGGCTCCGGAATTATCCCACATTATTTGGCACTGGGGAGGGAAAAACTGGATAAAATGTTGGTTTTTATGTAGATAGTGTGATTTATTTATATTTTTTTCCTTTGACTTATTTTCCTATTCGTTTCATATATTTATTGCTTTCTCCCTGGCTTTCTTGAAACTATGGAATTATTAGTCACCTCAGCTACCTTTGTACTGTATTTTGCCCCTCCTGCGCACTCTCAACCAAGACAGTGTTTATTCTGTGCCGGTCTCTATCTTTTCCTCTATTTCTGAATCAGGTGACTTTTTTAATGTGTTTATTCTAAGAGATCAGTAAATAATGGACACCCTCGGTTCTTCTGTGTACATTAGTTGTGTTGATAAACAGCATATAAAAGGAGGATGATGTTGTTGTTTTTTTGTGGTAGCGTCTTAGATAGGTTTGACGATTATGATATTATGCCACCAACAGCAAGTCTGTTCTAATAAACATTTTATGTCATATAAGTTTGATCTAATATATAATGTAACACTCCACACACACACACACTTTGATTCTTTAAATGTCATTTGACACTTTAGAGATGGTAAGCAATGAAAGTGGCTGTAAATGAAACTGTGTACAGTCTGTGAGCGTATGTTTATGACAAAATGATGGACCATCTGGATTTTCTGTCTAAGGAGATGTCATGCGATACTACCTATGTCACATTGATTCAATCTCACACCGACACTGCTATTTCCTGTCCTATTCACTCCTCAGAATGTATGTATGTGTGTGTTCATTTTGTGTGTGCTGTTGTTAAGGACCATTACCTGAGTCACGTTGACACGTACACTCCTCTCACCGGTGATGCTTTTACTGAATAATTACAGTACACCTGATTATTAAATATCCCTCTTTAGAAAGTCAGGCACTGCAAAGCACATTAGCCTTTTTAGAGCCACTGTTTTCATTTTGTATCATTCAGTCTGCTTTAACAAGTTCTACTTCCTGTGTGAGGTTTAAATAAATCTGTATTTTCAGTTTTAGAAAGCGTGATATTACATAATTTAATTTTTTTATGAACTTTGGCATAAATATTGATTATTTCTTAGAATTTAGTCTAACTTAAAACATAGTAAATGCCACTTGTTTCTGTTCATCTGTATTCCTCCATCGTTTAGAATTTGGAAACGTATTAATTAATGTTTGTAAGTTACATTATGTTTTGTGCTGTTGTGCTCTTCAGAGTTTCAAATATCCATTTTCACTTTCCTCGTGGTAGTTAGGAAATGCCTAGACGATGCCTGTAAATGTTGCACCAGATTGGTTTACATCAGGTTTGAGGAACCAAGCTTTGACCACAAGGGTTATAATGTGTTTGTGTAATCTTCCCACTGCTGTGTGACACAGTTGAGCCTTGTACCACTCTCCATGATTTAGCAGGTTTTATCTGAGTCACCGCAAAGTTTTACTGAAAGAAGCTAGCTGTTGTGGCTTTCTTTTTACAATATCTATAGTGAAAGGACAGTAATAATTTGACCTTATCTCAATTCCCTGTATAACAGTAAGTAACAGTTAGTGCTGAAGCGGTATCGTAGGATTTTTCCCATGGTTGAGGACATCTGCTGTTATGGTGAGTCAGAGAAGTTTCTGAGTAAGAAGTATCGCCGTCACACGAGGCTCCGTTCTTCCGATACATACATATGCCCCTCCACCTCACAAACATACATACACCCACACTGCGAACACCCACACGGTTGTAATCTAGGTGCTGCGTGAAAGCAGTACTATCTCTTTGTCAAACAGAAACCAGTCAGATACCTTCTGCCTGTCAGCTTTAAACTGAAAGCTGCCATTTACCATAAGTGAGCGTTTGAGGAGGAAGGTTATGAGTAGGTGTATGACATACAGGCATACTGACATGACCAATGTTGCTCTGCGAGGACTCTGACCTGCTCAGTCAATTTTAACGATAGAAGATTTGTTGAACAAGGCTCAAACAAGACTTCACACACAAGTTTCATACTTGGGTTCTCACCTTTGCTGTCTGTCAGCGTTCACAGTTCACTTTGCACTGTGTGACCTTCTCTCTCTCTCTTTCTCCAGAGTACATACCTGATATCGAGTATCAGAAGCAGCCCCTACCTCAGTACACCTACTACCATAAACAGCCCCCAAGCCAACACAAACTTCACAGTGAGGGACAGGAAGATGAGGTGGACGAAAAGATCGACGTAGAGGTTATTGAGAGGGACACGCCACCTGACACACCAGATGAACAGGTCGTGGATTTCAGCAAGAAGATCCACGAAGCTGCTTCGCCAGAGCCTGTCCATTCTCTACATCCTAACCAGAAAGATATTAACATAAGCATTCACCCATATCCCACCCTGTCCCCGCCGCAAGACCTTCCGCTCCACTTACATGGCCTCTATGGTCATCGAGAAGGTCTTATCTCATACCCTTCATTGCCCTCACCTAGACCCCTGCAAGCTCCATATCCCTTATTACCACCATACAGCCCTCATTATTCACGTCTGCTCTTGCCTCCATATTCCCCTCCCTTCCCTTCCATGTTGCCCTCGAAAGGGGGTCTCCGGTACAATGGATTCCTGGGTAGTGATGGCTTGCCCTACCCTTCCATACCCCAACCAGGTCTGTTACCAGTCACACTGCCCTATCCTACCCCACTTCATGGAGATCTGAAGGAAAGAATCCCAAATACTCCACCCCGAGGAGCCCCTGCAACACCCGAACTCTCCCCTCAGCCAAAGCAATCCCCTCAGCAAACGTTCCAGAAACCTCTCTTTGAATGCGACGAGGCCATCAACCTCAGCCTGGCTACACCCAAGAGCATGTCACCTTCATCCTCGTCCTCTCCACCGGCACCTGGGTACAAGTCTCTCCCGTACCCCCTCAAGAAGCAGAATGGCAAAATCAAGTATGAATGCAACGTCTGTCTCAAGACCTTCGGTCAACTGTCCAACCTCAAAGTGAGTAGACTGTTCTTGAGTATTGTTTTTGAAATATATGGAATTATCTGAGTAAGACTAAAGACTGTACGTTCATTTTAAAGGTGCACTTGAGGGTCCACAGTGGAGAGAGGCCATTCCAGTGCAACTTGTGCAAAAAGAGTTTCACCCAACTAGCCCACCTACAGAAACATCACTTGGTCCACACAGGAGAGAAACCACATGAATGCCAGGTGAGTGTGTATGCTGTGAAAGAAACTCAAGATAAAGGGCATCAGATGACAGTTATACTCTGTTAACATGCGATGACGCACACACACACAACATTGCTTATCTCTGACAGAACCTTTACCTTGTCACTCCTGTTTCCTTTAAGAGAAACGCTTTGTTGTACTGTAACTAGAGAGGGTGTGACAGTGGCGTCAGCCTGTGCTACTCATTCATCTTGACCACTGAAAATAAATAGTCTTTTAGTGAAAAAACACGTCTGGTTCGCTGTCTGCATACCAAAGCAACAACGAGGCAATTATGTAAAGCAGCAGAGACGCTGTCTTCCGTTCTTGTTGTCTGCTGCCTCTTGTTTGCTTTTGAATTACAGGATCTTTTAATGTTCTCTTTGAATGTCTACAGGTGTGCCACAAACGCTTCAGCAGCACCAGCAACCTGAAAACCCACCTACGCCTGCACTCCGGGGAGAAGCCGTATCAGTGTAAGCTGTGTGGGCTGAAGTTCACCCAGTACATTCACCTCAAACTCCACCGTCGACTGCACAGCTCTCGTGACAGGGCCCCACTCCTGCCAAGCCTGCACTAGGGGCTTCATCCATCGCTTCTCACTGAACCTCCATCAGCGTTCCGGCTTCTGCCCTGCCGCCCGTCCTGAAATCCCAGAGCTG